>JALRMC010000068.1:0-230864 GCA_026120085.1 Cadophora luteo-olivacea | reverse complement strand
GAGAAATAATAATTAATTCTCTATAACCTAGAAAGTATATTTAATATATATGTCTGTAGTACTTTGTCTTACCTCCCACCTCTCACCTCTCCCCTCTCCCCTCTCCCCTCTCCCCTTTTCTCTCTCCCCTCTTCTCTCTCCCCTCTTCCCTCTCCCATTCCACCCCCTCCCTATCCACCTATCCATCCACCACAAGCCGATAATCGATCGAAACAAAACAAGTCAACAAAGTCCAAAGACTCAAAGAAACCCTTAAAGATCCAAGACCAAGACTAAGACCTCACGCTGAATTTGATCAGGCAGGTAAGTAACGAGCTCTATCATAATAATAATCATAATTATAAAAAGAAAAAGAGCAGGTAATCCTAGTCTAAAGTTCGTGGAGAGTTTAGACCTATACCCTACCTCCTACATCCTACCTACCATTTCCCTAAGGAAAGCGCAAAGGCCGCTTTGCGTTGATGCAATAATGGACTATTCACTATTCGCTCCAAGTAAACAGGGCTCTGATTTTCTACGAAAGGTATTTCGAAAATTCTGAAATGCTTTTGAGTTGTTCTAATTGATTAAGTATTACTAATGCTATCACTCTCCTCTCTCCTCTTTCCTCTTTTCCAAGCACCACACCAAATCCAAAGCCCCTCGTGGTATCCTGCCGGAATTAAAGTCTAATGAAGCGCCATCACCCAATCATTCATCTATCCTTGAAGTTTGGTATCCAGCGCAGAAAGTAATGTACAAATCTCCCTTCTCATTCTTCCGCTTCCGCTTTCCAATTACCATCCCATTTCCAATTACCATTCCAGAATTAAAGTGTAGTGCAGTGTAGTGTATACAAGTCCGCGCGCCATCGTACGTGCACGCATCCGTATCGTATCGTATCGTGTCGTCTTGCAATGAGTGAATCGTCTTCTCCATCTTATATAATCATTCCGTCATGTTGGTCGAAAAGTACCAATGTGTCTGTCGCCCGTGTCGCTTGTTCCGCGTAGCGAGAATTAAAATTTGTATGTGGAAGTGCAATCTGTGATGGATGCATGATGCGAAGCAAGAAAACTTGAAAATAATCCAGAACGCCGGAGTCCGGTACGCCATCGCTAGGTATCGTCCCCCCTTAGGAAAGACAAAGAGAAGATAAATGCAGACGTTTGTTTATGCAGCGAGCTTGAACATTTACAGGAAGTAAGCTACGATCAACCCAAGAGCAGCGAGGCTTGATCCGGTATTCAAGACTGCGCCGTTGGCGAGGACTGGACCGCTAGTCGAGGATGCAGATGGACCGACTGGAGTGGCTGTTGCGGAGCCGTGGGCTGAGGTTGGGATGGTGCCGTTTCCGCTGGGGATGGGGTGGCCTGATGGGCTGCCTGTTCCGGATGGTTGGACGTAGGTAGATGTCAAGGTTGACAATGTGCTTGGGGAGCTGGTTGGTGGGCAGTAGGTTGTTGTGAAAGTACTGGTACTGGTTGTGGTAGTGCCATCTGTGACACAGGTGGTGGTTACAGTACCCGTTGAAGTGATGGTTACTGTACCGTTGGTTGGGTGAGGGTTGATGTAGGTCTTTGTGGTTGTTGGCTCGGGAGTGTAGGTTGATGGGCCGGGGTTGATGTAGGTCTTGGTCGTGGTGGGCTCAGGTGTGTATGTAGGATACCCGGAGGAGGATGTGGAGCTAGCAGAGCTCGAGGATTCTGGGAGAGGAGTGCAGTTGGGTAGGGTGAAGGTGCCATTATAGGTTCCCGATCCACCTTGTACAATGCAATTCTTTGCGCAAGCTGCAATACCGCTGGTTGGGGACGATTGCCAGCATTGAGACGATCGGACTCCGAACGGGAAGTATCCGGCCAGGTTATCATTGCAGTTGCCTGGCTGTCCGACGCCGTTCGTGCATCGGATGATGATGTTGGTGCCTAATGAATCACCAGCGCAGAAGGCTCCATTGGGCTTGTCTGCTGGGCAGATGAACTTTCCAGTTGCATCATCGCTGTGATATGTTAGTTGGTGTTGAGAAGTGATCGGATGGGATAACTGACTAGGTGACTTGCGCACTGGCAAATGCAGCCGTGGCGGCAAGGAGTAGGGCAGAGTACATCATCTTGTCCGTATTCGAAGTGAGGTATCCAGAAGTGTTGTTTTGTTTAGGTTATTGAGCGAGAGTCTAGGAGCGAGTGACTGTTGTTGTTGTTGAGGTCTGTGAACGACAGTGGGGGAGACGGAGGATGTTTGTAGGTTGTAGATTGTTGATTAGATTGTTGTTTAATGTGATGATGAGAGATGTGAGTGGAAGGAAGGCACGACTTTATATCCATCATCTCACCCACCCATGGCCACATCGTATCCGACCATCGGGAAAATGGAAAAATAGAGTTGCCTTAGTTGGGTGACAGCCGATGTCATGCAAGCAGCAACGTGTCAAACACCCACCAAGACGCCCGGAAAAGGCAGGAACAAACGGTGGAGGCGAGCTGGCGAGCACACCAAAAATAAGCGAGCGCCGCGAGCAAGGGGTCTCCGTGTGGCTGAGCTCCACCTGCAGGGATCCCATCGACGAATACGAAGCCACAGACGATGGAAGAAAGAGAAAGAGACTGACGGCGATAGACGGTGAACTCAAATGCAAGTCTCATCGGCTGTTCCGCACGCCATTTTAGACTCGTAGGGCTGGCGAAGAGTACCTGAAGATCTATTTTGAGCATGTAGCTATTACGTCCGGGTTTCTGGTGCCAGAGCCTCATTGAAGTTATTTCGCCACAAGAGTCACCGTGGATATTGACCGGACCTGCTTCTGCGTTCCTCGGTCGGGATCTCTCGTCTGATCTTACACACCAGTCGCTCCCACCCAAAGATATTCATCGTCAGTCACTCACACCCAGAGAGATCCATAATCAGTCACCAACCATGAGTGAGCCATATATTGCGACCGGGGATAGCATACGAGGAGCAGGGCATCTCATGGTGTGGTGTCCAAATATTGGTTCGTGCGGCGGTACCAAGACAATAAAAAGTATCGCTTCGAGGATAGATAGAGTTACATCTCCCTCGTGAGGTTATTTTGAGAAGCTTGTCGGTACCAGAATAAAGAGTCGAAAAACTTTGATAGCTCCCGATACTCCGGGTGCATTCCTCACCCCCCGAGCAAACACGAACGACATCATTGTGGCTCGATTTTCGTCGGAGGAAAGGTTGTGTGGCTTGAGCAAATCCGGCACCCCACTACTTACAGTTTCAGCCAATCAATTTCCCATGACAAATCAACGCCACAACCCATCGAGATCTCCAGCCAACCGCGGGGTAATGGAGGGCGAGTGAGGAGGAGAAGGTGGCATGAGGTTTACAATTGTTCCTGAGACGTACGATTGTAATCATTGTTGATTTTTTAGGTACTCTTCAGACTTCACATCTCTCTCAACCTTTCTTCATCCGTCCACAAGTATCATCAACCCAAAAACGGAAATTGAATCATCTCAGTCAGTCACTTGACCGCCACTCTCACCCACTTCACACCTCGGCTCCAACCTTCAACCTCGTATTCCCATCAGCAACCCCAGTCAGTCCTCACCTCACCACCATGTACGAATCAACCATAAACTTCACACTCGACACCATCTGCCCTTGTAAGCCAGCCCTGTTCTTTCCTCTCTACCGCCTGCTGATTCACCTCTCTTCTCTTTAACCGGTTGCAAAACACGAATGAGTATTGGCTGACCCTTCGGTGATAGGGACGTATCTGGCCAAGAAGAGGTGAGTAGGCTATTGAATTTGATTTTTGATTTTCGAGAAGAGGGCTGCGATGGGATGGGATGGGTTTCAGAGAAAGCTTGCTAATGCTCGAGGAAACGTTACATAGACTCGATGAAGGTATGTAAGACTTTTTCACTACTCTACGATGTGGCTTGCGCCTCGTCTGCCACTCAACCTGAACGCATCAGCCCAGTTTCTTTCACGTGATCATACACTCACGTGAGATGGATCAGCTTTCTGGTTTCCTCGCCTCTCATGTTTGGAGGCTTTAGTTTCGCGTGGTGTAACCGGTATCACTGGCGATACTAAGCTCAATTGACTAACGGAACATAGCTCTCCGCATCGTCCGAGCTACAGATGCCTCCTCCAAAGTAACCTTCACAGTCGCCTACCAACCGTACCAACTCTACCCGGAAGCTAGCGTCGAAGGAGAGGATAAATATGAGTGGTACAAGAAATCCAAGTACGTCTCCGTCTCCATTCCATATAATCATATTTACCATAACCATACCCCACACCTCCTCAATCCTCTCTCTCTCCCTCCCAACCAGAACAATGAACATTTTCAAGTGCTAACACTCCCCCAGATATGGCGACTCGGAAGAGAAAATGAAGATGTAGTACGTCTCCTCGCCCATTTACCCCCCATCACACTCCCTCACTAACACTCTCCTCCCTTCAGCACAACGCTAATGACCGCGTACGGCGCCTCCGCCGGCATCTCCTACAAGTTCGGCGGCACCGTCGCCAACACTTTACAAGCGCACCGTGTGATCCAGCATTTCCAAGAATCAAAAGGACCAGAGACGGCTGATAAGTTGGTTAATGCGCTGTACAGGATGTATTTTGAGGAGGAGAGGCATCCGAGCAGTAAGGAGACGTTGGTGGCTGCTTGCAAGGAGGCGGGGGTTGAGGAGAAAGATGCTGTTGCAATCATTGAGGATGAGTAGTGAGTACCATTTCCATCCCCAAATCCCAAAGTCAAGGCAGGCCAGACCCCAGAACTCGGGCACTCGCGTGTGTATGAAAGCAGGCCCGTTGGCATTTTGCGGCTTTTATGTCTGGGCGAAGTGGGGAAGGAAGTATAGGGTGATGCTGACAGTGGTTACAGTGAGGGATTACAAGATGTGAAGATGAAGATTAGGGAGCAAGCGGGCAATGGTATTGATAGCGTGCCGTTTGTGGTTGTGGAGGGGAAGAGGAGGGATATGACGTTGCAGGGAGCGCAGGAGGTGGGGGATTATGTTAAGGCTTTGGAGCAGGTTGTTAAAGAGAGCAACTGAATGTATTGGCCTATGTATCGTGTTGGAAGGACAGAAAAGAAGAACGAAGAGTGCCATGAACCACCAAGCAATCACGTGATGCATACCCAGGTCGGAGACCTAGAACTAGCTGACTTACAATAGCGACATGCTTTTCTGTTATCAAGCGTGCAGATAGTGTTCGGCGAACTATTTGCCTCTCTCTCGTTGATTAGTTTTGCTGAATAGCTAGGGGGCATGATCCGAGAGTTCAGAACTACGCAGTACGATTGGCTGTTTGCTGAACCTATCGCAGACCTGTACGACCGCCATTGAATTTCTTTTCAGAATGCTATGCATTGGTGGCTTCCAAAAGTCACATGATGCTTACCATCTATCAGGACGGCATGTTGAAGTTGTGCATTAGACTAGTCAGGCTGACATAGATATCTTTTGCACTTTCTACTATCCACACAGGCTAGGTATCTAAACAAATTCATCATGACCAGCCGTCATCGCAGACATGGAAATGTACACTTTGAAGATGGTCATGACCTCGAAAAAGGCACCGGCAAACCAGGCATGTTCTTTCAACCAGATAAGGCTACGATTTTTTGCTCGTCAGTGAGAGCTAACACTACCATCTAGGGCATCGCCGCCACAAGAGCAGTCTTTACGACGACGACAACGCTCGAGCGCCGTCCGGCAGGGCAGAAGATAACCTCAAGCACATGACTCCAACCGAACTAGACGAGAACAGCTTCGAAGAGAATCTCGAGGAGCTGTACGGAAACAGCATCGTGGACATCACTACACGTGCGACGAAGATCAATCTCGCCGTTCTCCATCGCATCAATCTGCATTATCTGCAACGCCAGGCTGTCTCAGAGGCTCTTTACCTGAGATATCAAGGCCCTTCATGGGAGCGTTCGCATCGATATTCCATGAGTAAATATGGTATGAAGCTCTTAATTATCGGCTTTCGATTTCACATCAAGTAGAGTGCATCAAGTAGAGCCAGTCGCCAATCAAGCGACTACGGACGATCGGTAACGTGGAGCTTGAGAAAGTATTGACATGGGATACAGTGCAGGCGCTCAAGGATTTCGAGTACATGAAGGACTGCGCGCTTCGAGGTGAACTCGACGACAACTTCATCGTCACCTCGAACGAGAGATATCAGCGCGCGATGATAAAAGCATGCATCGAAGATCACCAGGATGAGAATGAACTAGCCGACGATGACCAGCATCGGCTAGAGCGGGACCTGCGAAGACTGCGATCCTACTCCCCGCCCAGATACGCTAGCAATGCGGCGCTTTTTGGGGGGAGTAGGACCGAGCTTAACCAGAGAGAAGCGTTTGAGAGATATGTGCAGAGGACTGCGATGGCGGTTTTTGGGGCTGCCTTTTTGATCGGTCCGATGCTCATTATGGTGTTGTATCCCGGTCTGACGACGAGTTTGGTGACGACGAGTGTTGGCGTTGTGCTGTTTGCGATGCTGGCTGCTGCGTTGCTTGAGGATAAAAATGATGTGCTGAGTGCAACTGCGGCGTATACTGCTGTGCTTGTTGTGTTTGTGGGGACTAGCACAGGTGCTGGGGCAAGTTGAGGATGAGAAAGTGGAGAAAGTAGCGGAGTGCGACAGGACATGGAATATTCGACGTTTCGGGGTAATTGATTTGGGTCTGTATTAAGGCGGTACGAGAGACGTGGTTTATTAGTTTTGATATGCACTTGAATTTGATATTACTTCTGATTTCTCTAAATTGGACTTTCTGGCCGAGGGCAATTAACCGCTTTCCTGTGGTCAATACCCACAAGTCAAGCGTCCGGTTTTTGAGTAACAAAAAACATATAAAAGTAGCAGTAATATTCCGTCCCCCCAAGTTTTTCCACATCCTGCGTAACGAACTAAGGCCGGTGATATCTATGCTGTGCCATTTCTAGGGCATGGCAGGTCAGTGTGTTTTGTGATGAAGTGAAATGCTGGATTGCGTAGCTGCCTAGTCAACCTACCACGAAAAGTCTACTTCCCCGTAATCAACAATGACATCAGTTGAATGTCGAATTCTTACGTTGTAATGTCTCTCGTTTTGGTTCAGCGTCTTGTTACCTTCAGCCTTTTCCTGGCACTTGATCACAACCATATAAGTAGTATGCTTACTGGGCTGGGGATAGCATCGTAACTTGTGTGAAAACGAAAGCCCATTGCAGATCATGCCACGATGTAAACTACCTGTCTGAGGTTGTGAAACGCCACAAACCAATTTTGAAAGTCAAAAGAGACTCTATGTTGCTGAAGATGGAACTGGAGATCGGGGCTGATATTTATACTTCTGGCGACATGGTCATTTGCTGTGACAGCGGATTGATTATATGTCCTCCGTCCTATGATCTAGCCTAGCAAAATTAGAAGCATTAGAAGCATATTCACAATAATCAGAGTACTTGATGGAAGTGAATGCACAAGTGGCAGGTCTTTTGTCACGTGTTCTTTAATGGTTCTGTTGTTTCCCGCCTCAAAGCCAAGCTAGAATACGCGAGACAAAGTCAATACAGATTTTGAGGGAATGAATGCATAAGATACTGCCCCATACACATGCTTCACCACAAAGAATCACAAAGGAGAATGCCAGAAATTCTCTGCAAATGTTGTTGCTGAAACTATGAATGTATTATATTATGTATATATGAGGCACGTCTGCTGCTCTTCCCCTTCTTTCCCTCGTCAAACCATCTCAATAGATCTACCAGGTATCAGCATCATGGAAGGCCGAACCCAGGAACCAGATGATAGCCAACTTCAACAAACTGATATCGAGTCACCACGCAAGGCCAAGTACCTGAGTGACAGTTCTATCGATGGCAGACTTCCCTCCAGAAAATCGCATTCAAGCTCATCTGAACCCGCACGGCCCGAATTCAAAGCTCCGAGAAACATCACCCAAGACGATCACCACAGTCTCGACACCAATCCAATAGATACAGCCTCACAAGAAGCCAGAAATTCAAGATTGGGCGTTGCAAAGGGTCGCACTCAAGCGCAGGGAGATAACTGGGATGACGACTTCGAAGATGTGGATGATGAGGCATTAAACCCCGCCAATTATCCGGACGAGCAGAGTGAAGAGGAAGAGGAAGACTCCGAGGAAGAAGAAGGTGAGGAGACCATTACTGTGTATATCAATCTTGGAGTGAAAAGAGAAGATGATAACGAAGGGTGGGAAGGAGAGGAGGCGATCGAGAGTGCTGAGCGGGAGGAGGAGGCTGGGCGTGGTGATGAACCCAGTGATCAAAACGAGGGTACGGAGATGGAGAAGAAAGACAGTGAGGGTAGTGAGGATCATGGGAAACAACCTGGCGCGGAGAAGGATGAGGAGAGATTCGCGAGGAGCATGAATCCCAGTCCGGAGCCATCTCCTGTCAAAGGTTGATGCACCCGGTCAAGGCTTAGGATCGTTGGCTTGCGAATGGCCTGTAAATACAAGGTGCACTTCCTCCAATTTCCTCAAACGAAATTACCAGTCCCTTGTCCCACGGAATGGATAGCATAAATTTGAGGTGCGGAGTCGAAGCATGTGAGGAGTAGAAGTGTGGGCAACAGTGGTCGCAGCAGAGCACCTTCCTTTTCCATCTACATGCCAACTTTCCCCCAAAAGACATCACGAGCCAAGCACGCGTTTATACCATCCAAAAAATCTTCCCGCTATCAATACCAAACTGCATAAATAACGGGGCGCATTAAGCACGAGTGCACCTCGAAAATATCGTTAAGCCCCTAAACTCGGACCTGCTCTATGGAATCCTCGGCTCGATCCCCGTCTGTGTCGCAACATCTAACAGTTACATACGTACCAGTGGGAAGGTCCACGAAGGACCAAGGCAGTACAGCCAATCGACCTCCGACGCCACCTGAGGAGCTGGAAGACAGGGACACGGAGTCGGTGCCAAGGTCGAATTCAGGATGCGAAACGACGACAGGTGAAGCCTCCTCGGCTGTTTCCGATGGCTCAACACCATCTCCGGCAGAGCTACAGATATCTCACGCCTCTGCAGGAGATGAGTCCCAGGAGCCCAATGCACTCGTGAACGGCCCTCCTAGAAGCGCGAGGGACATAAATGCGAACGGAAGCGAAAGTGGAGAAGAGAATATTGCTGCAAAGGGTTCTGATACCTCAAGATTGCCGGAACAATCTATAACATATGGCTTTGGCCAAGGGACTACTTTGCCAACATTCAGAAGGAGAACTGAATATGCGAGTAGAATCGCTACCAGATCAACAAGGACCATAGGGCCTAGCAGTTCTATGGCAAAGTCTTTTGGGGGACTTATGTCGACGGTCGAGAGGCAAAGCCATAATCTGAGGGAAGACACACCATCTGGATCGTCAGCAGATGGCGAGAGACCGGCACAGAGAGCCATGGACCCTGGAACCTCCAGACTCCCGAGTCAGCTACCTGGATCAGATATCCATGACCGTTTGGGAAATCCTCGAAGTAGGGCTGCGCCCGCATTTCCAAAAGCTCCAAGACGGTCAGATTTTCAAGGAGTGCAAAAGCCACAGTCAAGTTTGAACACAAGAAGAATGGTTCTCCAGCAGAGTTCCACCGGTTATGGAGGACAAGGAATAGCACAGCCAAGCTACGGTGCCGCAGTGGGAATTGGGTTCTCTGATTTTAACTATGCTGAAAGGTCAATCGCAAATGCCAGCGATGGTGTGTTGAGACCATTTTGCTCAGATGGAGATACCACCGAGGAAGAAACACCTCAGCACATTCCTTCTCACAAGCGAAGCCTTCGAATCGATCTGTCAGAGATGCTAAGACACGACAGTGCGATCAATCATAATGCGCACTCGCCATTCAATGACCTAAGAAACGACAGAGATGATGAAGTCGTCCAAGCAAAAGATGGAGCGCACAGTGCATCATCAACAAAGAAACGTAGACGTGAGCCGTCTGCTGAAGCAACGGAATTCAACTCAAGAGATCAACCTCTGCAAGATAGTTCTACAGTAGGGAACACAAGACGGGATGGAACGTCAGCAATGAAGTTCTCAAGCTCTGCCCAGGAACTAAACATTTCTTCTCCAGATACGCGCATCAGAAGCGCGGCCGAGCGGCAATCCGTCCACTCACTACCCCAACCCGAGAATATCCCTAGCGAATCCAATACGCCAATCTCAGATCGCTCTATGATAGATCCCCAATTGTTAGACTACGTCATGGGAAGGTTGCGCCGACAACCTGTACCAGATACGCAAGGTCGTCTCGATGCAGGTGGACAAAGTAGTACGGAGGTATTCCTTCAAGATGATGAATACATCAGCCGCTTGCGAGACCGGGGTCTATCATTTCCATCACCGGACTAAGACCATACACAATTAAGTTTGAGCAAATCACGTCCATTGAGAAAGGTTATCGTTATCACCGAACGTGCTCGGTGTTGTAAAGGTCAAGGAAAAGCAGCATCAGGACACCTATGAAGTACTGTAGAGATATCTTAGGCGTTCAGAATGAGTTTGAAGCACATTTGTCGATTCAATGATGGTCGCAATGCAAGTCCTGGTCGTCAAAGTAATAGGGAAAGAAGCCCCACTTCCGCTAAGCGAGAAAGATAAGCAATGTCAACACAAGAAGAATTTCTCATTCACTACGAAGCCTAACTTTGATTAAAGAGTGATAAAAGATCCAATATATTGGAGCTTTAAGTATGTGAGTGGTCTACTCCATATGGTGCTGGCTTTACAATACAGTTATCGCTGAAAAGTGGAGTGGGGAGATTATAATCTCTATGTTGTTTAGCCTCTCACCTTTGAGCGAGCGCAATGTCGACGCCTGAAATACGAAAATAACACTAGTAGTCTTAGCTCAAGAGCTTTCTGTCTCTTGGATACATGAGACGCGCGCTACGCTCCACACAACCAAGAGCAACCGCAAGACATCATCATCGAGTCAAAACCCAACGCCATGTCTTACATTTCGCAAATGCCATTGATGCGCACACGCGCCGCAGATGATGGCATTGTCTTCAACGATGTATTGAAATATTACCGAGTCTCTCTCCTGCGCGCGCAGGTCCGACTAGATCTCGATCTCGATGGCCAGCAATACGTCGCTGAGCATCAAACCTTCGCATCGTTCTGTAAGATCATCCCGAACTTGCTTATATCTCACCGTAGCTTTCAGCTGATAGCCAAATAGGGCCTGGAGAAGCATTTCCAGGTATCGATCAGCGAAACCATGGACAGAACGCCGGGCGCGAAGTCACCCGCCCAGCTTCGACTCCTGCTGCAGTCGTTGCTCAATCAGAGGCAACAACAAGCTCTACGATACTGAGAGACATTTCTGCGCAACCTAGTCCAGGCATTGCCTCAGCCAAGGAGTCTGAGCCAGAGACCCCAAAGAGACCTCAATCTGCGATTGACACCAGTGCGAATCATAGTCGCAATGAGCAATCCGAGGAGCGCGCCAAGGATCAACAAAGCCAGGAGGACCATAATCGCCGCGAAAGAAGCAGGCACATCCTCGCCGAGGAGAACAGAAAGTCATACGATGCTGGCCCGACACCTATGTCGATATCGCCACCGACACCCACACACCCCCCCTACCAAGAAGGCTTAATCTGCGGCAACTGTTCAGAAGCCGGCCACTCCCTCGCAGACTGCACCTACAACATGGACGAATACGGTTATCTAAACGGCTGTCCACGCTGCAACACCCTCTCACACAACTACGCCGACTGTCCCGCGCCCAAATTCGCTTACGACGATTACTTCTACCTGATCACCAAGCGCCACGGCAAGCCGCCTCTCCGATGCCGTTGGGATTTCCGTCTAGGCTACTGGAAGAGATTCAAGGAGTGCGTTTACCAGGATGATACTACTGCGATGCGTCCGCAGACGCCGTGGTTTGCGAAGGATAGGAGAGATAGGGGCTTGGTGCAGATGTGGAATGAGATTGTGCTGGATCCGATCTGGTATGGAAGGACGGATTGGACGACCAATGTGGGGAAGATGGTGCATCCATTGGACAAGGAGTGGGTGAATCCTTATAATAGGAAGAGTGTGGACTTGAGTGGTGATGGAGATGGTGGGTTGGGGGATGATGGTCGTGAGCGGGAATGGAAGCGGGGGAAGAGAGCTGCTGATGGGAAGAGGGGCATTGATGAGTATGGGAGATTGAGAAGAGAGGACTTTGGTGAGGTGGCGACTGATGGTGTTCCCTTGCAAGAAGTATGTGCTGGGGATGGGCAGAGCCAGAGGATGTCTACACGACCTCCGAAGCCTACTATACAGCCGTGGTCAAGAAATGGGCGGTCACAAGGCGACGGTCAAGATGGGCGGTCGTGGAAGAAGAGAAGACTTGAGGACCAGCGTGTGGAGCAGCTGAGCCACGGTCACATGTTTGACCAAGCAGGCACAAGCTATGGCAATGACGATGATCGACGCTATGATAACTCACAGGGATGGAATCATGGCTTTCAGCAGCAGGTAGGAATTGGGTCGAACAACGGAAGCGTCTCGTCTCCTTCACCAACGCCAGGACAACACCCTGGAAATGGTTTCCAAAACCTTCCTGCCCAGTCACAAGGACCTACCCAGACCGCTCCTCTGTATGTCGAACAGCAAAGAACGCCAGCATTCCAAGACATCCAAAGTCCCTTTCCGCCAATTGGTCCAGCACAAGTACCGAGTGGCATGATCTCACGAGAATACGGAAAGTACAAAGCAGAAGAAGCTCGCAAGAAGCTAGGCCCGATACCCGGTTGGAAGCCTCGCAACACGCAGGCCAGACACGATAATGGCAATGGCAATGGACACAAGAAACCTTGGCAGAATAATGGTAGTGGTGGTTTCCAGCGTCGGGACCAAGGTTATCACCAGGCGGATGGAAAACCTCATGACCAAAATCACAGAGGCAATCTAGGACACTACGGCAGTCGGGATTCCCAAAACTCACAAGAATTTCCGCAGAGAAACTTCGATTTCAGAGCTGGTGCCTTACCTCCTGCTCAACCTTTGGGTCGTCCAGGCGTGCAGATTAATCGGCCACAGGCTCAAGCTTCTCGGAACTCAAATACATTCAATACACAACATAGTGGCTTTACCCCTTCACAGCCTGTTGCAGAAGGTCCTAACAGCACGAGAGTTGCTGCAATTATGGCTGCCCGGGTTGGTGGACAGAAGAATGCTGATCGAAAGCAAGGTGGAAAGAACGCTGGTGGAGTAGGCAATCAGCAGTTCAACAGGAGACATGGACATCAGCAACCTGGTACTGATTCTGAAGAATATTGCGTCAATTGCAGATCTCATGGTCATGTCATTGAGGAGTGCGAGGGAAATTGCGGTTTGTGTCGCGCTGGGGGGCATAAGGCTAGGGCGTGTCGATTTTTTGGTCTCGGTGGCAGATAGATGACGGGAGTCGAAGGTACATCGGAAAGTGGCGTTGAGGGAGGGTTTCTTCATCCTGGAGCTAGAGTCTGACAATGTTTTGTAGGAAAATATAATAAAAAGCTAAGATCAGTGCGCAGATAGAAATGCATGAGCCATTGCCCCACGGAAAGTGATTGTGTCAATTGGTGAAGACGACCTTGATTTCTCTGAATGTTTGATTTATCAACACTTAGATATCGCTTCAAAATTCTCCAGCCCCTCCGGCTGCGCTCCTCGATATTGTCTCACGATCACAAGTTCTCTGTATGAGTCTCCTGACGACTGACCACGCATACCTCAATTCCCGCTCTTCTTCTCTCCCCTGACTCCATTACACCCCTCACACCCTCTTCTCTGATCATTCATATCCCCATAATCCACCGCATTGCCTCCCCTCGACGCATCATACTGTCCATACTGTCCATAATGGCCCGTCGGCTGCCATCCCTGTCCCGCCCCCATCCCATCGCCCGGTCCCGAAGCCCCCCGATTATACATAACGCCCTGATTGTAGTTCTGACCGTAATTCTGGTTCTGGTCCCGATCGTAATAATAACCCGGGGGCGCTCCTCCATCATCAAATCTTGGTCGATTATTGTTCTGGTTGGGGGAGGTGGACGAAGAGGAGTAGGAGGGGTCGTTGCGGTTTTGGGAGCGTTGTGTTCGGACGACTGTTTTTTCGAGGGATTTGACGGCGTAGATGCCGCTTGCGGCTATCATGGCTGTTTGGATTATACCCATGGTTGCTGTGAGATGATGGTGGTTTTGCTGCTGTGCTGGAGCCTGGGGTTGAGTTTGTGAGGGGAAGTGAGAAGTGAGGAGTGATCTTGAGGGATTGGTTTGATGTGAAGCAGGGTGAGGTGGAAAGGGAATGGGAGTGTCACAAGGGGATATGAGCACATTTATATGTCGGCTTCTTGGAGCTGCGGTGATTTAATTGCGTGCTGGAGTCCGGAGTGGGGTTGGATGTCGCAATGTTGAGTAGCAGCTCGCAAACTTCGTAAGCGAGGTGAGGTTGCATTCTGCCAAATTTATCACTTCGAAGAACAAGACAGGGCACACGACTGGAAATTCTGCATTCGAATTGAATTCACACCGTATAGGGTAAAGTTCTCATGGCTCAAACAATAAATGAAACCATCGCACGTAAATGACTAGCAACTCGTAGATACTACTTGCTGGTCCCTCGCTTCCCCCTTGGCTCGTAAAGGAAAAGAGGAATATGCTTCAGTGCAAGCAACATTTCTTGGCAGCTTTCTCGGTCGCAGAATGATCCTCTTCCAGCGGGGAATCGTGTCTCTTCAAGGAAGTATTTACCTTGTCGACCGACACATCGAGCTCTTCTTGCATCGGAGAATCAACTCGCTTCGCAACCCTGCATCAACGGCGTCAGCACCACTCCGTCTACCTTTCATGTCTGAAACACGCGAGACAGGGTACTTTGAACTCACAAATAAGGCCCAATACTCGCCAACTTCTCACACGTTTCCATCAACTCCCTCTCGGGCGTACTCTGATCAATAATCCCCGCACCCGCCTGAATCCACCTCTTCTCACCATGTTGAAAAACAGTCCTCAACACCAACGTCCCCTCAAACGTATCCATCCCATCAATCAAAAGCACAGCACCAGAGTACAACTCTCTCGGTCTATCTTCAATTCTATGAATAGCATCTAGTGCCGGCGCCTTCGGTATGCCCGACGCCGTGATAGCTGGGAACAGCACGTTGAACGCATCGAAACCATCTTTGCCATCAGCGAGCTTACCTGATACGCGAGAACCGAGATGTTGAACTGAGCCACGATCGCGAACGGCCATGAGTTCTTCGACGATGACAGATGGCTCGTCGCAGAATTTCTTGAGCTCGCTAATCGCAGCCATGACGGAGACGACGTGCTCGACTATCTCTTTCGGGTCGCTGAGTAAGTCTTGACGACGGAGAGCGATCTCTTCGTCTGTGCCGAAGCGGGATCGTGTCCCTGCTAAGGGCTCGGTGATGACTTTGCCTTTGGAGAGGGAGAGGACGAGTTCGGGGCTGAAGCCTGTGGCTTGGAATCCGGCGTGGGAGAAGCTGAAGCTGCGGGCGGGGTTGTTGCCTCGTCGTCCACGGAGAAGAGTTGCGGACATGTCGACTTCTTCGGTGAGGTCGACGGCGCGGGAGACGATGACTTTGGTGTATTTGTTGTCTTTGATTTCTGCGACTGCTTTTGCGACGAGCGAGGAGTATGCTATCTTGTTCTTTTCATTGTCGATTGTAATGGGATGTGGAGAGTCGAAGGTGGGCTGAGAGGAGAGGAGGGACGAGAGGGAGGGAGCCGCCTTGTTTCCATGGCCATTGATGGTTGTGGAGGAGCCGTGGATGATGACTTCGGTACGGGGGACCATCAGAGAGAGGAGTGGCCAATCTCCAACTTCGTATGGCTGTCCGCGAATATGAGCCGCGTAGTTGAAGCCAACGTAGCCGTGGATCTTGACGAGGCGGCCTTGTTGCTCTTTGATGAACTTGCGAGCAATTTCGGAGAGGGTGGTGTTGATGGGCGAGACATTTCGCTTGCCATCGACGACCGACGTTGCGGTCTCGCCTTTCGCGTCGATAATCAATGATGCCTGAGTCGAGTCGTTAATATGTTTTGATCAGTGGGAGTAGGGATGTAAGAATCACGCTCCGCGATGATGGCATTTACCTGACAACCAATACCAATGTACCATATCCCTCCCCGTTCATAGGTGTAGTAATCTTCATCTTTGTGCTTGCGGAGAATCGATACGACTTTCTCGAGGGCATCATCGCTTTCCGTAGGAGTACACTCGATCCTAGGCGGATAGTTCAGGGAAGGATAAGCAGGTGCCATGACATGCATCGTGAAAATCAACAGATGAATTGATGAAGCGGAATGAAGGGTTTGGCTCAGGTGTCTCAGTGATCCTTGCTTGGGATTCGTGCAACAAGAGCTCGAAGAAGGTTATTAAAGCACCTCGCTGCTTGCCCGAGAGCTTCCCACTCAAGATACCAACATCAGCTCATGCCAGGGTACAATCCAGATCTCGACGGACCACAGCATCGAGACGGGTTCTTTCCCAGCCGATCCCCGGATTTCGACAACCCGTCGCTGAATCAGACCAACGAGATAAGATTCCTGGTTGTAAGAACAACAGAAAAAGCAATCCGCAAGCCACGAAATGCAGCCGAGTGTTGGTGTTTTGTGCCATGCGAGGGCAACATGGCTAAGCGAGGTTCCATTGTACATGATCGCAAGGTCACCACTGGCTTTCCTCGAGTTCAGCACGATTCTAGTCTGTACAGCCGTGCTGATTTCGTACTCACCGCTATCCGCGCGTGCATATAAAATGGAGTCCCTCAGACCATCTCCCTCGCATCAAGACTGCCACTACACTGTTCATGTCGCCCTCTTCCTGGACGAGGGTTGCTCTCACTATCAGATTACCAACACCGGCGTCGTGCCCCGAGATTGAAGCCACCAACAAGATGTTCACGCCTTTTCCAAGACTTCCGAGGGAGCTTCGTGATAAGATCTGGGAGATTGCGATTCCTGAGCCTCGATTGGTCACAATGAGAGTTCAACCTCAAGAGCAGCACGCCATCGTCCCCAAAGGCTTTACGAGGCCCAACAAAACGTGCATCGAGACTGAAGTGGACACTATCCCTACATTGTTGCTGCATACTTGCGCCGAGTCCCGGCATATTGCACTTCGCCACTACGAGGAAGCATTTGGTGGCATCGAGGGCGTCAAGAAGATCTTCTTCGACTTCCAGAGGGACGTGCTCTGTTTCGATGGAGATAGGGTGCTTGCCAGGTTCTGTGATGGAGAGCCAGACTCATGCCCGTACGGGTACCATCAAGTCCGGTTCGTGCCTCCAGGGGTGGTAGCCTGGCAGAAGAAGGTGCAGAAGTTGGCGCTGACAGGAGATGTGAGCTTGAGATTCAATGTGCCACGCTTGCTTGATCTGGTCAGGGGGAAGTTGAAGGTGCTGTATCTGGCGATATGCATTGTTGAGGTGAAGGACCAGGATGCTGAGGAAGATTGGGCGCGGAGAGCGCTGATCGAGGGATGGTTGAAGACTTTGGGCATTGATGGCTGTGATGGGCTGCCAGAAATCAAATTTGTTAGTCCTCAGCAGTTGAGGCGTATAGCAGGGCGTCAATAAGTTAGCTTACATTCAACTCTGGCGTGGAGATTAAAACAAATAATCTTCGATTTTCTTCTCGTCTTATCATCTTCTGTAATATGGCACATGTGACAATAGCAAGGATATGTGAAGGACTCTGTGATATCCTAATGGAACAAATCGATGGACTTGAGAACATACAAACAAACTGTCGAGCTACACAGATAGGTAGTACTGAAATAATGAGCGAATAGTAGCAAGGTCCTCGCTCGTACTTCAAGAAACCCAGGGAATGCCATGCAGCTGTGCACCGAGATACACATAAAATATCAGAAACTCGAGAAAGCCAAGCCGAATCGCAACAGCAGTGCAGGTCGATGCAGACGAAATCACGTCAAAAGATTGCGATGCAGCAATCAAAGACAGCTGCGGCCGCTTGCAAGATACTACTTGCTTTCTTCCTTTGGATGAGGAACCAACAAAAGTAGTCGCTGTTGGAACGACCCCACCTACGTATACCTCTTCTGGACCAACTTGCTCGTACATTTGTACCATTGTAGCTTTGCCGGCCCGGGCGGTTCAGGTTGGAATGGTATTTGTTTTTTTTTTGTCTTCGTCGACGAGTGAGATGTACCAATCGCATGGCTACCAAGGTGAGATGGCAATGTATTGCCATTCAGAGGCAGGTAGGCTGATTTGTGTGGTGGACTTTTGTTCAAGTTTCTGCGGCCACGTTGGGCGAGATTTTGGCTCACGCTCGATCAGCATTAGGCTTGCAAAGTTCCTATTGTGTATAAGGAATTGTTATTGGCGGCAAGGCGGTGGGCGTAACGGGCTCAAGTCTGCCAGAAAGATGAATGTAGAGGGAACCATGACCACCCCGACACCCCTCCCCCTACCAATGGCATTAACGACGCCGTCACGAGACTTAACAATCTTCCGACTCTCGATATAATTATCCTCTGCACATTATCACGAATTGTGGAAAGTGACTTACATGCTTTTCAATGTCGGAAAAGTATTTGATGACATTCAATCGTGTATGGGGTAGCTTCGTCTTTTGGATGGCGGGTTTGTATATGGGAGAGGTAAAGATCCGAGGCCCTTTGCATATCTCAATCGAGCACACAATGATTCGCGAGGTAGTGCATATGTGTACACTTATCTCTCAGGATATGGATCCATTCAGACTGTACCCAGCTTTCTGAAGCAGTTAGCTGTGATGTGTGACTGAAGTCGTGCCGAAAGAATGCAAGCTACAGAAACCACACTGTTAAAAGGCGTCTACCGCATAATACGAGGAATGAGAGATGAAATAGGTGGATGGGTAACGAGCAAGTATATGAATTGAATGACCAGACAACGCCTGATATCTCCGTAATTCTAGCTATGCTATGCAAACCTGAAAATCAAAGGCCCCGACAATGCTGATATTGCGCCTAGAAGACAGATGAAGAGAGCCAAAGAGCAAACGTCATGCCCGTCGCTCAGTAGGAAATCCGATATCAAGCTCTCAGCAATGTCACCGTCCTACATTTTCTTTGTCCGAGGAATTGCCTCTGCTACCCTCATCAAGTTCCTTGACCTTCCTACTGAAACCCTCATTTGCATCTGCATTCGTCGAGCTCGCCACACTTCGTGAACTCAAGCCCGTACCCTTTCTCTCGACAAGCGCCTTCGTCCAACGTTTCTTGTTCTTGCCCAAGACTCCCTCTCCATCCAAACCCAGAACCTCTCTCAACTCCGGAATCTCAGCATGGTCTCGCGTATTACGCATACGATGACACCAAGTAACGCGCTTCTCCTCCACAGGTCCATGTTCCAACATGCCGCTCTCCCCCTTCGCACCTAATCTGGTATTTGTGTTTTGGTCACCGGTCGCATGCTCGCCGGCAATTTCTCCACTCAACATCTTCTCCAACTCTCCCTCTGGCGTGCCAACGGGACTTCCACTATCAACAGGCTCAAACATGAACTCTCCACCAACTTGATACATATCTCCGCCCTTGAGCGTCTGCCCGCTCTTCATCATCTTCATGCTTTGTACGAAGCCCGCGACCATGAGGCTCAGGGATTCCTTTCTCTGGTATTCGGGGCGTGCGCCGAGATTGAGGGTTCGTAGCATGCCGAGTTCGCTGTAGAGTTTCTTCGTTGGGTCGGCGTAGATGGGGAATGGGCAGTTGGTCGCGGATTGGTACATTGATATCAGGGAGGGGGAGCCGCAGCCTACTATGGCGATGAAGGTCGGTGTTGGGAGGGAGAGGAGTGAGGAGGGCGTAATGGAGGCTGTGAGGGAACGGACATACTCTTGGCAGTTCTGTGGAAGGTTGTCAGTATTTGCTCTTGCTGTGGTTCTCGCGACTGGAGTTGGTGGGTAGTATGGAGGTATTGGAGGGAGGACATACGCCACAGTAGAAATGGCGAATGAAGATGACCAACACCCGCCGCGTTACATTAAGTCCAGTATATAAGTTCTTGAAGGGTATCGATCTGCCATCCTGATCCAGAATTGGGAAGTTCTCGACCTTTTTCAGCGTCTCTTGCGAGGGAATATTATTGTTCGTGTTGACTTCGCCCGAGAAGTCTGCGGTTGCGTCGTGAGAGGAGAAACGCCCGTCGGAGGAGTGTTTGGGGCACGCCATGTTCGCAGAAGCGTCGATGTTCGTGGAGAGAGGAGGAGGTTTGTTTTGAGAGAAGAGGGAGGATTTAGATATAGCCATTGTGGCCTGGAGAGGGAAATTATATGACGCTGTCGTGGTGGGGTACGATTTCCGTTCTCGTCTCCTATGTCGGCAGATATAATCTCCTTGTTGTCCAGATCGGGATCTGCTCCTTCCTTCTTGTGGCAATCGTCCCTTTCCAAAAAGTCGAGATATCCGGTCGCGGGTCAGTAAATTCTATTCGTCCAAATAATTGCGCTCCGATGTGTATTCTTCCTTCCCTTCTTGGATCAATCGTAATTCCGTAGTGGACAGGTGGGGCGCAGTCGTATTGCAGCTGTGGTTCGTCGCCGCGCAAGCTGTCTCGACTTGTAGATGCTGCTGGTACCAATGGTGATCTCTGTATGTAGGTATATCCGAGTACCGTCCTGCTTCCCTGTTCTCGTATCTGCACAATCCAGGTATAACAACAAGATCCGATCCGCAGTACCAAGAGAAAGGCAAATCAAGATCAATCTGAATCCAATCCAAGTCCGAGTCCAGGAACAGGTTCAGATACAGGTACAAAAAGTCAAGTTCAAGGAACAAAAGGACGAGAGAAAGCACCTGCAGGTCTCGTCGGCCGCCCATCCAACCATACCGCACCAACACCAACAGCCGGCATGGACAGCGACGACGACAAGCTCCACTCCATCTTCATCCTGCCTATCAACATCGTGCCGTGTGTCGGATCTGGCCCAGTCTGGCGGTCTGCTGTCGTCGTCTGTTGCTCTTATCCTCTCCTGTCTGGCTCTGGTACGATTTGCGTATCAGATGGCAAAGACCATCCTGTTTGAAGTTGGTTTGAAGACTAAAGATGGCGCCGGTGCGTGGGTGGCGCTATGCAGACGCTGTGAGAGGTTCGCTTGAGAGGCTTCTTTTAAGGTTAATCGCTGGCTGCATGGGTGCCGAGGTTCAGTCGTGGCCAGTGATTTGTCTTCAGTCGTCAACAGAGGTGGGATGGCAAGCTTCTTCTTCTTGTTAACCTTCCCATGGCTCTTCTGTAAGGTGTATCGGCGACGCGGGCTTGAAGCCCACTCGTACCTGCAGCTGTCGTTGAGATGGGCTTTCATGCAATGCTATTCTGAGAATCCGGTCTCGAAACCTCGACGCGCTCCTGACATTTCCCGTCACGACTCGTGGATCCTTGGGGCGATCATCAAGTACCTGAATCAGAAATTGGTCAGCAGCTCCCATATCATTTTTCGCGCCAGATGATGTACAAAACAATTTTAGATGGTGTATTATTGTCTTCTACAGCCTCATCTCTTGCGCCTACGAGAGTGTGGAAAGATCTAGGGAACTTCGATCCCGAACTCATCTCATTTTGACTTTGGCCGAACTCAATCGCCCTTTCGTGTCGTCATCTCTCATCTGCCTTTTCCTACTTTTAAGCAGCCAAAAAACTCGGTGTTAATCTCGAGGGGCGATTTCAACGAGGGAGGATCCGTGAAGTTGTTGAAGAAGGTCGACTTACCATGGGGAATTTCTCGTATTGCATTGGCTTGCTTCATTTTGTGCTTGGCAATCCCACCCAGCATCTTCGAACTTTCTCGTTACGCTGCCTCTTTCTATCTCTTAACTTGGAGGTTGGGTAAAAACGTCTTCAGTTACTCAACGAAATCGCAATTGAAGAGATCCGCGGACAAGGCTTCAAAACCATTCCGACCTAAGGTCGAATGATTACTCAAATATTCCGCTCAGGAGATACAGCAATGTTCTCTCGGGACAGCCCACCGCACAAGCTTTGGGGAGATTGTCTCTCTATATTATACTCAGACAGAAGGTTCAGCAAGCGCCGAACGCTCCGGAGGTGAGGAGATGGTGGGTTGATGGGATGAACAGGTTGGTGGGGTCTCATGTGGGACGAAAATAAAAATGTCTTCAAGCTGCTGTGAATCTTGAAACTTTGGTTCTACTACACGAATCTGTGGATCAACGTTGCCTGACAACATGCGTATTCTCATTTTCATTTCACTCCTTATGCTACAGTGCAGCATTAGCAAGGCCTCAAATGTTATCGGTGCCCATCCTCTCCGCAGTATTCGGTATGGAGATACGAAAATAAGGAAGAGACAAGAACCAAGTTCTCCAATATCGAATGATACTACGAGCGCCTTCATTCCAAAGTATCTCAACGATAAGACCAGTCGTATGTAGACTTCACTCGGGATTCATGACCATGGATTAACGATCAATGATCACGACAGCATACGCAGTCGACGGGAATGCGATCCCCGAGATTCCATTTGACGCCGGAGAGTCCTACTCTGGACTCTTGCCAATCTCATCCAATGCAAATGAGACCAAGAAACTCTTCTTCTGGTTCTGGCCGAGTAAAAACCAGAGTGTTGACGATGAGATTGTGATCTGGCTGAATGGCGGGGTATGTCTCTTACCATTTGTTGCGAAAAGGGTCTCCCATCAGACTTATGACATGTACTTACTGAGTGCTCCTTTCAGCCCGGGTCATCTTCTCTCTTTGGCTTCCTGCAAGAACTCGGCCCTTTCATGTGGGCACCTGGGACTGCACGACCCTACCGTAACACGTGGACACCTGTAAACCTCACGAATGTGGTCTGGGTCGAATATCCCGTCGGTGCGGGATACACAGAAGGTACACCGACCGCTACCAGCGAAGAAGAAATCGCTCTTGAATTCCTCGGCTTCTGGCAGAACTTCATGACACTGTTCTCTCTTCAAGGCCGCAAAGTGTACATCTTGGGCGAGTCCTACGCAGGATGGTACACACCATACATCGGAGCAGCCATGCTCGATGCCGCAAACACGACATACTACGATTTCCGTGGCGCGATCCTCATCAGCCCGCTCTTAACGAGCCTCGATGGAATCGTCCAAAACAGCGTAGGCGCAGCCTCCTTCGCCAAAGGCAACAACGCCATCCTCAATCTTAACGACGAATACCTCACCTTACTCAACAACAAATCGGCCGCATGCGGCTACGATGACTTCCTATCGACCTATCACGTCTACCCTCCCAAGCCAGGCCCAATGCCCTTCCCATTCCCAGTTGAAGAGAGCGGATACGGCAGCTCCGACTGCGACACCAGAGCCGTCGTTATAGTCGCAGGCCAGTACCAGAACCAGTGCTACAACGTCTACAACATCCTCGACAACTGTCCTCCTCGCAGCGACGTCATCGGAAACCCCATCCCAGGAACAGAACCATATTTCAACCGCGCCGACGTCAAAGCCGCTCTACACGTTCCGGCTACTACAGAATGGGTCGACAGCGGCAGAATCGTCTTCGCGAATTCCAGCCTTGACGGCAGCTCGCCGCAGAACGATCGCTCCCTCATGCCCACCATCTCTGTCCTGCCAAAGATAATCGAAGCGAGTAAACGCACCATCATCATCAGCGGCGCCATGGACAGCGTCGTCCTACACACCGGCGTCGAACTAGCTATCCAGAACATGACGTGGAACGGCGCGCAGGGTTTCCAGAGCGGCGAGATGGCGAAATTCGTGGTGGATCCGTTTGAGGAGTTTGTACCCGAGACGTTCTCGGGACTGGGACAGCTGGGGAAGACGCATACGGAGAGGGGGTTGACGTATATTCTGTTCCAGAGGAGTGGGCATTTTGTGCCGACTGATATCCCTGGGGGGTTTAATAAGGCTGTTGAGATCTTGCTGGGGAGGAGGGATGATATTGAGGGGGGCACGAGCTTTTATTGGTTTGAGTGAGGGTGGTGAGTTTGGAGTGATGAGGTGATGGCCATGGGAAGTGAAGAGCTGGGGAATACTGAGGAGGTTGTTCTTTATCGATGTAAATATACTCGCCTAGTATCCGTATCAGAATTGGCATACTTGGCCATCGCAGAAGAGGATGGCCATTGTAATCTCATTCACTACCCCCCTCCCATTTGCCCAATCATCCATTCCTCTCTCATCCACTCGACTTGTGCGACATAATGCAACGTATTTTGTGCATACGAATATGCATACGCGAAGTTACACAGCGTCGTGTCAAAAAGTTCAGATGATCTTGTGTTGCTACTTGGCTGTGCTGCGGCACAGCGAACGTGGCTCGCTGAAGGCGCACACATGGACAGGCACGTCATGCAAGTCTTCGGGGTCGATGATGCGAGCCAATTCTGGGCGTATTGGTGTGGAGTTTGTCAATTTCTTGGATTATGATGGTATGAAGGACTATATGAAATGAGAGATAGAGGAGGAGAGACAATTTTGGCTTGGGTTGGAGGTGAGGAATAGCGGATAGGTATCTGCTCTGTTTTTGTTGGTTTGTGTTGATAGTTGGGAAGTCGCAATGGTCTTCAGAGAAGTTGCTTCGGTTAATTTAGTGCATGCGAGGGTTGAACTTCAGCGTGGGACTGAGGTTGCACCCCTCTCTTCCTCATCGCCATCGCAACACCTTGGTGCCAATCATCAAAGACGACTCGAAGTCGCTGGATATCAACTACAATCTTCTATTCTGAAAGTTCCAACCCGTGCTTCAGAAGTCGTGATGGGCCAGGCACGGTCAACATCAGCGACAATCGTCTTGCTGGCTTGCAGCGCTTCATAGCGCCTCACAGCCCCCACGAGGTCTCGACCACGCCAACCCACGCCAACCTCTCAGCCGGCAAGATGACCCCGGGAACACTATCCACAAGGCTTCAAATGGAGAAGCGCTAGAATCTTTCAGACGAGCCGCAGATGCATTTGACGCAAATGAGATTGCTCTTTGTTGGCAATGCGGCTTACAGCCCAACCTGGACAATCGAGTCGACAGATGAAGATATCCTCCCGGGATTAATCTGGAGAGTGGAGTGACCCTGCATATGAGAACGATAAGAAAGAAATGGACGAGTCTCTTCTGTACTCATATCTGTCTCTCAGATGGAACGTGTGAGCTTTATCTTTCGAAAATCAAGTCGGAATGGCCTCATCACAGCTTCTGCACAAGCAAATGGCCGAATATTGATCTCCTGCAGGGCTGCTCTCCAAAAGCGATCAATAGTGTCGCATCTGCGAATCAGCAATTCAAGATATGACCATCAAGAACGCCCAGAATACCACTATTCTCTAGACCATCCCCAGATAGGTTGCGTCTCCCAAGTCCCAAGTATTGGCGATAAGGACCCCTGTTTCCTGCATCGTTTTTGTGTGGCTACCGAACATTCAGCACCCTGCTGGCTTCAGGAACGAACAGCAAATCTGACAGCCTGACCGAGCAGCGACAGCCTTGATGAAAGAATCCGATCTCTCCGTCTTCCTCGTTATCGACCCCCCCTCGAGAAGTCAAAACACATCCTGTCGTCATTGTTGATGATCATTCATATTTTTGATTTCAGCTGCGCCTGCTAGACGACGTGATTGCACGTTATGAGCCTTAGCCGCGCCGAATAAACAATTATACACCCGTGGACCTCTCATCTGCACCTCCCGCTGGCAATACTATTTCGGCGCTCGGCTCTTGCTCTAGTAAGACATCGTGCAAGCCACAAGGCAGACCAAGAGAACGCATCGAAGTCAATAAATCCTTCAGCGTCCCCTCATTATCCAAAATTTGCTATGAGGAGCAACAACAGCAGCGCAAACTTTCGACGATAGAAACGTGCCCATTGAGCTGTCTCGCAGTTACCTATTTTTGCCTAGGTGAAGATCTTCAACAGCTAGCCTCGCGGAACCATCACCGGCCGGAAGATCTGAGCTGATCAAGATCTTTAATAAGAACGGAAACAACGAATCGGTTCTGAGACATATCTTATCAAGACGAGAAAGCAAAAGAAATTCCCGAAATTGTTTTACGTGGAGTTCAACACAGGGTGGCAGTCCCAGGCAGAGCCACCGGTTCAAAAGCCACTGGAGCTCCTCATGCTGGAAGTTCCCATGATCAAGAATCCATCTGACGTTGTCAATTGAGTATCTCTGAGATCTGAGGTTGCCCGTGGGATCAATTGATCGGGTATGAAAGTTGTTGGGACAGAGAACGGCAGCGCTCAATCGGAGAGGGAGAGAGACGCTGGTCGAGTCGAGTTGCTGAGAGGGATTTATGAAGTACCGAGCTTGGATTGGACAAGCCGTGTCGGCATTGTGAGTTTTCTCCACTCTAGAACTCTAGCACAAGTACTGACATTATCTCAAGATCTGATGGAAATGGAATTCGAAAAAAAGATGGAAAGAATAAGAAGAAAGATAGCCAGTATGGCGGAAAATCGGGCGGAGTGGCGGCACCAGAAATACCAAGATTACGAATTGCCGAGGAATTCTCATCTGAGAATTGGAAGTTAAGACTGGAAAGCCCAATTACGCCTGTCATTGAAGGAATGAATGTAGAGCCGATTCAAACGCCTGGAAAGACAACCGCAAAATTTGAAGAGGAGGAGCAATGGAGACTATCAAGATCTGCATCTTCGGATACTTTACCCACGAGAGCGGATAGCAAGGCTTCAACTTCCAGTGCTTCGACAATCACGCTTTCAACCATCATAGAGCCACCTCACGGCATGAGTCCCGGCGAAGATGCTCAGCCTGACAACGGGAACTGTACTTTGCTCGCAACTCATGCACCTATACACGACTCTTCATCCCAAATCCCAAACCAGTCCAAAGGACCAATTCGTCCCCAACTCCGACACCGAACGAAAAGCTCCTCGTCCACTATTTTCGAACAATCCCTATCAGCGCCAATAACCATCATCCTGACATCACCCGATTCAGATCCACCATCACCACATCTCCTTTCCTCATCTTCGTCATTCTCGAGCGAACACCACGACCAATACCCAACAAATCTCCACAGGCCAGCCATGTCCAAATCAAAGTCATACATGGCAACCCGAGCAACTCGATCATTCTCTACTCCATCCATACCCTCTCTCGCAACCTCTCGGCATCTCTCACCGAATTCCTCTACTACCTCCCTCCCCTCGTTTCCCGATCCGAACAAACTCATGCCTCCTTCGGAACAAGTCTTCGACACGACCCGCCTCCGCAAAGCACACGAATTCCGTGAAATCCGAAAATTCATGATCGGCTTCCTTAATACGAAAGGCCATACCTTGCCGCCGAAATTGCGCCTCCGAATCTTGGCTGGATATGGCATCGCAGAGAGCGAACTCAATCCAGACACCGTGAAGCGCTTTGCTCTATCAGATTCGATAACCGAGACAGATGAAGGTGTAGCTCTCGATGGTGTAGGACTAGACGATACGAAAGGCAAGGAAACGAGCGATGCCGAGAATTTACGGATTCTTTCGATGGCGTTCCAGAGCCAGATACCGCTCGTTACGCCACATCTAGAGGAGGCGTATGTGAAGGCTGTGCCGGGACGATTACCCAAGAACAGCACGAGGAGTCTACGTGAGGAGCGCGAAATGCGGTTGTTGGGGAGGACGCTGTCGACTTCTGATTTGCCGCTTCGCAAAGTGACTTCTAGCTCGCAGCCTGGAAAGTACGCTTCTGAATACGGATCGCTCAAAGCTAGTGCCTCCGTTCCTGATCTCTCACGCCGCCGCCCTACGACTGCAGATGTGGCGAGTATGCCGAGGACGGTCACCCGCCGCGCTGATGGATCGAATGAGAAGATGCATGTCGTTGGGGACAGGAAAAAGATGGGAATTGTAGAGCATCAGACGAGGATCAAAAGACAAAGCATCATCTCAGGAGCATTTGGTGCGGCGAGGGATGCGATGGGCGGGAGTGTAGGAAAAGAGAGGGAGAGGAAGAGAATGGCAGGGCGCTGAAGAGCAGCGAGACTGAGCGACGAGTACATATAATTTCTGCATATTTTGATTGATTGATGTACTTTCAGCGGCGGAGTTCATATCGAAGTTTTGGTCACATGGCACATGTTTCCACAAGGAAGTCTGGGCCACTACTTCTGGCTTTGGTTTTGGATAGACAGACGTCTTTCGAAGCATGCATGCTTTGGCGTTGGGGCGAACGAACACATAACATACATATTCTGGGGACATTCATCAGCTACTACATATTCCAATCATTATCCAGGTCTTACATACTGTCGAATTTTTCTTTCTTTCTTTGATTTCCAAGCAGGTACATGCTCGTATGTTCATGTTCCCTTTAGCTGCTCGCCTACCTACTGATCACGCTAGGTACGGACTCGTGTGTTTGGAATACCTCGACTCAATGAGCCGAATGTAAATCAGGTCTCAGAATCACTCACCCATCACAGTATAAATCAAGATAAGATAAATAGTGTTATGGATATATTTTCGTATTGTATCTATTTCCCCTTTCCTTTTCTTTCATCTTTGCTCCTACCCACCATCTATCTCAAATGGTCTACAGTAGGCATTTCTCCCAATCTCTTCCCCAAATCCAAAATCTCGAAACAAAACAAACCAAAAATAAAATAAATAAATCAAAACGCATGCCAGCGAATGCCAGGTATTCGCTGAAGCACGCCCCCATGCCCGTAAATTGCATGCCATGCCATGCTATCCCAAACGCCTACACGATGCAATTGATCTCGGTATGTACAAGTTTTCCACTTCCCTTCCCAGCCGATGCGATGATGGAAAGTGGTGTGTGATAAGTGGTGGTGGTGGTGGAGGGGTGGAGAGTAAGAAGTATCTACTGAATCTTCCCATCCAGAAACTGCTCCGCGATGACCGGCCATGTGATGACGAGACCCATGAATGGGAAATAGCTATCCAGAAAGATTCAGTCAGCTTTTATTCTTGCCTTGTAATCAATAGAGGAAAGTAGGTTAAAACTCACAACATCGCAGCATCGCCTAGTCGTCTAGCCTGTCTGCCCCAATCGCCTCGAGCGGCTTTTTGGGTCGTTGGCATGCGCTCGAAGGGGTGGGGCTCGAAGGAGCGTGCGAGTGTGCGGACGCGGGTTGCGATGCTGAAGGCGCGGCGTTGGGTGACCATTCTGATGATTGGTGACATGATGAATTAAGAAGAGTGTGTTTTTTTTTGGTGTTGAGAAGTGGAGAATTGGTTTTGAAGAGTGAGAGGAGTTGGTTGTTGAGTTGAGATTGTCTGTCTGTATGATTGATTGTATGAAGCTGCTGATGATGAAGCTGATGATACTTCTAAAAGCCTCCTCAACAACAGGAGACATTGCAATCTATATACCACTCCATCCTCCTCTCTCCAATCTAGAACCCATCCATACCTACCTCTATCCCTCAGTCCATCATCCCCTCGAAAAATCTAAACAGACAGGCAAATGGCACGGCAATGACGTCCCTCTCACCACGCATCGTACGAAGGCACACCACTTGGTCTCTCCATCAGACGACTTGCTCAGCACAGGAAACGAGAATATACAGGGAGACGCATGGGAATGACCAATGAGGAGCAAGGGAATCAGCAAGCGAAAGGAATGGAGAAGGGGAACATGCGATGCGATATTCTTACGGAAGCGAGAAGGGATAACTTGGGGAATGCTGCGGGCTGCCCTGGTGTGTGGAATGGAGCGTTGCGGGTGAAGTGGTGTGAGGTTTGTGGTGGTGGGCTGATTTCGAAGGCTCGATTTTTGCAGGGGGCTGAGCCGTGCTGAGTGTGGCGGGGAGATCCGATGGGGTCTCGTGACTTGATAGTTCTCGATTGACAATTTCTCAATCCGGAAGAAGGATATTGGCTGTGGCGATAATGACTCATATGAAGTCTTTTCAAGACAAGGATTGAATACTTCTTCTTCGAGTACAAGAGTAAAGTCAGAGATGTAGGTAACCGAGCACTTTCTGAGGTCACGTGAAACTCAAATTTTGACTTTGATGAAGGGAATGACGTCGATGTAGCTTATTTCATGTGTCAGGTAGCTGCCACGATCAGTGAGATTCAGCCTGCAGGAGAAACAATTGAAGAATTGGTTGCACAAGCGGTTGAACGGGACAGGCTTGCCATTTGGTAGTTGAAGGACGACAAGAGCAGACTTTGAAGGAGCGAAATAGTTACCCAATAATCATTGTGTCTATACATCGCATTGAGCACCAGCACATGAAGTTGATCCTGGTGTTATGACCAATCAGGCTTTGTAAGCCGATGACCTGGGCAAAAGAGCTGTGCAGCGTGCTGGGATGGTTTTGCTCTTCTTTCTCTAGCTGTCAACTCCATAGATCACAAAGCTGCTGTTAATAATTCGTACTTTACACGCTCTTTTTGAAGGGCGCGAGAATGGGCTATGTAGTTGGTTGTTTGACAGTGCAAGTGACCTGGACTACAGCTGGGACACGTACAGATCTTTCGGCGTTCGAAGTAGCAGAGTCGTTAATGGCATGGAGATGGGAGTACACGGATCGATGGCGATCCTGATCAAAGATCCCTAGACTTTTAGTAAGATAGTTTTATTTCAATGCCATAAGGGTTTTCCCTGTGAACTGCACAAGTTGAGCTTGAAAAGAATAACGAAGCAAAGCATCGCCCATTACAGGGAATCACTCAAGATGCAATGTGTTGTGAGCAATAATTAAGTGAACGAATCACACTCGTAATTTGTCCTGTTTGTTCTGGGGAAGGCCACTAGATTAGGTAGCTGCGCTTCATATACAAATGTTAGCCTGCTCACCTAGCTTTCGACGTGGGTGAGTGGGTTTTCGCCCGTGTACACGATGTTTCGGATGCTGTGTGTTTCAATAGCTCTACGACGAACAGAATTATTAGTCTGGGCAAGTGATTTAGACAATTTGAGGCAATCAATATATGTCGAGGAAAAGCGAAGAAATACATTAGATACATACGCTCTCAGAACTGGCAAATTCACTCCCAGAATATATTCTATATGACTTCGTCTGGTGGAGACGTACCAGGAGATAAAACGGTCCAGGAGAGGTTTGGGCTTGTGTGAAGTTCGGCCCTCCTGTTAGCTGCTGAATCAAGCACTAGAATTGTGTAACTTATATTCGTATTTTGGCAAGTGTCTTGCCGTATATGCAGAAGACAATGAACTTGTGTTTAGTGATGCCCGTTGAAAAGCTAAGCAGTGGTGAAATGATGAATACGAAAAGTTCCAACGGCTAGCTAGACTAAGACACGAAACTGGATATATTTCCGAAGGCGAACTATGTTTGAGCCTTACTGTTGAGAAGGATAATTGATTGAAGTTAATTGGCGACTTTTCTCTGTTAGAAATCGTCTCCCAGGATTTTAAAACGGCACTGGACGAATGAGTATATGCTTCAAATTGTTGGAAGAAAGATCTGTGATCTGTAGTCGGCGACTCAAAGCCTGTTAATTGATAGTCTGGAGAGCGGAACCCGTCCTTATGCAACAGATGGGTGAGAATATAGACACTTGCTGTGCGGCAGAATGCCACTTCAATGACCCTAGGACACTCGGCCGTATGTGACAGCGACCGGATAAACATACCTCGGGCTGGTGAAAAAAGATGGATACTAGCCGGATGAATAGGGGCAGGCCCCACGTAACCTGGAAGGCTTTTCCCAATTAAAGTTTCACGGTGCTATCAGGCCTTAAAGGCCGGCAAGAGATGCATTTAAGTTTTGTAACTCCATTAAGTCCGAGTCCTCGCCCATTATATCATTTCGCTGGCACGCTAATACCAAACCCCGTATAAATGAGCACTCTTTCCAGAGATAGTCTTGTAGCATCAACTCCAACGAACGGAGCCCTACATATGACAACACTCAGAATGATGACTTCACGAATCCTTGCTCGGCGTAGGCTGGGCAAGAGTGGTCCCGAGGTTCCAGCTCTAGGCTTCGGATTGATGGGTCTGTCCGCCTTCTACGGAAAGCCGCAACCTGATGAGGAGAGATTCAAGATCTTGGATCGAGCTTACGAGCTGGGCGAAACCTGTAAGCAACCATTTCATCTCCCAAGCTAGTCTTTTCCACTGGAACACTTTAGCCTCTCAAAAAGATGTTGCTTGAAGGAACTGTGATTGATATTTCTATAGTCTGGGATTCGGCGGACATCTACCAAGACTCCGAGGATCTCGTTGGGAAATGGTTCGCGCGCACAGGAAAGCGCAATGAAATCTTCCTGGCCACCAAATTTGCCGCCAGAGTCGTTGGCGAGGGCGAGCAGATGAGGAGAATAGTTGATTCTAGCCCAGAGTACTGCAAGCAGGCGTGCGAGAAGAGCTTGAAAAGATTGGGGGTGGAGCAGATCGATTTGTACTATTGTCATCGTGTCGACCAGAAAACGCCGATTGAGAAGACGATTGAGGCGATGGTTGAATTGAAGAAGTTAGTCTCACTCCTTTCTGCTAAATGGCAACCTTGTCTGTACATGCATTTTCAGGAACTGTCCTGGAGAAGGACGAGACAGCCAGGATGGTGCTAACATGTATACAGAGAGGGCAAGATCAAATATCTTGGTTTAAGTGAGATCTCGTCCGACACGTTGCGTCGCGCATGCAAAGTTCATCACATCGATGCTGTTCAGATCGAATACTCCCCATTCTCCATCGAGATCGAACAACCTCAATTCAATCTGTTGAATACATGCAGAGAACTGGGAGTGGCAACTGTGGCATATTCACCGCTGGGTCGAGGCATGCTGACTGGAATGTACAAATCTGTTGATGACTTTGAGGAGGGCGATTCGCGCAGATTTCTGCCTCGTTTTTCTCCGGAAAATTTCGCAAAAAATCTCAAGTTGGTTGATGGTCTTGTCTCTCTGGCTAAGAAGAAAGGATGTACCGCTGGTCAGTTGACTTTGGCGTGGTTGTTAGCACAAGGAGACGACATCATTCCAATTCCTGGAACGAAGAAGATCAAATACCTTGAGGAGAACATTGGATCTCTTGATATAAGCTTGAGTAGCGATGAATTGCAAGAAATCAGGCAGTTGATTGACGCTGCAGAAGTGCACGGCACTAGGTATCCAGAGGCGACGATGGCATCTTTGTTTGCGGATACGCCGGAGCTGGAGGCGTAGATAGAGAGAATGGAATGAATGAATAGAACATTAAAAAGTGATGGTGAATTGAGAGTCTGCTTCCCGAACACTCCCAATTTCTTAAGTAGTTCCCATCTCTCTCTCCTCGTAGAGCAGCAAGATTTAAGGAGTGAAGAGGTTGTTACCAGGCGTGCAGCAAATCCGGCGAGCTTTTCAATAAATCAAAGAGGTGCCTTCTGATATTATCAATAGGAGCAACAGCCCATTAGATTGAGTGTGAGAAAGGCAAATATAAGAATAGATATTAGACTTCTGTGTGTATCAATAACATCCTCTTGCCTAAAGTGCCAAGGCTTATGTGCCTGTCGGCTGTCAGGGTGAAAGTTCAAAGCTCCGCACGTCAGGGCTCAGCAAGCCCAAGGCGCCGGCGACCACGTTTAAACGAGGGCTTGTGGATGTGGATTCAACTTTGCTGCACTTCACTGAAAGCAAGGAGAGCAACCATCATCCCCCTCGACATTGCCACCGCCACGATGTCTGAAGCCAAAGATAAGCTCAAGGCATCCTCTGCCTTTTCGCTTCACCGTCAACCCCCAGTGCTCATCGATGAGAGCGACAGGCGGGTTATGGAACTTACAGACGCGGAGAACTACAACAAAAATAGTCTGTACAATTGCCCTGGATTTCGTCACGTTCACAAAGAGCTATCTCGTGCTCCTGTGCAGGTCACGGGAACCTTCCATAGAGATCTTACCGGAAGTTACTTGCGCAATAGAACCAACTTACAGTTCAGCGCGCCATCCATTCGGCTTCATGCTTTCGCAGGCGCAGGAATGCTGAACCAAATCCAAATTCGCTTTGGTTACGAATTTACGTGAGTTTGAGAAAGTCCTTCACCCCTGATGATGAACGTTTCTCCAACATCGAAACTTCCAAGCGGATCTACTGCAACTCAAGGAATCATAATGGAGAGAGAGAGACATACAAAGTGCAGATCATGGGAAAGATGTGAACTACATCATGGCTCCCATCTCCTGCATCACTGGATATATCTCGATGCATTCGCAAGGATCTGACTTCTGTGAGAAGGTACCAGGGACAAGACATGCGGTATCATCGATATCCAACGTATTTCCAAGGAGTACCTCTCGAAGACTACACAGTTGTGGAAGTGTTCCTTTGTTTTTGATGGAAGGGTAACGAGTCAGATAGGTGAATGCATCCACTTTAATAAATGCTCATACAGCTCGTCTTCACTGACTGGCCATGGCCTGTTCACAGGCTACCACTAGCCCTTCTTTGACGAAAGATTCGGCAGCTCAATTTGAGAACGGAAGGAAGTGGCATACTATGAAAAACCTTGGTGTGGTAAAATGATGGAAGCAGCACCTCAACGGTGTCAAGGACAATCGAATCTTCGAAACCCTCCATTCCGCTTCCGGAAATTTGATCTTTTAATGTATATATTAGTATGAAATTGGCAGGCCAGGAGTCCAGATCTCGTTTGAACCTTGATATTGCATACCAGTGGCTATCTGGGTGTGACAAAGAACTTCTCCGTATAAGGGCTAATGTCCTCCGGAAGCCATTCCATCTCAGAATCTTGCTGGTCAGTCCCCTCGTCATCCACAGACTCAACCACCTCAGGCCTGGGGACGTTGCCAGCCGCCACCACCAGACTATCACCACCCTCATCCTCTTCTTCCTCCTCCTCGGAATCACTCACTTCATATTCAGGTCTGATGACCTCCAATGTGACATCACTCAGCTTGGAGTAGACCCGCAACCCAACAACAACAGAGGCGTTCCACGGATCAAGCTCAAACTCATTCGCTTCTTCAGCCGCCCGCTTCTCCTTCTCCTTTTGCTTCGCCTGAGCGGGAGTATCGGCCTTGGGTGCTTGCAACCTCATCTTCTTCTCGATCATCTTCATGAATAGCTCTTCAACTTCATTATCAGAGAGATCTGAGACCTCAGAATTGAGTTCGCTTTCGTCGTCATCTTGGTCAGAGCTAGGAGGTGCCGCGTTCGCATTTTCAAGCTCGTCTCCGTCTTCAGGTCGGACGGCACGAGGACCTTTGGCTTTCTTATTACTTTTCGCTTGACTTCTCGTCATCCTCGGCCCAGTTCTGGCCCCAGCATCTGATTCCTCCTTCTCATCTCTCTCTCCAGCCTTTGGTCTCCGTCCCTGTGTAGCATTATTCGATCTATTTCTTGCTTTTCTCTTCTCCTTCTCCCTCGCTTCCCTGGCTTTCCTCTTCTTCCTATTCTGGCTATGTTTCATCTGCCTCTTCATCTTCAGAAGCGCTCTCTTATACCTCCTTAAATCCCTCGCTTTCTCAGCCGCCATCCGTTTCCTATACGCCTTCCTCTCCTCCTCTTCGTCCTCATCGTGGCCTCTCGCATGCGCAATCTCGTACGAGCGTGCGATCCGCAGCAGTTTCTGGCGGAAGCCGTGGATGTTTCGTGGGCGCTGGAGAAGCTCTTCGATTGTAGGGCGGGATTTGAACCGCATGCCTTCGATCCGCATGGAGACTTCGTAGCGCCCGGCTTCGAGGGTGAGTTCGGCACGAACGGACCGTTTGATGCCGCGGGCTTGATAGGTGTGGACGATGGGTTGGCCGCTGCCGGATTTGCGGATGCAGAAGCCGAGACTGAATTGGTAGCGACCTTCGAAGCCGCGGAAGTAACGTGCGTCGAGCTTGTGGTAGTTTAGTGCTGTGTCTGTTGGATTGAGAGAGGGGCTTACTTTTGAGAGTACGACGACCACGGGGGCTTCCTTCGTCATTGTGAACGAGAACTTGGTCTTGTGGTATTGGTTGATGATTGGGATATTTAGTGTGGTCCATTTCTGGGCCATCGTCCATTCATCTGAGAATAATCGGGTTTGTTGGAACTGGAAATACTTTGAAAGTAGGTCGTCGTACGCGATCCAAAAGACGCCATCATCTCCGAATTTGTGTTCGAGCTTGGCGATTCGCTCTGTTGATTCGATGTTTTAGTTCTTTGGACTTTGGGGGATTTAAAGGGTATAGCGGCTTGGAACTCACCAGCTGTCCATTCTGAGCTTCCGTCGCCTAGGACTTTGTCAGCAGCGGTAATTGAGCTGTGGGGTCACAACATACTCCATGGCCCTCTCCACTCAACTCGCCCCTGGGGATTCTTAAGCAGAACTAGCTTGTGCCCATCCATTTCAACGGCTCGCTTGACAGTATATGCATGTTGAGCCACGATGCCTTTCTGCCGTAAATTTGACACATATCGCTCGTCTCCACTACCAGCAGAGCAGGTGAACAAGAACTGGTCGTTAGCTGCTAGCAATTGCGACCAGAAATGATCTCTATCGAGGATATCGTATGTATGAAAATCGTCAGTGACGCCTCCTGTCAGGTCTTCCAGTGCCTCGCCTGCCCAACCTCTGTCAAGGGCAAGGTAGTCCTGTACAAATAGGTAAGTTCAAATCAGGTACAATGTCGGTTGGGTGCTTACCCCATGCGCCTTCGCGAAAGCTTTCTCCAATAGTGGAAACCATGTCTGATTTGGATTTTGGCACGATCCAAAGAACAAGGCACCGGAATTTTGCTGTTATGGGGCGTCAGTCAGGAGGTATACAGGATCTCTTGGGGACACTCACTTGATACAAATCTCGATATTCCTGCTCGGTAGTAAGTCGTTCACTGTCATACTCCTTCTTGATTTCATCCATTATCCTCCGCTCAATCGTACTCCGATCATAATCAGGAAACGTCAAAAAGAGCCTATCATCGATGATTTCCGGAAACCAATCACCATCCCGATGAAAAACGAAGCCGTAGACTCCAACATCTTCATCTCGCGCGACGCATATCGACTCGATCAAGCCAGGCTTATTCGTAAGAGCACAAAGCGCCGAAATGAGCCAGCAATTACCAATTCTACCCTGGCGAATATCATCGGTTGGCGGTCCATCAGGGAAGAACTGTGGGGTTTCGAAGATTTCTCCGACTCTCTTGACGGATTTCGGACCTCCTTTGGTAAGTCTCCTAGATGCTGTTTCTGCGCCTTGCAGGGGGAGCAGACAGCTCTCCTGATCTCGCCAGCAATCGAAGTCTGGGTCGATGTATTTGTGGTTCAGGCGCCGACATTCTTTGGCGATTTCATCGACCCTTTTCTTGCAGAGATTTACAGCTTCGTCGTATGAAGCGACGGCACTCTCGCCATTTGTGATACTCGATGCTCGACGGTCTTTGGATTTCCGCTTCCTAGGCTTGGATTTCGGCAAGATCCTGACAACTGGTGCGGATTCTCAATCAGCTTGATGGTGCTCAGCGCTGGATAGTTGGAGATCAATTACCTTTACCCTGGTGCTCGCTCCCCTGTTTCTTCCAAAACCTATCAATGATGGCTTGTGGTGATTCTGTCGGGCGTTTCTGGAAAAGCAGCCTTTCCTTTTCTTCCTCGGAGTTCGAATTGTCCCCAGCTTCGTCTGTATCCTCGGCGACCCGTTTCTTCGCTTTGCGTTGAGCCCTGTCAAAAGGAATCGCAGCGTCGGACTCGGACTCACTCATCTTGATAAGACTCTGGAGGTCTCACTCAAAACATTCGAATATGCAGGCAAAAAATCGAGTGAGATGGACCGTCTTGGGTCGTGCATGATGTGAGGAGGCACGATGCAAAATCTCGCTCAGTGCCAAACAAAGACAACGTTTGCTGCTGAAAGCGGAATACAAGCAGCTGAAGCGAGATCTGGAAAGATGAAAGTGTGATCCTGAACCAACAATGGACAAAGACAAAGAATATCTGATCGAGACACGTGACAGTGGCAACGGGAGTGTGCTGGGTGTGAGATGGCCAGCATGAACAGACAAATTCGAAAGTATATCTTGGGTACTGTAGATTAGCCATACTTACAAGTCGACCTTAGCTGCCCTTCCCCTCTGCACATTGTCATGGATGCGAGCCATGTGCAGCCAGCAATAATTGTTGACAGTGAACGTGTCGGAAAGGCTTACGAATCTAAAATTGCGTCAACCACATGCATATGGAAGAACCATAGGCAATACCAGACCATATTACGCTGGCGCATATGTATCAGATATGACCTCTTCATCAAGAGCCTTTGAATCCCTGGCTGATAGGGGTCTTGTGGCGGTGTTGTTGTTCGGCCTGGGTTGGTGATGATAGGGGCTCGCATGGACATTCCCAAAGCAGCGAACGCTAAACCCCACTTTCATATGGCAGGAAGTCCAGACGTCTTGGACTTTCTATCAAGAAACTCGATGAAGACTCGAAACCTGTTCATGCATATATTCTGAGTTTATCAGCAGGTCTACGATCCTTATTTGTTTGTAATCTTTCAAATACCAGATACAATGCATTCTCTATTGATCTCGATTGTGGCGCTGAGCTCTCTCGCCTCAGCATCAAAGCAGAAGCCTCTTGGCAATGATGCATCATCGAACTTCATTCAATCTTCAATCTACGGTCGAAACCTCGATATCTCGTCATTGCCCGAACCAGTGACTTTACCTCCTTCATTTCGATACCAAGAGGAAGACGAGAGCTTATTCGGTGGTATCAACACCTTTGCTCATCTCGATTTCACCGAATGCACGAAAATCGAGAATAGTGGAACGTTTGACATCGGGATCGTAGGCCATCCATTCGACTTAGGTGTAACCTATCGACCAGGAGCACGTTTTGGACCCAATGGAGCAAGACAAGGAGCAAGGAGACTGTCACCAGCGGTTGGTTATGAGTACGTCACGTGAATATTGCTGAAGCGTTGAAACTAATCTTCGATAGTATGGACCATATTGGAGTCAATCCATTCAAAGATTGGGCGAAGGTGACTGATTGTGGAGATCTTGAAAACACACCATTTGATAAATTGGTTGCGATTCATGAGCTTGAGAAGGGAATGAAGGCAATCAACAATCTGAAGCCAAAGAACGAATCTGCTGCTGATGCGGTAAGACTCATAACTATTGGAGGAGATCATACTATCAGTAAGCTTCAATTCATGTGGTATCTTTCAAATACTGATGAGAGTAGCTTTGCCCATCCTTAGGGCTCTCCACTCGACATGGGGTCGCGTGGCTGTCTTGCATTTCGACAGCCACCTTGATACCTGGGATCCGAAACAGCTCGGTGGAGGCTTGACCAAGCAATCTGAGGTCAATCATGGAACGATGCTTCACATAGCACACGAAGAAGGTCTTCTATCCAATAACAGCAATATGCATCTTGGCTCTCGATGCACACTCGTCGACAAGCACTTTGACTTGAATAACGATCTGCGCTGCGGGTTCAGCTATATTCGTGCTCGCGAGCTGGATAAACTGGGTGTGGATGCAGTCGTCAAGAAGATTGTGGAGAGAGTTGGCGACGAGTTTGTCTATCTGAGTGTGGATATCGATGTGTTAGATCCGGCGTTTGCTCCTGCGACAGGGACGATCGAGCCAGGTGGATGGACCACGAGAGAGGTGAGTCTCTCTGTGCTGATGTTTTCTCGGACGATGCTGACAATGTAGCTTCTGGCGATCATTAATGGCCTCGCAGATGCTGGACTGAAGATCATTGGCTCTGATGTCGTAGAGTACACTCCTATCTACGACAATGCTGCCGAGTCCACTGGTATTATGGTTGGTCAGATCATCTACGAGATCCTGCATTGGATGATCAAAGTTCCAGTCAAGAAGCCAAAAGCGTAGCAATCCTTTGTTCTCTCCCTGGCAATCGCGGATACTTGAAAATGCTTGGACATGTTCCATACAATTTCAGAAGGACGTCGGAGCGAGTTGAGAGTAGGATGGTTTTCTCTTCGAAAGAGATGAAGTACACTGTCCCTATTACACGCCGTCCTGTTATCGTTCATAGCATATTTTGAACCACATGTAATAGTTGCCCAGAGAGCACATGCAATTGTTGTCTCTGCCCTCAATTGCCTCGGAATCGGCTTGCAGTTATTACGCCACAAAATCGTATTCGACTGCCTAGCTTCCGGAAACTCCAAGATCTGCAAGAGTTCCTGAAAATCAAAGTGACATCCGAACTATTGAAGGGACAAGGGATACCCGAAGAGGAATGAGGCGGGATCGGCACTCGTTTGGTGTTGAAGGCAAGTGCGGGGTGGAAACCTCGGCCACTTGAACCACTTCTGTCGTGCCGAGCGTGCCTAGGGATCTCCTGCCAGGTTTCCATTCTAAATTTGACAATCCTTGTGTCACATCAGCCCAGGTATCTATCATTCACCCAAGTTCAGTTCTGAGAATCCTGCTCTATGAACTATGCGCTCTGCTTCGAAGCAGAATATTCATTGCAAGACGCGGTGCAGGTCTCGATCATGTCACGTTATCCCTCTCTTATTCAGTTGCGCACATGATAGATGTTTTTATTGCCACAAGCGTGGAAGACTAGTTATAATCCAGGGCTTGTCAAGCTTCGGCATCTAACTAGTTTGTCGATCTGACCTCATTTCGGCAGGTCAACAGCCGCCGGACAAGAAAATGTCTGGGGAAACTTCAACCCACGATGTGGAGGCGGTATGTTCATTCAAGATATATACCAGACGCCTCGAATGTCGTCCCATGGTGCAAGGTTTCCCCAGATTCCCTCCAGCAATCCCAGTTGATCGTTGGCCGAGTTTTATTCCTTGCTGGTCAATATGCTGTCCCTCATCAGCTTGGCAACATGCCTCCTGCCTCTCACTTTTGCAGCTCCAGCAGACGAGAAACGACAATTGTTACCGCCAGTCGTACAACTTGAATCTGCAAGAGTTGTAGGATCCAGCTTCCTTGGCGTTGATTCGTTCAGGGGTATCCCATACGCACAACCACCTGTCGGACAGCTGCGTCTCAAGCCTCCGCAACCTCTTGTCGACAACCTGGGAACCGTCCAAGCAACTGGTGTACCACGAGCTTGTCCCCAATTCCTCACATCGACAAACTCTTCTTCCATTCCTTTTGATGTCCTGACAGAATTACAAAACACGGGCTTCTTCCAGGCAGTCTCCAATGCTGGTGAGGATTGCTTGACAGTAAATGTTCAAAGACCATCTTCCGCTAAAGCAGGCTCGAAACTGCCTGTTGTATTCTGGATGTATGGAGGTGCTTTCGAGTTTGGCTCGACACAGACATACGATGCGAGCGAATTGATCCTGACATCCATAGCCCAGAAGAAGCCCATCATTTACGTCTCAGTCAATTACCGCGTAGGAGGCTTTGGCTGGCTTGGAGGCAAGGAGATCAAGGCCGATGGATCATCGAATCTTGGTTTTCTAGATCAACGTGCCGGCTTGGAATGGGTTGCCGACAACATCGCTCAATTCGGGGGAGATCCAGACAAAGTCACAATTTGGGGAGAGTCGGCAGGCAGTATTTCAGTTTTCGGTCAGATGGCGCTCTACAGCGGCGACAACACCTACAAAGGCAAGTCTCTGTTCCGTGGTGGTATCATGAACAGCGGTAGTCTCACACCCGCGGATGCCATCGATGGCCCCAGACCACAAGGAGTCTACGATGCTGTAGTCGAGGAAGCAGGATGCTCAGGCTCAGCGGACACTCTCGCCTGTCTCCGCGAAGTCGACTACTTGACCTTCCTGCGCGCCACGACATCGGTCCCGGGAGCACTAGACTACCAGTCAGTAGCTCTCTCCTATGTTCCTCGTCCAGATGGCACTGTTCTCGCTGCGTCTCCAGACGTCCTCGCGATGAATGGTCAATATGCCAGAATCCCCTTCATAATTGGCGACCAGGAAGATGAGGGGACGTTGTTCTCGCTTGTACAATCAAACATCACGACGACGGAAGAGTTAGTCGATTATCTCGTTGACGTCTTCTTTTACGACGCGGACCGGGCTCAAGTCGAAGCTCTGGTCGCTACCTACCCAGACGATCCATCTGCGGGCTCACCCTTTAACACCGGCCCTCTGAACAATGTCTACCCTCAATACAAGCGCCTGGCTGCCATGCTTGGTGACCTAGTTTTCACGCTCACCCGTCGTGTATTCCTCGAACTCGCAAGCCAAGTCAACCCAGACGTCCCAACCTGGTCATACCTGGCCTCATATTTCTACGGCACGCCCGTCCTCGGGACATTCCATGCATCAGACATCCTGACAACATACGGTATCGCGCCAGGAGTTCCGAGCAGCTCGATTCAAGCGTTCTATATCTCGTTCATCAATAATTTGGACCCAAACGCTGGGACTGTTGGACTGCCAAAGTGGCCGCAGTGGAAGGAGGGAAGGGATTTGATGCATTTTAAGGCATTGAGTAATGGGCTTTTGAAGGATGATTTCAGGGAGGATAGCTATCAGGTCATTCTTGCTGGAGCTGGGGCTCTGAGGATCTAGTTGAGCTGGAGGAACGTTCCAGTGATAACGGTGCAGGGGAGGGTGGAATGAATATTGATGAAATTATAAGCGAGTCTGATGAAGCTCCATCTGAGCATTGTAATACAAAAGACATTCCGCGATGGAGAAGAGTCTTCTTTATCAGAATAATGAATGAAATCAATCCAAGGGATCATCCCTACTTATATCAATAGTGTATCACTGTTTTCTTTTCTGCAGAAATGCACCTGGCCGTCTCGTGGCCGTCACGTGCGATGGCGGGGTAACTCTTGGCTCTCAAGGTGGGGTGTTGCGTTGCCCCTTCCACCATTTTTGCTGGACTTCACATCCAAGTACGAAGCTATAATCGAGCACGTCGTCTATCTCACGTACATTATAAGACTCTAGAAATCTCAAATCTTTCCCAGCTTCAACATACTGTCAGAGCTCCTTGCACTCATACTTTCACAGTCTGTCCATCCATCCAACCATCCATCCCATCCATCCGAGGTTCGAGTAGGAAACAATCATCTTCTGAGATCAAGACATCAACATGGCAGACTCGGCACCTCCAACTGGTCCACCAACAGACGACTGGAAGCATACAGGCGTCCGAGTCATACCAGCGGACAGCTTAGACTCCAACACTGCTCAAACACCCGGCATGTCACATTCCACTCCTTCTCTCACTGCCCCTGTCCACATCCAGTATCCTCTCTTTGACTAGCCTCACAAGAAAACACCCTTGAGAACCCATCGCTGACAACGACTCAGGCATGTCTCGTGCCGCAGCTATAAACTTCGCTCGAGTCGGCGCACAGAAACTCTGGGCTGGCACCGTAACAATCGACGCCAACGCCAAGACAGGAGCTCATCACCACGGCCACCTGGAGAGTGTGATTTACGTTCTGAAAGGCAAGGCGAGGATGCGGTGGGGTGAGAAGTTGGAGTTTACGGCTGAGGCTGGGCCGGGAGATTTCATTTTCGTGCCGCCGTATGTGCCGCATCAGGAGATCAATGCAATGGAGGATGAGAAGCTGGAGTGTGTTTTGATGAGGTGAGTTCGGTTCGGGTGTAGGTAGGACGAATTTGATGATGCTGACTATGAGAAAGGAGCGATGGAGAGGCCATTGCGGTCAACCTGCCGGATCTTAAGCCTGTGGAGACTCCAGAGGGTGTGAAGTGGATTGATCCTACACATGCGAACTTACCGGATCATGATTATCATGAGCATGGACATAGTCATGATCATTCTCATAGTCATACTCACTAAATAAGAAGAGTACTTGACCAAAGTTCCTGATAATGCTGTCGGATTATCGATCAATATAAGAGGTATTATTAGAAGATGCTTGTCTGCATGACAGAGTTCTCTAATTACTGCCTCTCTCGAAAAGGTCGTGTTTACCATATCCTCCTCAATGCCACCCCAAGGGGCTATCTTCCACCCAAAATGATCTTCCTATGTCGGAGTCGTCCGGCAAGTCATAGACTATAAGTGAGTGCTGCTCTATGATCTCGCCTGATCTTATGATGTCCACAGTGTCATCGTTGAGCGTCAGGTCTATCAGAGGCTCGGGCTTGCCGAACATTTCCGGCTCAACCTCACTCAGGTCAACTGAAATGTCTTGCCCAGACAGCCCGACGCTACGAGGACAGTGTGACGGGCAGCAACATATCTCTCCTTGCAGAAGTCGATAGTAATGTAGTTCGTGTGGCCATATCCGGTCCAGCGAGCCATCTTCATTCATGACGAAACTCATCAAGTCTTGGTCGTTGCAATCTGGACAATCTGGTCGATGCATGAGTTAAGTCACCCAGTATTGCTTTGGGTCCCAAAGAGTGACATACCTTTTCCCCCCGACAAATCATTCAAAAAGCTCGAGTGTCCCACGATCGCGAACTCAACCCTCCCTTGTGGCGTTCCCTTCCTAACTGGATCTGACATATCCGCGACGGTCGTTCTCAGCGCATGATTCCTCCACTTCGCTTTTTCCCATCCTATCCGATGCTTCTGCTTTTTCGAGTCCCAGTCTGGAACCATATAGTCGAAGTTTACTCCATGCTGAAGCCATAGACTCTTCAACTCATCTATGTCAAGTCCTGTGCCATTGGGTCCCGTCCCGAGGCTCTGAAGCTCGGGAATTGCGTAGATTTTGACGCCTCGTGTTACGGCGTCTTTGAACGTCAACCATGAGGTTTGTAGACCTCGCGATAGTGGTAAGCTGAGGATGTGCGTTATGTGACTGTTTATGCACTTGAGGTAGGTACATCGGCGTTTGCAATGTTCCATGCCGTAGTCGTTCAGCATGGGTCTACGATGGTTTTGTCCACCGTTTCGGAATCGTTGCTTTTATGTTCGGTCTATGTTATAGTCAGCATCTTTGCATCACTGTCTTGTGCAACAGGAGACTGCTCAAGAGACGACCTACCTCGGCGTGGCGGAGCAGGTGGATGATAACTGGGTTTTGGGTGGTCAAGTGGGAGTCCATGCTGGCAAGCGCTTCGATGTTGTTTTGGAAGATCGAGAAGGCACTGAGAAGGCTTTTGTACTTCAAGTTTCCTGTATCGCCGTCGAGATTCTGAGTTCTGATACAGATAGTCCATGATAAGCAGCTTAGATGGGAATGTCATCTTGTTTTGACTCGAGGTTAAGCGAGTCGCGTTTTGTTGATGAACGCGATTGACCTAATAAGCCGTTTATTCACCAAGTCGAACACCACAAGACTTATCACCACATTTGGCAGCTGTCGACCTCAATGCAGTCGAGAGAGAACTCGATGGGTAATGGGGTGCCTCTGAGGTCGGCATTGGTGAAGTCAATGTGTCGATTAGGCCCTATCCCAGAAACTCAAGATTCTTCAATTTGCATCGCTTCATCGACGAAGAATGGCATGTTTATTGAGACTCGCAATTAATCGAAGTATATGGATAGATATGTGGTACACTTACGATAGTATGTCTCAGCAGAGAAACATGTCATCATGGTTTCAAGGTCCTCAGATGAACGAGAACAGCCACTTTCTAAATATGGTGGGAAGAGGGGCAAAGTGTTGAAGAGTGCAACCATCGCGCTGATCGAATAAATACGCAACACCAAACACAATACTAGAGATGAATACATGTAAGACTCGGTAAGGATTATTTCTGCTAGCTCGGCTCTTACACTTCTGTTTCTTACTACCGACGGAGCTCTCGATGCGGGATGTAAATGATGACTTAAGAACTCCATACATGCCCGCCCGCCAACAACTATGTCGCTTCTTGTATCCTCTGAGAATTAAGAGCATCCAACTACTCTTTCTTCGACGATCTGATTGTAGGGACGTGAGTAACAGGCTCCAGCCCTTCCAGCACGATATCCACTTTCCCAGTCTTCAGCTCCTCCAGATCCGGCACAGACGAATGCTTGACACCATCGAACCTCTCATCAACCTCTTCAAGCGTCAAACCTTTAGTCTCAACCCAATAGAAGATGACGAACAGTATCATCAAAATATCAAAACTGGCGTTGATGATGTACGTCTTCCATCCGATGGCGTCGAGCGCGAATGGAAACACCATCGTGACGAACAGGCCACAGAGCTTGGTCGTCATGGTGTAGAGTCCCATTCCTGTGGCGCGAATCTTGTAGGATAGTACTTCGGGCGGGTATAGCACAGTCAAGGGAGTGATACCGAAGCTGTACATTCCGTTGTAAATGAAGATCATGGCGATAGTGGCGTAGATACCGCCGGCGTGATTGCTGTGTCCGTAGACGGATGTGAGACCCCCGACAAGATAGAATGCGATTACTTGGCCTCCCAGGGATAGACAGCAGAGCATTTTGCGACCGAATTTGTCTGCGAAGTATGACGAGACGACGGCGATCACGAATGACCTGTATCAAAATCAGCTTTCAAGCATGATGGTGTGGTTGGTTGGTGGCAGGGCTTGTCTAACTACATACCAAGCAGTGAGGATGATGTTGATCTCCAACTGTGTGGTCGGGTTTGTGATCCCAGCCTGCTCCAACATGGTCCCAAAGTAGTAGGTGACGATATTCGTTCCAGGTAGCATTACCATTGCAGAAAAGCCTGAAGCGGAGAAGTCAGTTCGGATGGCAGATAAATATTCTGTACAGAAACATACTGATGGCAATAATTAGGCGCTTTCGATTGTATGGGCTTGTCATTGCCTGCTTCAACTTGAGCTGTCCTCCTTCGCCCTTCTCCCATGCTATGGTGTCGGTGATCTCACGGTATTGAAGAAGCTAGGTCGAAGTAAGCATGCTGAAGATCTTGATTGGTTTTTGCAAGATAGGGGTTTTAAGATAGACTGGTGGATGGATAGCAATGGGTGGACTCACTACCAAGGGATCGTCCTTGTCTCCTTCTGCATTGACGATTGCAAGAACTTCGAGTGCTTCCGCGTGACGATCTTGATTCACGAGCCACCTTGGGGATTCTGGGACAAACAGAAGAATTATGGCCGTGATAACACTAGGACCGACTTGAACCAGAGCCGGGGTCCTCCATGCCCAAGTCGATGACAAATGCTGGGTCTGTTGAATTATCAGTCTCGAATTCTGTGGATGGATGGAGTATATCAGAACATACCCTGTAGCAGATACCAGCCGCGATCATAGTTCCAACTCCCCAGCAAGAGAAATACAAGCCCAGAGCAAAAGCTCGATGCTTCGGTGGGCAAGTTTCTGCAACATACGTTGGGGTAGCAGTGGCGGCGACGCCTAGTCCCATGCCAATGATAAATCTGCCAACAATAAACATCGCGATATGTGTTGCCGAGCTCATCAAAATTGCGCCGATGAGCGTGATCACACAAGACCAGAAGATTGCCTCTCGGCGACCCCTCCAATCAGTAAGGAAACCAGCACCAACAGCCGAGACGGTCCCTCCCAGGTATGCAATCCCGGTATTGAGCGATTTGGTTGCAGTGTTGAGAGTGAAGTAGGAAGTGTACGTCGGCATTACATTCAAGCTTCCCATCAGGGAACTATCATATCCAAGGAGCTAATGATTGTCTTTAGCGATGGTCCTCTGCTTTGGTACTCTGATGACCCAGAACACATACCACTGAGTCAGCTACCGAAGTGGCAACAATCATGATCAACACAAGCGTTGGGTGACTCGGAACCAGCCTGGAGACATACTGTCTTGGATATGATTGACGACCTCCCATTGTGGAGATCTGAAGAAGGTAAAATATTTGCAGGAGCGATGTGCTACTCGTTGAATGAAGTTTCTGGACCCTTTCCAGTGGGATCTTTATAAACCCTTGGTATCTCTGGTGGCCTGAGCATCTGATGAGTGATCTAGATAAGAAGAGATGTCTTATCTTGTCGTGATACGCAGATTTGCAGTATTGACCAGGATTGGAGATAGACTTTTGAGTTTACGCTCGGTGACACTGTAAACGTGGGGAGGACAATCTTCCTCCCCACTCCTGCGAGGTCCTTCCTCAGTACACATTGACCAGTGCACAGGCTCATAAACATTCCAATAAACCACGTAACTGAATCGAAATGCTCTTGTTGGAGGGAGCTCTTACCTTTCGAATTGATTGCATTTTGAGTCCTCCCATGCAAACAGAAAATTGTGCCCTGAAGACCGAGTAGAATGGAGAACCTTTTGTGATAAGCACTCATCGCCAGATGGTAATTTTTCTGCTGGAAGATCAACCTCAACCCCACTTCTGCATTTAGCCTGTAAGTCTGCCTGTATATTAGGTCGAGATCTTATCTTGGGATACTAGGCACGAGATCTCGAGGCACAGTGTAAAGCGCAACCTCGACTTTCGTAAACTATAAGAAAGTCCCCGCAGAGATGCAGATCGATTGACGACGACCCCAGAGTGGGCGCTTATGAGCAAGTCGTACAGCATTTAATTGTAAATTGGCAATAACAGAAACGATTGATTTTGTCTGCCTGGTATACTATACCTGCTAGTAGTGAACGACCAATACCAAGTGGCTTCTTGGTTGGTGGTCAGGAAAGAAAGCAAGGCGGAAGAATGGTCCTCATCATTTCAACATTATACATCAGTCACACATCGGGGAACTCCTCACTTTGAACATCTATCCAGTAAAAATATACTGTACCACTGTACCATGTCAAAAGACTTTACGAATAGTTAATCTCACCCAATATTCTAAATGATGGTGACTCTGAATGATGCAAGTAGCCAGTCAAACGACTTCTTCCAGCACACGAAACCAGGCACTTTTGGGCAATATAGCGACGATGAGTATTCATTAAGAACGGTGTAGAACCTATACATGTAGCACTCATACCTTCACTGCCCCTAGGAGATTCGAGTAATTCTTCGCGGTGTTCATCGTCCTCCACTCGCCAGCATTGACCTTCTCATACTTCGCACCCTTCTCCCCATCAATCACAATCGGCTCGATATCGACATCCGCACTCGGATGTACAAAGAAAGCAGTCGAGTAACGGGCAGGTAGCATTCCGTCAGCATCGATTTTCGAAAGTTGGTCCTGGCTCAACTTCGGGCTGGTCACCCGATGCATTGTGCTGCGTAACCTGTCATTGGACAAACGTTGCAGCAGATCTGCCACGTTGATAACACAGGTGCCACGGATTGGCGTGGCAGGTACGAACTTGTCGGTGTGGAATGGGTCGACCTCAAGGCCGCCTACTTGGTCTTGAAACAGAATTGTGCAGAGGCCAAAGTCTGTGTGGGGGATAATTCGAGCATGACCTTCACTCTCAACGATTGAGCGTTGGATCGGCATGTAGTGTAGTAGGCGAAGTTGAGGATCAGCTTTTTGCAGTGCCGAGGTGAAGTAGTCGAGATCGAGGTTCATGATCAGTGCAAGAGCTTTCAGGACATCGACGGATAGATTGAAGCATTTCTGGAAACGCCGTTAGTGGCAGTATGTTACCGCAGATGTGACACACTGACCTGATAGAATGAGTCTAGAAATGTTTTGAATCCTGCCATCTCCTCATCTGTTGGACAGAGCTCATTTTTGAATCTTCTATGCTCGTAACACTAGCGTATGTGGTGTAAGTGATACGCTCTCCACATTCTCTGCTCGGGCGAGACAGACCTCTTTATGGTCGGTTCCACCATTTGCCTCTGCGCCATCAGGTGTATAACCTTGATTGGTCTCTGCATCTGAGAGAGTTTGCTTCATCTTCTGATCGAGCGGACGGTCAAAGTATTTCTTGCTCTGTGATTCTGTCAACATTCGCAGATGTTACACCAGACTTGGTCACACTGACTGCTGCAAACATCTCGTCAATCTCATCTGCTGAAATCCCAAAATCTTTCAGGTAGATCCATCCATAGGTATGGAATGCATTGTAAAGCTCCTGAGCGACTGCCCTCTTCTCAGCTTCTGAGCCAGAGATGAAGTTCTGGAAGGATACGATTGGAAAACTCGCTTCGACCATCTTGTGTTTCGTTGCACGGTGTACAGCTTCAAATCGATTACAAGGAATTCTTTATAACTGTAGTAGCAAGTCAATTTCGAAGCTGCGGATGTTGTACATAGCTGTTAGGGTGTCACTGTATGTGGCATCCGTCGCAGGTAGGTGTTATCTTTACATGGTCAAAGGTGGGGTGGGATTAGTCTCTCATCGGTCGGATAGCCACCAACCCACTCTGGCCACACTCCAGCTCATGGGACCGACTGAAAGAACTTATGGAATAAGTCTGTGCTAGGTATAAGGTCTGCAAGTCTTTGGTTCACCCCTATGCTAAGTATCTAATACTGCTTAAAGTTTGATCAGCCTCAGAACATAAGTTACAAGTGCGGGTTTTGCTGCAAATGGTAAACCAGGCTGACCACATCGATCTGACCTGGAGCTCTGAAAGCTTTTCTGACGCATTTCGCATTGAGTTTCGAGCCCCATTCTTTGATTTCGGCCGAGAGACCCACCCCCACTGCTTGAGCTGGAGGCAGATAAGATGGTCATTACTCCTTGTCTGTCCTGTACCCCAAATCCTCTCGAAGGCTAGGTGCCGGTAGCTGGAAATTGTGCAGCCACTAAGCATAGCACGAGAGTCAAACTATACCCAATCCTACTCACTGTGTTCTCTACCAGAACATCAGGGAGACAAGTACCATTCACTTTTTCTGTTGGGTCAAGAACCGAATTTACAAGTCTAAGAGAACTTTCGATCAAATTTCGCCGCTTATCTGATCTCGAGGTAGCTTTCTTTCTCCCTTAACTGCCTTCCGCAATCTTCCTTCCATCACTCAATCTGAACATCAGATTCCGCAGAACATTTTATACATAGAGCTCCTTATGGGATTTTGAAAATCGAGATATACTATGACCCCGTTCTCCCTGATTCGACTCCTCTTCGTGGGTATCGACCGTGCTTCCTACTGTACTTGGTGCGGGGTCAAGTACAGTTTAAATGCTTTCAAATTGTCGCTTCTGGAAGCGACCGCAGTGGAACATAAGGACAAAACCGGTCGTAATGGATATAAGCAAAAGGTCTTTCGATCAGTCTTCCGATTTGAGACGTGTGAAGTTGCACCAACTACATTGACCTAAATAAGACTGTTAGGCTGTTTGTCCTTTACACTACCTACGTCGAGGGTATCCCAAAAGATCAGACAAATCATAACAATCATGATTCATTTCTCTACTATGCATGTATGCTTATGTATCCTCTATCATCAATTTTCTATCCATCAACCCATCCACAACAATGCATGCAAACAAACAAGACCACGAAGTACCGTATCCTATTGACAAAAGAAAGACATTTCTCAATACCATCATACCATGCTTGTCACATCCAATCTCAGTCTATTTTCAAGAACCCCACTTTCTCCACCAACGCAGCTGTCTCCGAACATTTCTCTCCAACCCATTTCCAAGAAGGAAGACAGAGACAAGACGACTGAGAGTCTAAGCCCAGATAACCCTAAACTTCTCATCAAACTCCGTCTTCAACTTCCTAAACGCCTTGTACACGTTCATCAACTTCTCATACTCCTCGTCGTCCGTGGCACCCGTTCCGTTCAGCCCCTCGCCCTTAAGGTACTCTTCCTCGGCAACAAGCGCATCCTCACCTGCATCCCAATCGTCCACGACCTTCTTCTTCTTGGCCAAAGCATGCTGGGCAGGTGCGGCGTTGGAAGCATTGTTGACGGTCGGCTCGGTGATCGATGCGGCGGCCACTTCAGCGTCCTCGTCGTTCTCGGCGGCGTCACCGGAGCCCATTACATCGAGCATTTCGGGGTCGGCATCGCTACCGAGGCCGAGATGAAGAGCGAGAGAAGTGGCGATTGTTGCAAGAACCATGGAGAAGTCGTTGAGGACGAACCAGACCTAGGGGTTTGTTAGTATGGAACTTCACAACAGAGCGGGGAAAGGGTGGGAGACGGGATGCGCTTACATCAGACTTGCGGATACCATTTGCCTCCTCCAGGGGAACAATCGATCCATGCATGAAGAAGTCCAACAGGTACGCATTCAATGGGGATCGGGTCTCATCAGGATGAAGCTCAAGATGGGGGATCACAGCAGATTCGAGGAACACGCCCTCACGGGTGGAAGTGCAGAGATCCTCGATGGTTGTGAAGTCATCACCAAGTCCGGAGAGAGCAACAAAGGCTGATCGTGCGTGAGGCGTAGGAAGGGTTGGAAGGAACCCAGCGAGAGGTTCCTCAGACTTGACACCATTGGCGTCACCGTTGGCAACTGGCTTTCCGTTGGTTCCATTAACAGGAGGCGGTGCAAGACCGACCGGTGTATGTGTGAGAGGCAAGTAGCGTTCATCTTCCTTGACGTGTTGGGCAGCGAAAGTCTTGACGTAGGTTGTGAAGATGTCGAGGGTGTCCTTGTTGTGTTTCCGAAGAATAGTAGCGGCTTCTTCTGGCATCGGAGGGAGATAGACGATGGAGGGAGAGCGGTGAATCTTCTCAGCCTCCTCAGGATCATCGACCTCACGCGTCACAAGACGACCGAACAAGTGGCTCAGTACAAGCATCATCTTTTGCAGAACCATTTCCGTCTTGGTGTCGATGTCGGCACACAATACATGGAAGTACCCGCCTTTAAGTAGTGCTGTTTGGCTGTTAGCATTGATCTAGATGAACGATGATGGGACCACTTACCATGGAATGCAAAACTAGAATTTGCTGTAAAATACAGATGTGAAACGCAGCTCGTAAAGTTGACCGGCTCTCCCTTTGGACCCAGAAGCTCATTGCGGCGTAGATACTCGATTGAGAATCGCAAGTGATGGAGGACCTGCTCCTTGAAACTCTGTCCACCCAGGTATAATCTCGGCTGCGACAACAGAGAATTGATAGCCTTGACTGCATATGGCGAGCTCTTCGAGTCATTCAAGAGTGTAAAGAGCCTAAGAACAAGAGTGGTGGTAATCGGGAAGTGACCCGTCATCTCCGGAAGTCTGGAACTCAAAAGACGACTTGCTCGCTCCTCGGAAAGGCCTTGGAACACGACATTTCCGAGCAGATCGAATCCACGACGACCAGATCGACCTGCTGCTTGGCGGAAGTTCAAAGCAGTCAAGAACACCGAGTCGCCACTAAACACAACGGTAGCGCAAGGCATATTGATACCCAGACTGAGTGTTCCGGTAGCGATGACAACTCGTAAAAAGCCCTTGCGGAACAGCATCTCCACACATTGTCTGTACTTTCTGTTCATACCGGCGTGATGAACTCCGATACCTCTCTTCAACAAGTCGATGAGTTCCTCTCGGATGTGCTTCCAACGCAGCGAGCGTACATACTCGTCCAGCTCGGCTTTCTGAAGCTGCTTAGGGTTGGCGAATGAGAACTCGGCTTGTGGTGCCTCGGGGTCAAAGAGGTCATAGATGGATGCACCATCTGACGACTCTTCACGCATGCGATCGGTCTTAGAACCACCTTCATCGTCGTCATTCTTTGCTTTCTTGACTGGCTTTGCAGGCTTTCTGGACTTCTTGTCCTTCAGCTCCTGGTACTTTTCGTACCCTTCCATCAGCTTCTTCCATGCTGGGCCCTCTTTCCACTTTGTCTCTGCGTCAACGAGCTGCTTCAACACTGATTCTGCGATCTCCTCGCATTGATTTCTGTCGTAATTGAACAGAATGGCAGGAAGAGCGCGACGTTTATGCAGTTGGTAAAGTAAGGGGAGGGTGGTGCACTTCAAGTCCTGGGGATCGAAATTATCGCCATCGGTGACAGAAGATGCTGTAGACGATTGAATCTGGTCTGCTGCCTCGATCGGAGCTGGAATACTCAATGCTTGAACCACCTTATCAAATGGTGACTGACTATCAGCCATCCATTGCATCAGGACTTTCTTCAGTCCTTTCTCCCAGGCAAAGATGTCGGCTTTGCGGACGCAGGGCGGCAGAGCCTTGTCTGGATTCAAGGACTCTGGAACTTTGTAATCTCCACTTTGGAATTTCACCATCGTCTTCCACAAAGTCAAACAATCGCGCGGCTCGAAAGCCAGATCATCTGGCATACCACGGGATTTGTCAACAAGACTTGCCACGGGATGGAAAGCTTTGAACCCAACTAGTCCATCAAGACCAAGCCCGACACCGAAAGACTTGCCTAGTCCGGCGAATTTAAAGCTTGTGGGAGGGTCGTACATATACTTGCGTAAGTCGGAATAACGTGTGCCATGCTGAATCATCTTCAGCTCTGATCCAGAAGCCTTTTGGGTCTCGGTGAGCCATTCGTTGAATTCGCCTGGGTTTCCGACGGTTGCCGACAGGGCAATGATTGGGCAGGGAGCCAGTAGCAGAAGCTGCTCCCAGACAACACCGTCTTCAGCATTTCCAATAGAATGGATTTCATCGAAGATGATTCGACGGACTCTTGGTGCCCAAGACTTTGCATTTGATGGAGACAGCAGCATGATCTGGAGAATATGTGGGACAGTGACGAGGATCTGACATCCCGTGGAATTATTCACACGGTAGTCGCGAGTGTGAATAGCCCACACGCCTTTACCCGGAACAGGAAACTTCTTGGAGAACCGACCTGTGGTATGTTAGTCGCTTCATGGCGGGCCGTGCAGACAACGTACCTTGAACTTCAGCGGCAATTTGGTTGACCAACGCCTTCGTTGGTGCAACATACACAAGAACCCCATCGTTGTCTGCTCTCAAAACCTGCTCCATGGCATAGAAACTGATGAAAGTCTTTCCAGCAGATGTAGGCGCAACCACAAAAACACTCTTGTTCGAGTCAAGCTGGTCCAAAACATCTCTCTGCCACCCATCCGGAACGAAACTCGACACACGTGGGTCGGGCTTGGCATCGAGCATACGGTCCATGTACGGTCCACAATAATTGAGCTGGAACTCGGCTTGAGTACCAACAATGCGCAGATTCTGTGTCTGGAGTGGATATTTAAAGTTGAAAGACAGCTTTCGCTCAATCGGGGTAGGATTGAAGCCAGTCAAGGCATCTGAGATTCCCAACAAAGTACAGATCTTGGTCATGATTTGGACGATTTCTTTCGACACTGGCGCCTTCGATGTGCACAGCGAGCGAACTGTGGTCCAAATGAGTGCCACAACGTGATAGCCTTGCGATTTCTTTTCTGCCTTGCAATATGTTGACCACCAGGTCAGCAGAGACTGCAGAATATAAGTGTAGACTTCTGCTTCAAGGTAGGTCGACTTTGCCGAGTCCAGTCCATTTAGATACTCCATGGTCTTAATATATCGATCTTGATCATCGGAGATGACGTCGATGCCCTTCATGACTGTAGACCAGGCATTGAGAGCTTTATCCGCCTCGTTCCCTCCCTTTCGCTCCTTGTTATCTGCTATCATTTGGTCTTTCTTGGATAGTCCGGCAGCTGCAGCCTTAGTCCCCTTCTTTGCTGCACCCTTCTTGTTCAAAGCTTTGGGCTCTGGCTCCTCTTTCTTTGACTTCGCTGATGATTTTTCGGGCTTCTCCTCGGCGATCTTGACGAGCACCTTTGGTCCGACGGTAATCGTCTCGGCATCCAAGGCTTTGCCCTTGGCTCCCGTCAAACTGGCAGCATACGAGGTCATCTCATTCATGTAGAATTGATTGGTACGTAGCGGGTTTCTAGCAATAATTAGCAGTGGATAAAAGACGAAAGAGCGTCGTTGGACGATATGCAGGGAGGGGTCCATAACTTACCGCCATTTCGATACCTTCGCTGCAGGCGCATATTTTGGATTGAGGGGTTTTCGGTGGTTGTGCCAGTGAGAAGTTTCACGGTAGATTTTCAGAGCACCAAGACGCGCTGGAAGCGATGCATCTGCCTTTACATGAATACACTCCAAATGCTTGTCAAAGACAGGATTCGAGAATGACAACACTGCGAGGTCTTCGGATGTTGGTTGGAAATCGGCCTCCGTCGCTGTAGTCTCCGAGGATTCTGGATCTGTGCTTCCTTCCAGAGACAGATCCTTTCCTGCCAGCTCCTTCACCAGAGCAGATACAGTCTGCCAATCAGGCTGCAGTGTCTTTGGAATAGCACCATCGAAAGACTTATCGCACATTGCTTGGATGACTGCTCGAAACAAGCGGCCGTCAATCAAGTCTATGGCGTCCGTCTCGACTTCTTCTTCGTCCATCAATTCATTCCACTTTGGACTCTCCACAGCGAACTTGAATATATTCGAGATTTTGGTGATATACTCGTCAACTTCTTCTTCGAAGTCCTCATCGAATGTAACCAATGGAAGCCTTCTCTGCGACAGAGGGATATTCTTCAAAATGATGCTGTGAAGTATGAATGCAGAAGCCATGAAAATGTCAGAATCTCCTTGCCGAAGAATTTTCGAAACACCATAAACAGCAAGGAAATAACTTTCACTCAGATCTTCGTCTGAGAAAGCATCACTAAGCTTTGCAACAACTGATGGCTCTAGTCTTGATTTTGCATCTAAAGCTTCGGTCACACTCGATCCCTTCAGCAATGTCTTGGCCGCTTGAGCCCGATGGATGAGATCTGCTGCCATAGCTAGCTTCAATTTGCTTGATGCAGTGAAACTCTCAACAATCATAGTGAAGACTTTCGAATCCCGGAACTCGATACGGTTGATCAGCGCAACATTCAGCTTGTGGGTATTAAACCACCAAATGATCGTGCGTAAAGAAGCTTTCGCCACCTTTTCGTTTCGGTTGTTCCCTGTGACTTCTGTCTTCGATTCTCTGCGAGACCCATCATGGGTCATGACGAAATGAACTGGGGATGAGTGTAAGTATTCCAGGAAAGATTCGGATTCTAGAGCTGGGAAGGTATTGATGACGACATTTGGACACGCAGACGGGAGGTGTCGTGTCAAATGGCGCTTGATGACTGATCTTGCGAGGAGATATCTTGCCTCGTGTTCTGCTGGTACACCCGGTGGGATACACAGTTGAGCATTCTCTATGATTTGTATCAGCAAGGAATTTACTTTCGGAATAAAGAAGTCAGGCTCACCCTCGAAAAATGCAATATGAAACTGGCAATGTCTCTTGATCAGGTCCTCAAGGAATCGTTCGACGACATACACCGCGTGCAGTATCTGGAAGCCACCTATGAATCGGTTAGCCAGCTTCTCATTTCCATACCAGCCATCCTGCTGCATCGGATTGCCCAACATCCCAACACGCCCAGGCCCCCCAGACAATTCGGGTCATGTGATGACATGTTGGAATTGCTCAACAGCATCCCACCCTACATCACAAGCTCATCAAGTAGTGAGCAGCTATCATACCCCCATAGCTAAACTTGTATCTGAAATTCGTATATCGGAGCATGTAACAGCCATCTTGGAGTCTGGAATACTGTTTGTGCTGGGCAGAGGTAATGAAGGAACTTACCAGCAAAGTCTATTCTCTCATCCTCGAAACATTCTCGAAGTAATGAGTCTCCCTCGACCAGGAACAGTTCTTTCCCAGCGTAATCTCCAACCAGGTCAATCCACATAGGTCTGGTGCGGTCGTACCAGCTCAAGATGCCATCGTTGGGTACATCCTGGGGCTCCAATTCCCCCGCCATCGTCACGGCGCGTGCCTAGACGCGTTCTATTTGTATCGATTTGCTGACGTTAATCGCTGCAAATCAGTCTCGAAATCAAGTAATATTGGCCGTCGATCCTAAGTCTGGAGGATTGCGGCAATGTTTTCTTGTCGAAGGTGTTGATACAATCTTAGGAATTGTTTGTGGTTTTGAATTGTCTCTTGTCGAAATTTCGAAACGGCAGACAGACTGAGAGATAAAAGGCACCCCGCCACAGCGCTAACCTTATCAGCATGTGATTGAGGCGCTAGACTGTGTTGGGCTGGTGGGCTGCAAGCGAGTTAGCCAGTGGTCTTGGCAAGGGTCCACCCTTTTCTCCTGTCCTGGCATCCAGAATTTCGATGTGCACCAGACAATCGCACACTCGGCTTCGTTTGAGTGAGCAGTCGCACCGTACAAACTCATGATGTTAGTATGTACGGTTACGTTGGTAATAAAAGACCTAGCCATGCTTTGATGACTTCCTGCCAGTCCTACATCCCAGCAGGTATCCACACTTTTCAGCTTCTGGGCACTTGATTTTCTCCTATCCTCTACTTTTCGGCATGATTGCTGGCGATGCTCTTTCTAGCGCTTTAGACTCATCTTTACTGAGATCACATGTATGATCATTCCCGACTTCAATTCCCATGCACGCCTTGGCAAACACGGCTCATTCCGGTACATATATTGCTCACGCTGAAGCCGGCTAGTAATGGTCAGCGGTCGTCAAGCTTCCTTTGCCCCATGTCCAAGTCAATTTATCAACTCACTGTTAAGTATCCCAAGGATTACTCCTCATTGCCGGTATCGAAGCATAATAAGAGAAGTCACGAAACACGTACCGTTCATTTCAATATGCTCGTGTCAGTGCTGCCTCTGTTTCCCCTCTCGTCTTGGCACCGTAATCAACATCTATAGAAACGGTCATTTCTGACTTATGATTAATGGTCTGTCAATGTTTCAAATCTCTTGCTCTGATTTCTTGCTTTGCTTTCCGTAGAGGCCCCTTACATACTCGTCATGTTCCCCGCATCTGTCCTTCGCTGCCTCTGCTTGGCCTTTGTCCTCGCTGATACAGTCTGTGGCGCAAAATTGACAGAAGTCAAAAGCTGGGGTAGCAGAAATCCCTCTACCTTATCAATGCACATCTAGGTGCCCGGTTTTCTCCCTCCCAACCCAGGTGTAATTACCGTGGGAAGTCCACCCCGTCCATCCCGAATTCCCAACAGCAATGAGTTTTCTGATACGTAACCCAGCCACATCCATGTTCTGGTTCAGCCCAAAATACTGCCCCCTCCGTCACTCCAAAGTTACCTTCTTATGCCGACAAACTTGGCATCATTCTGATCTTTTCCAGCACGAGCGGATTTGTCAACACTCTCCGTGACTGCTGGGACGATCGCGGACCCAACGCATTGAAGCGCAACGCGGAAGCGACAATGAAGGCATCGTGAACCAAATCAACTACGTGCTCGCCAAGTACAAAGCAGATCCTGCGCGAATTTTCACCACTAGATCTTTATCTGGGGGCATGATTGCGAATATATTCTGCTAGCGACGTACCCTGATGTTTTCGCTGGCGGAGCATCATTTTCTGGCGCGTCCGCTGGTTGGGGACAGCCTGCAAGGACGAGTGCGCAGGCCTGGGGCGATGTCGTGAGAAGTGCGTATCCCGAGTTCGATGGCACGAGGCCGGATATGCAAGTGTGGCATGAAACTGCAGATACGATTGTCCCGTATCAGTATTTCGGACATCAGCTAGGGCAATGGAGTGATGTTCTGGTCGCTACTCGTAATTTCCCGTGTCAGTTTTTGACATTGTACTTTCAACTTAGCCACGGTTTCTATAAACATTTTCGAGGATGGCAGATAGGATTTGGATAGATCTGGGTCTCAAGCAAAGATGTTCATTGCCATGCACGAAATGGCCGAGACAGGGGTGGTAAAAATAATCACCACAACATTCCATCAACAAACATTCGCTCAAAGTATGTAGCTATCGATTGGCAGGCGCGATACAGATATTAGTATTCTCTAGGTCTTCAACTCATCGAGGAACTCAAACGCCCTATCCACCTCCACCGATTCATCCTCCGCCAATCTCAATTCCTCAACAACCTTCTTTCCCCATATTCTCGCCTGTTTCACATTTCCAGCCCTTGCCTCAAAAACAGCCACAAATCTATACCCCTTCGCCAAATAATCCACCAACCCCTCTTCCCTCAACAACCCCACTAACCTCTCCGCCCTCCTCGCCAATCTCTCATTAACCTCCACCTTCTGACTCCCCTTCTCAACCTTCTGCTCCAGAACCTCGATCAAATCCGCGATCTTGCCTCTCCTCTTCCCACTCCCTCCACTCTCATCACTACACGCCTCACATCCACACACAAACCCATACTGCGCCAGCCTACCCTGCCTCTCCTTCGTACTTTTCAACAGCGGAATATACGCCACCGTGACTTCCTCTCCCACAGCAATATCCTTCCCCGCATAGATGATCCTCTTCCCCAGCTTCTCGCTCCAGTAATTAACCGAGTTCGGGCGACAGGAATGATTAATGCGTGCAATGAGCGGGAAGAGTCCTACTTCCGAGGAGCCAGTATTGTACGCATTGCTCCGAAATATTGTAAGTAAATGCGATTGCTGGACTTCTTCGTCGCCCGGGAAGCGGTGGTCGTGGAGGGCGAGGAAGGATTCTTGGGAGGATGGAGGGAGGGTGGAGAAGGATGTGCTGATGGAGGTGAGCATTAATGCTAGGGGAAAGCCTTGGCCGGGGATGAGAGCGGGCATAGGGACTGTTATTAGGGGGGCCTCGATTATGATTTTGTCGCCGCGGAGGATGGGGACGGTTGCGATTACGCCGAGACCTTTGCCTGCGATGGGTTGGACGGTGTAAAGAGGTGACAAGGCTACGTGGTGTCAATCGTGATTGACGAAGAGGACATGATGTAGAAGAGTTTCTAAGAGTCCAATACTCACGTGAAGTTGGTTCGTCCTCCGAGTCTTCAATGTCGGCCTGGATGAGGGTTTGAGTCATCACTAGACTGGCATTCCCCTGAACGCCCATTCCGCATGCCTGCTGCAAAATCATCAGTTTGAATGAATGGTTGTGATGGCCTTGATCCTCACAGATAAAATTTCATTCTCTTCATGATCCCATGAAAATATGCTTGCTTCGCAGACACTGTTGTTCAAGGGCAGCTTGGAGCCATGATCCGGCGACACACAAGCGAGCATCCGCCCCGCGAAAGTCAACAGAAGAAGCGAGGCACATATCCTGGAGCGAGAGGCATCCATACTTGGCAGGGCGATGGCAGCTTTCCAGAAGTTATGCGCAACCTTTATATCGTACGAACGTCTTCCCATAGCAAAAAATGATCTCCGAGTCTTAAGGGGTCGGCAATGAGACTGGAGGTGTTTCATCGTGTGTGGTGATGCACGTGATGGGTTACCCCGCCCCCTTTATGGCGGGGTAATGTCGGAGAACGAGGTCCATTGTTTGCTCGAGGCGAGGCTGGTATATGAGATCCAGGTGGACTGAAGTGCTGGAGATGAGTAGTTGAGCCGATTGGATTCTTTCACGAATTCATCGATGGACCTAATCAGAATAGTAAATTCAGCATTTGCGCACATCCCTAAAAGTGGTCTTGAACCCAACGTACTCAAATAGGGCTTTCACCAAAGACAACGACCAAGCAGACACCCAAAAACGCAGCATATGTAATATCTACTTTGTTAAATCTGGACTGGCGTACGCAAGGCGATAAGCATTTTCATCAACCAAGGCCGAGGTCTTACTTTGGTCCCACGTAAAATTTCTTTCCGGCGTTCAGGACAACGAGAGATGATCAATGTCGTTTTCAGCAAATATAACATATGGATTCGCTTGGCATCTTAGCACATATCTTTCTATTGTTGAGTTTATGGAGGCGTCTGGACATTACTGTGGCAAGTTTTCGCGACGTAGCATTCAAGCATTTGCATGGACAACAATGTTTACTCGTTCCGTGACCAGTTTGAGGCTAACACTTATGACCGAAAGTCTACTTGGTCTTCTTCTGCTTACTTGTCTTCCAGAGCACCATCGACATAAACATCAACCTTCTCATTGTAAAAGCAGACCAGTCCTTGAATAGTCGCTGACTCAGGGACCGGATATTCATACCACCAAACAATATCCTTATACTGATTTCCCTCAATTGTGACGTTGTAGTAATTCGCTTTACCTTTGTACGGGCATTTGGTTGCCGTGGTACTTGGCGTGAGATATTCCATTTTGACCTGTTGACTTGTGAATATCTCCTTGACAGCGGCTGAGACTATCATAAGTTCGTTTGGAAGAAGAGAAGAGATCAGGACTTACAGATGTCTTTGGCATGTAATATCTCGTTCTCAACCCAGTCTCGAACAGAAACATGGGGTTGCTACATTCCGCCACCGTAACACCACGAATTTTGACTTCAATCCTGCGAGACGAAGGTAAGACATCGATGCGCTTGTACGGGTTCTTGACACCATCATAGATCTGCTGGTCTTCTTCAAACCAAGAGTCTGGATATTCATCAGCTCCTATCCTGCGGAATGCTCTTCCCATCTTGTACGGAAAGTCTGACAGAGGATCATAATCCTACTCACCCATAGCTCCAAACTCCACCCTTACCAGCCCCTCCAATGGCCCTTTCTCAAACACTACCACACGATCAGTACTCTTTCCACTCTTTCCCCTCACAGTGGCCTGATACGCGAAACCATCTTCATCGAAATTAGGACCTTTAATCACAACACCAGTTTTGAAATCTCGAATCGGAAGCCAGAATTGAACGTGTGAGAGATTGCGCTCCCAGACGTGCATGGCGGATATGCTGTCGACGATGAAAGTGCCATCGAAGAGAGCACGGACCCGACGAGATGCCGGCTCGACTTTAGAGGGCCCGTTGAGTATGAGACTTTTGGCGACGGTGGTGAGGTCTGCGGGAGCCATTTTGAGGGTTTGGATGAAGATGGACGACGTATCTGATTATCTTGCGTGGATAAGAGGTTCGTATTATCTATCTCTGTTATATAGATACCAGCAGATCAAAGATACTTTGGTATACGCAGCCTCAGAAACTTAGAGTTTGTAATCCATAAGTTTTCCAGTAGCTCGATTAGGGATCCGTTGAAAGAGGTTAGCAGCGAAAGAGGGGCAATTCAGATGGGGACAACCCCGCTTCTGCCGAGTTTAGTAATACTCTCCGTGGAACAGGCCACGCAGATGACAAAAATGTCCCGTCTTACTACCACCTGGGAAAGAAACCTATCAAATCCCTTTCGTCGCTTATGTCTTTTAAGATATGAGCAGGAAGTATTTCGAGGGTCTATATGATAGTGCTGGTGGTTCAGCTTAGAGCATTTGGAACAGGAATACAATAAGTAATAATCAGTCTCGGGCATCGGATACATTTGAATGCTTTGACATCGGTGATTAATGACCAAATTGTGACTTGTAAGCACATCACATCATAAATTTGCTCCAATAGCATGAATTGTTCTCGAGATTCTTTCGAAGGACAGTTGCAAAGGAGGCATTTTACATGGTGACAACAACCTTCCCATCTGTCTTCCCTTCGAACATCAAGCGAAATCCCTCGGCAGTCTTCGCCATCGGCAATATGACTCCAACGTGCGGTTTGATTGACTTTGCCACCACAAAAGCAATCAGATCCTTGAACTCCTCCAGCGTCCCCAAGTATGATCCTTTGATATTCAACTGCTCAACGAAGACACGTGAGAGTTCCGTAGGGACAAACATCCCAGAGTGGCCACCACATGTCACGATTGTACCTCCAACCTTCACCGAGTCCACACTGTGCTTCCAGGTAACCTCCCCACTGGTATCAAAAACCGCATCTACTTTCTCAGGCAGCGCCTCTCCTGATATGAAAGCTTTCTCAGCGCCCAGCTTCAATCCCAATTCTCGCTTGGCGGCTGTTCGGCCAGTACACCACACGCGTATGCCAGCCGCAGATCCAAGCTGAATGAGAGCAGTAGTGACGCCTCCGGATGAGCCCTGGACTAGCATTGTTTGTCCAGGTCTCAATCCAGACTTAGTGAACAACATGCGGTAAGCTGTCAGCCAAGCGATTCCCATCACAGCTGCTGCCTCAGTACTCATATCTTTCGGTTTGACGATGATGTTGCGTTTCGGAACATTGACATATTCAGCCAAAGTCCCATCAACCTTCTCACTGAAGACATGTCGTTGAGGATCGAGTGTCTCGTCGCCCTTGAAATCTGGGTCGCCCATGAGAGGAAAGATGAGGACTTCGGTGCCATCTGTAAGTGTTCCGGTCCCCTCACACCCAAGAACGAGAGGTTCAGTGACTGGATACGAGATAAATCCACGCATTGTGAAGATGTCATGGTAGTTGAGTCCAACGGCCTGCAACTTTACCTTGACCCATCCCTCTGGAAGTGGCCTTTGGGGTCGTAGAGACGACATGATCGCTGAGGTTGGCTCTTTGTCGTTAGGTGCGGAGATCGAAACTGTGTTCATGACCGGATCGTGAGATGTGATGGTGAGTGCAGTGATGATGTTGTTCGTGACGGTGAAATCGAAGTAAAGAGAGATTGGTTCAGTGATGTTGTAGTCTGCTTCGAAGTCTCCGTCCATAATCAAATGTACGATGCTATGTTCTCCAAGAGATACCCCGCTCTTGAGGTCGATTGTGGCGCAATGACCGATGAGGGCTTCGTCGTGCCATCTTCTAAGAGATTCAACACCTCTCTGGGCTTTGCCATCATCGTTGAGTACTATATCTTCGGAGAAATTGGCTACAAAGCCAGCCGTGGACTTTTGAGTGATGGCTTCGAGGCTTGAGGCCACGGGAGCTGGAAGATTTGACAGCGATGCCATTTTTGTGAGATGAGATAATGGAATGATTCTTCGACTTGAATGTTTGAAGAGAATGTAAGGAAGCCCTGGAAGTTTATATAAGGAGAAAAGAAATCAGAAAATTTGAACGCTCACCAATTCATATCAGTATGATCAGGTCTCGTGGAGACCTACGCCCGCAACCCCGCCAGCATTTGCAACCATACCAGACCGGTGCAGCGGACTTCTGGGTACTTGTTCAGTCGTCATATTCGTCATCCCAATTAACGCTCGAAGAGCCCAGTCCGGGATTCCCGCATCGGGGTTCGATAATATGTATTCTTGAGCTTGGAAGATGGAGTTGTGGTGGTAAAGCTGCGGAGTTTGGAAGGAATGCGAAATGCAAGTGGCTTTGTCAGCTGCCAAGGCCAAACTCCGCCAGCCTCCGCCGCCCTCCAATTTCACATCAATTTCACATCCTACCCTTACCGAGCTCAACATAGTCCATCGCCGGAAACCAGAATGTGACCTAACTCTTCATCTGCGGATTTCAGGATTCCAAGCAGACAGGTGTCTTGTATGTTGAGCATGTCGAGCTTTCCATTCAAGCTATCCAGCCTACATTTGCCCGTGGTCCACCTGCGAGTCTTCGCATTCCGACCACTATGTCGACGGACACACCTAAGACCAGGCAGAAGTCTTGCAAATCTTGCGTCGCATCTAAGAGAAAGTGTGACCAGGGATTACCATGTGCTCGATGCGTAGCAAAGTCGTTGAACTGCGAGTATAAGCCCGGTCGTCGACGGCTGAAAAGCGGAGTTCAGGGAGCATCTTCGACAGCTGGTGTCATCATTAATGAAGTGGCATTGGACGTTGATCTGCAAGCTTCCACTCATTCGGTCGCTTCTCCTCCACGACTATTTGAAGATCCCGCTTTTTCGGTGTCACTATTGGATGACACTGAAATTTTGGACCCAAGCCCGGACACAATCGTTGATGATTCGTTCTTCATGGCATTCGACAATCGCGGACTGGCCAACACTTACCTGGAAGTCGGTGTCATGGATCGAGAACGTATACGATATTGCGTTCGATGTTTGAAGTCTTACCCATTATCACTCGCTCACACAGGAAGAACTGCTTTTACTCATCCACAGAATTTTCAACCAGCTTTGCCCAAAGTTCTTCAAGACGCCATGTCAGCATCGTCTCTATATTCAAACAAGAATGAGATGAACGAGGCTATGGTATGGGAGATCATCACCACCCAAGTAACCCAGCTCACAGAGCCACGGCCGTACTGGACGGTGGCAGAGCACTTGGCATGCGTGCAAGCCTTCGTTATCTTCCAGATCATCAGACTCTTTGACGGGGACATCAAACAGCGCTCTGATGCAGAACAACAAGAGGCACTTCTCACTTCCTGGACGGACAGTCTCGCGATACGCACAGGCATCGTCTCATCTTCTCCAAGCTCAATTGACCGTGGTTGGGAGACTTGGGTCTTCGAAGAAGCGATACGCCGAACGATTCTTGTCTCTCGGACAGCACAATCGATGTTTGCAATTCAACGTCAAGGATTCTGTACGATGGTTGGCGCGGTGACAGAGATTCCCTTTACTGCCCAACGAAGACTATGGGCAGCGCGTAGCGCTACACACTTTGTGAAGGCTTGCAAGGAGGCCCGGATATTCTGGATTGAGAAGATGGATCTTGCTGATCTGATAAAAGAAGGGAATGTCGATGATCTAGATGAGATTGCGTGGTTGATGCTGGTCACTTACAAAGGGGTGGATGGAGTCAACGAGTGGATCTTGAGTAAAGGGGGGTCGACATTAATCGAGTAGCTGTCATCCTTCTGGCTCTCACTGCCTTTTTAGATATCGAGATACTCGTCTAGACTCTTACTCATGACATTAACAACGTCAACATTGAACGAGGTGGTATTCCCTCGTTGAACTTCCATGCCGCCGAAAGCACTCCTTATACAGCATGGCCAATGCAACGAATCTGGGGACATGTATGGGATCCTCAATGAGAGCGCTCACAAATGGAAGGGGTTTGGAGAGCCGCTGTGATCGGAAAAACGGGCAACATATCATTCGGGAAGGCATTGATGAATTTCACTATTTGCTCGTAAGAAGATTAGCCGGGCGCTGGTGGGGTCAGTATCTTGGGTACTTTCACTCCTGTTAGTGCTAATTAGATAAACAAAAATGAGACATCTTAACCAGATAGGCTCTATATCAATTTCGTTCATATTTAAATCATACTCTATCGAGGAGGATTCGTATCAGATAAAAAGGCCTCTGCGACATGATCTGATATATCATTCTTATAACGTTAAATCTTTTACATTTAACAGACCAGATAGTACTTTGGAAAGATAGTTAATAGTAATCTGAGAAGTAGGATCTGTACTGTATCACACGGAGGAATCAGAGCCACACTCAAATTCATGGTCTACCATGTCCACCAGGTCCAGCAGCCATTTGGCGGTAGTGAGCCTGAATACCGGCCCTTATCGTGGCAAACAACAAAGCCGACTTCCGAAACAAAGGAGATCGATATCCATCGTTTTTCGATAATCCAACAAAGATGCCAGTAAAACCCATTCCACTTGTAACCAGAAACTTGTGCACTATTTCTATCCCTTGATTCCAGACGTAAACCCACTCTGGAGCCCCTTCAGGGATCGATCCTGGCTCTGCAGGGCCTACGACAATGGAGTAAGCGGCTGCCGTGATGACGACCCATTTCGCGACCTCGCCCAAGTAAATGTAATCAAGGATGAAAAATATCATCTTGAAGACCGTTATGATGAAGAACGTGGAGATCAAAACATCGGCTGCTACTCTGAGCGGAAAGTCGGTGAAGCTGCAAAGGGCGTAGACGACGAGGTGAATGGTCGCAACGTTGAGATATTGGAGATTGTCGATGAAGCGGAGGACGAGTTCGAGGAGGGCTAACATTGAGACGAACAATGCGAATGTTTCTTCGTTGCTGGGTATTTCTGGTGTCTTTTGAATCCCAAGTCTCTCGAAGAGGGCGTCGAATGGATGAGTTGCGACTGTTGCGACGTGCATCTCAGGGAAGTAGTGGATGCCAAGCTTCTCGAGAAAAGCATGAAATGGTGTTGCCATGATGGCAGTATGCTTTTCGCACTTGATTGCTGCTCAGAAAGCTCTATGGGTCTCATTGAGATAGGGATGGAAAGATGTAAAGAGCTTGAGCTACTGGATTTCCACTTTTCATTCTTTGTTATCCGCATGCATACACAGGTTGCTCAAAGACTCTTCTCTTCTTTATGATATGAACAGTACAGTATCGTGATAATGTCTAGAGGTATGTTTTCATCACAATACAGACAATTGAGCTCATTGAACTCAAAACTAGGTTGGGCAATCAGAGGAGATCACTCCTTTTTATTTCTATTTTAAACATGCATTCATCTCCCGACGTCTCTCGAACCCTGCACTTCTCAGATCTCTGACCACGAATGGCCAATCAAACAAGGCCAAGCCTATTTCCAATAAAATATATCACCGGCTACAAGAACGAGCGAAACAGTCGCGAGAACCACAAGTGCGAAGTTCTCGTTGAGCTTCAACGGCTTTCGAAGTACGAACACCGAGCCGACTTTCTCGCCGATGAATTTAATCGTGAATTGGAAAATCAGGGACGCCATTATCGAACGCAAAAGCATATCGGCCGGAGCAATGGAAAGAAGGTACGCTGCCAGCAATGCTCCATGCAACTGGGCGATGTTTTTGTAGCTGATGATACGAACTGAGGCAATGACGATGCCGAAAAGGTAGAAGTATATCCAGGCGAAGCAAGCTGCTCCTACAACGTATCCACCTCGACGCAATAGTTTTTGATGTAAACCTTCTTTGGGAGCCGGAGGTGCCCGACTGAAGAATGCCATGTTGATGTGGGATAAATGTGTCAACGAAGCGTATCAGCGTATCACAGTAAGTTGCAGATGGTCGGAAGGACAGTGTTTAACACAATATATAGAGAACATTCTTCAAGAACAGCCCCTTTTATGTATCAGAATTTCTTTGTAGGATGCTTCCACAGCCCTGTTCTTTGTTCCATCGCTTGCACTTTGCAAAGAACGATCTATTGGCCTCCTTTCAAGCTTCGACCGTAATGGTTACTTCTCTACTCAAACATTTCTCTCTCAATTCGCGATCAACAAGCCAGCCCTTCGAGTACTCAAGTCACAATATATTTCAGGGGCTCGCTTGAGATCATCACGTGAAAATATCAAAACACAGGGCTTACGCGGCCACTCAAAAACCACGACACGAGTCAACGAGGCAAGACAACGCAATTCGCCATCATGAACCAAACCAATAGAAATCTCTCTATTTGATGACGAGTATCAGACAAGCTCGACGGACAATTAGCAACAGCGAGACAGCGAGTCCCCACGGGCCCCAGGCCTCGGCCGAAAATCTCGCACCGAAATTTATTAAGCTTGTTCTTAAAGAACAAGCGAGGTGCGCGTCTTTCTTTTCATTGTCTCCACATACACCTTCGCCCAGACTGCTCCTTGGCCAAAGCTTGAGCGGTCTATCCGTCTGAATTCATGAAACAGATAATATGCTTGTTGAGCTTGGACACAAGTGCCGGTGCACTCGTCAGCCACGATGTGTTTCTCCACAATGAAATTTAAAGAGGCTGAGGGACTGTCAAGGACGAGGAGTGTGAAGTGGAACTTCAGAGGGTGACCAATGAACACCTTTCTATTTCGAAAGGCTTCGATGTCGGCTGGGGCCGCTGACGAAAGTTGCGGAGCAAGAGCCACGAAGCATGAACGCCCAGAGGTGTACGTCAATTTGTTTTGCAAACATCAGAAGTGGAAGGAAAGGTAGGTATAAGTATATCATCATGTTGCTGCCAAATGAAATTTCCTTCTTCACCCTCATCCTCATCCTCATTTCTTTCCTCATCCTTTTTCTTTTCCCTCGTCAATCACATTCACTTTTCGTGCAATTTCAATCTTTTGAAGCGATCTCTTACATCCTCTCAAAATGGTCTACTTTTCTAAGCTTGCCGGTGCAGTTGCAGCAGTGTACCTCGCCAGCACAGTTGTCGCCCATCCAGGCGAGCACCATGACCATGCCGAGATCAAACGCCATGTCAAGGCTCGCGATCAAATGGCTTCCGCTGCCAAGAGATCCATCGACACCTGCTCTACCTCTCTCAAGGCCAGAGAGCTTACTGCTCGCTCTCTCGCTCGCCGCTCTGAGGTCGTGAACGACCTTCGTAAGAAGCGTGGTATCACTGCCCGTAAGTGACTGCATCCTCAAGCTATCTTTAATTTGTGCTGACCTCACTTTTCCAGAGCCCCAAAAGTATCGCCGAGATCTCGCTACACTCGAGGCCTTCGAGGCTGTCGAGCACAACATGACTGACGTGTACGACTTCACTTCCGAGACCGCGGAGTCCACGGTCTTTGCCGCCAACACTAGCTGCATCTTGTCCCCAGAGGTCACCGATGGCCCTTACTACGTTCTCGGCGAGATGATTCGCAAGAACGTGACTGAGGGGCAGCCTGGTATCCCTCTCTACCTGGAGGTTCAATACATCGATATCAGCACCTGCGAGCCCGTCCCCGAAGTATATGTCGACATCTGGAACTGCAATTCCACTGGATACTACAGGTATGAGTCCACGGAATCCGAATATCGTATACAATGACTGATCATCAAACAGTGGTATCGTCGCAACTGGCAACGACGTCGGATGGGACAGCACTTTCCTCCGCGGGATCCAAGCCACCGACGATGATGGAGTAGCATCATTCGAGACCATCTTCCCAGGCCACTACGACGGCCGCGCCATCCATACCCATCTCCTCTCTCACAGCAACGTGACTGTCATGGCCAACGGAACCATCCAAGGCGGCGGCGTGACCCATATCGGCCAGCTTTTCTGGCAAGAAACCCTCCGCTCTGCCGTCGAAGCCACCTATCCATACACCACCAACACCCAAGCCATCACCTCGAACGCCGATGACATGTGGTCCATCGTGCAAGCTGAGAATGACTACGACCCATACCCAGAGTACCTGTACCTTGGTGATAGCATCGAGGATGGTCTCTTTGCCTGGATCCAGATCGGTATCAATGTCACTGCTGACCAATCTGACTCGTCGTACTACGCTGTTGCCGCTACTCTTCAGGCTGATGGTGGACACCAGAACACTGACAGCACTGCCTTCGGGGGAAGCGCTGGAGGAGATGGTGGTGACTTCAACGGAACCATGCCAACGAACGGCACTGCCCCAAGTGGATTTGCCATTGTCAGCTCTTCTGCAGCTGCCAGCAGCGCTGCTGCGACCGAGGAGGCCGTGGAGAAGTGCTAAGCGACTCAAACGTGCTTGATGGGGAGCAAGAGACGGGTGGGAGCTGGGAGGGAAGATGGACAAGAAAGATGGAGAGAGGAAAGGAAACGGAGTGTAAGACTGAGGATGAGCGAAATACCCAGACGTGTTTGAGCTTTCTGTATTATTCTCTCGTTTATATACCAATGCAGCACATCATCAGACAGCATACTATTGGGAATTCAAAGTCTACACTGGCGTGAAGATCTGTGCGTGGTGTCAAGACCTGATTTTGAAGACTTCGAATGCTGGTTATTGCAACCTCCGACTTGAAGGAATGCAATTCGTGTTCTTAACAAGCCGAAATTGTGCTTGGATGACTGAAAGGAAGATGCACGATCGAAGTACAGGTGCAATGAATGAATCGACAAAAATCAACACCCACTGGGACGTTCTATTTCGATGTTCTTGAAACTAGACTCTTAATGCTGGAAACATGAAATCGATTGATCAAAGAATCTGGCGAGCCCCGCCACAAGCATTGGGAATATGAAAGTCGAATAACGTCGATCTTAGAGGCATCTGCGAGACACAGAATTGATCTGAAGCCCATGAAAATGCCTATTGCCTTGCCTCATTCGCAACAGCCTGCCTTCCAATCTGGGTCTCCGCCTCGGTGGGTAGATTAACAACCATCAAATACAATACATCCTGTTTTCATGTTAACTCTTAGACTTCGTGATTGAATAAGAAAAAGTCAAGCAACTCACCTTGGTCAGAACTCTCTTCACCAGGCCCCCCTTCTTCTGCCTCCTCTTCCCATCCGTCGGCATTGGCTCGCCCCTCCTCATCGCTCTCCTCTGCCTCTTCGCCAGCCTCCTCTCCTCCTTATGCGCCCAAGGATTGACCTTGCCTCCTGTCAAGAGCGAGACAATACTCCCATTGTTAGCAGGATGATTCGGATCCGAGTATCTGCTCTGAAATTCCGGCTTTGAGCCAGGAATGACAAGTTTACTGTTCGGGTTCTGACCAGCCCATTTCGCTTGCGCGCGACGGTCAAAATAGTCGTCGAGGAATTTGCCAGTACTTCGCATTTTGCTTTGCTTTTTGACGCCTTCTTCGCTGGTGTCTTTCAGTACCTTTTCTAGAGCGGGGAAGATGAGGGGTGCTGATTCGGGGAGCTCGAGCTCGCCGTAGGTCTTGCCGGAAGAGGTGCGTAAATTCCTGAAGGTTTGTCTAGCGGCGGATGATGCCGGAGTGGAGTATGTAGCGATAGTTTGATTGATGTCAACGCGGGTGTGAGATGCTGTGGAATCTGGTTTGTAGGTCATAATCAGGCAGTAGAGACCTCGTGGTTTGAAAAATTCTTCGTTCATACGATCAAGGAACGTGTTTGTTCTAGATCACCGTCAGCTTACATTATCAAACGAGTACCAAGAACTGTATACCTTGAGAGTCTCTGAACCTCCATTGCTACTCCCACAGCGAATTGCACTGCCGTGGAGACACCCATCGCGATAGGATTAGGAACGAATCCTGCTCCGAAAGCAGCGAAATTGACAGCTTGTAGCCACCCATCTGCCTCACACGCCTTTTTGAACGTCTTCAAAAAGTCCAGAAATGTAGCCTGGTCAATTCCGACATCCTCAAGCACAGGAGCATATGCCCTCACGAAACCTCGCTTCTTGTCTCTAGGTCTGCGCTGTGGGAGAATCACAGGACATGGCAGCTGCGCGCGACTTTGCGTGTATGCTGGAGGAGGCCGGCTTCGCAGAAAGTCCTTTGTAATGGTATTGACATCTTTGGGGGAATCTTCGGACTCGGATTCTTCAAGCGGAACGGTAGCTTCATCGAGCTGCCATGCCTCCTCGTCGCCCTCTTCGTCGGATGATGATGATTCGTCGTCATCGTAGGGAATTCTCTCAGGGTGGTCGGGCTCTGCAAGCACCGCTTTGCCCTGTGCGATGAGTTGTTCGCCATGTTCGTCTGAGACTTCGAGATATTCGGGAGGAGGGTCATCGAATTGTGCTTCGCGAGAGGTTGGATTGCTGCTGCTTTCGCCAGTGCTCGATGAGGCTTCCTTCTCCGCCCTTTTTGCCTTATGCTGCTTGATTGACTCCGAAGCGAGGCCAATACCAGAGCCAATTCCTTTTGTGATGAGCTTGATGAAGAGAACCATTATGTCGTGGATACAAAGGTTGATTAGGGTGCTTGTTGTCGGTGGACTGGACGATTTGGTAGAATGGTCTGGACAGTCTTGGACGACTGCCTATCCTCTGTTATATATCCCATCTGTGCCTCCCCCATCTTCGGTCAAATGGTCAACTTTCTGGTATGCCGAAGTTGGTTAGAGCCATGTACGGCTGTGGTGAAGCTGCGAAGATGGGCTTTGGTGTCGAGAGATTGATTGATGGAGGGGTAATTTTGCTCACGACCGATCCACTTGGCAGCAGCGGCAGCCAAGCCACCCCTGAAAGCTTAGCACAGCCCTGCTGGTGTCCATTCTTCGTCCACTCACAGGCTTGCTGCTCAGGCTGAAGACGGGAAGATTTCTCCTTTCGGTATCTTATGCGAGCAACTTTCTATCCTACCCAATGTAGAAATGTCTGAAGCTTTCAAGCACTGACAACAATGATCTCAGCCCCCCTATACAAAGCTAGTTGCAGGTTGAAAAATAACGACACTAGACGGTTTGGAGGAAATCACTGTGCAATGTTGCATGTGATTACCACGATGCTCGTTTGTGCTCGTAGGATTATACGTGTTTCCACCCTTTCTCAATGAGCGACAGCTTGAGCAAGAAGCCTTCGACTCCAGCCAAGAGTGTCTATCAAGTCAAAACGACAATCTTTCCCCCAGCAATATTCTCTTCCATCACCCTGTGCGCTTCCACAATCTCATCCAATCTGAACACCTTCCCAACTTGCACTTTCAACTTTCCCTCCTTCACCTGTTTCGCCAACTCCTCCAGAGGCGTAGCCATGAACTCCTCTGGTCCCCCAGAATAAGTGGTCAAATTGACCGCCGTAGAAATCGATTCCATCGGACTGAAACTCTCAAAAGTCCATTGATTTCCCACAATACCAGCCATACAGACACTTCCTCCTGCAACAACACACTGCAGAGAATCCTTGAGTGTGGTGGTGCCTATCAACTCGAGAACTTTATCAAACTTATGTCCCGGCTTAATCTTGGCTGCGATATTTCCATCATCAACAATAACCTCATCCGCACCACTGGCCTTCAAAAACGCTTCTCTATCCCCTCTCCGGCTCGTACTCGTTACATACGCACCATGGAAATTCGCAATCGCGGCTGCCGCAAGTCCAACACTCGACGTCCCACCCCGAATCAGCAACCTCTCACCAATTTCCAGCCTCAGACTTTTGAATAGTGATCCCCAAGCTGTCTGCAGCATTTCAGGCATCGCACCAAGGACTTCCCATGGCAATTGCGTTTTGATGACTTGAACATTCTTGGCTGATACACAGGTGTATTCTGCGTAGCCGCCGTCGAAGTCACGGCCCATTCCGCCCATCGCTGTGACTACAACGTCACCTTTCGTGAACTCGCTGCCGGGACAGGAAGAGACGATGCCAGTGGCTTCGATGCCGAGAACGCGGGGAAATCTGACATTTGGTGAGTGGCCTTGTCGCGTGAAGAGTTCAGAGCGATTGAGGCCGAGCGCTTTGATTTGAATAAGAACTTGGCCTCGAGCAGGAGTTGGGATTGGGAGTTGTGTGATTTTGAGGACTTCAGGTCCGCCGGGTTGGGAGATGACTACTGCTTTCATGGTTGCCATGATTGTAGTGGCTGTTCTGAAGAATTTGTTTCAAATTCTGCTGATTATCTGAAATCTAGCAACTTGAGACTTGGCTGAAATGTGGAGATAATCAGTATACAGTAGTGAAGCTGGGGATTTCGAGAAATATATTCTCCTCGAGCAGTACCGGATAGCGGGGTTGAGTCAGTGAGCATGCCGCCAAGAATGACCCCGCCATCAACCCTACAGGGTCGGATTTGTCCCGTTCAGGAACCCGAACCCAAAGCGGTAACTAGCTGACGAACATCGTAATCTCATAGATATCATTCAGTACAGTCTCATCGTCAGTGCTGGTGGAACGAATAATTTGGAGAATATCTCCTCTTGGATTGATCTTAGATCAAGAAGGATACGAATTCCTTCCTTCAGATTACGATTGCTGAGATCAAGCTCAAGCTGCTCATCCAGCAGTCTCTAACTATCAAGGATATCGGTCTCTCCGAGTCAATGTCCAGGCAGAGTAAATTGAATCTATGTGGCAGCTCATACCAGTCATTTCAAGAGACTTCCAGCATGTTGAAGTGTAGTTCTTTTGAATTTCTTAACACGCACAACTCCTTTCCGTGGTGAGCAGCTGCAGAGGACATTGACTTCTCGTTCCGCCTCTTGCACACGACATAACCAGACAAACATATTTGCAGCCCCCAAACGATCATGATAACCATTCATACATTCCGTAGAATTAAGTCCTCGAGGCCCACACGCCGGTTTGCATCATCCCGGCATGGCGTGTATACATTGCAGTTCCAACGACTCGCAAGGAGCCTGCATCCAAAGTCAACAAACCAACCCCCAGATCACCAGATTGCCGCCAATGATTCTGCATCATTCATTACAGATGCCAGCACCAACTCTTCAGCAAAAGGCACTTGCTTACTCCACACATCCATTCCCCACGATACCTACATCATCAAGCTGACAAATCCGGCTCCCACATTTTCACTTGCTGCAGGAACAAGTAAATCTCCACTTTTGTAAATCTCATCCCGTATTCGGACTCTTGCTCAACCTACCTATATGCGCATATCGCATATCACTTACCTATTACTTCAAAGCCTCGCCAAGTTTCAAGTTCAGTAATAAGTGAGAATCTCAATCGTCTCCAGACAGCAATTCGTATCTCCCCCGCCAGATGTTCAGCGTCATCAAACTCCCCACCTCATCCCAGCACGCGCGCCGCACACATACGAAGTCCCGATCCGGATGCCGGACATGCAAAGAGCGGAAACTGAAGGTATCTATACAATCTCACGCCACATCTTTCATTCAAACCTCCTGGCCAAAATAACTTATCCATTGGGAATCTAGTGCGATGAAGTTCATCCCATCTGCGGAAATTGCTCACGACGTTTCGCGGATCCCCCGGATTGCGATTATGCCTCTGCGGCGAAACGGAAATCTTTAACGGATACAGAAAAGTCTCGTGAACATGGATTGAGTCCAGCCTTGCTGCACTCACATCTACTTGAAAGCACTCCGGGTTCGAGATGGCAGTTCGCTCTCCCTGCGTCTCTCCGAGCCGAACTGCTTGATCCGTTCTTGACGTACCCGAGTACTAAAGTGAAGGGTGTCGATATGTTGTTGAGGTATTGTAAGTATGACTCCCCTACCTCACTTGAGACAACGCAAACGTCCAGATTGAAGACTCATCATGAGCCCCCGTGATTTCCATTTCGTCTCCACCTATTTCCAATGAAGTTCCACTCAGAGCGAAAGAGGAGAGGAAGAAGACTGGCAGCGAGTGGGAATTTTTATGGCAAAACGGGAAATAAAATTGGAATAGACAGACACTGATGTGCCTTCACAGATCTCCAAACAGCAGTGTACACCTGCTTCCCCTGGCAGCCCGCCTCTGCAACCAACCCCACCACAACTTACCTAGTTCCCCTCGTTCTCGCAGATGCGGTGCTCTTCCATGCTACCATGCTCTCCCTTTCGCCGCTTTCCCATCGGAAAGGGCCAGAAAACGGGAGTAGAGTTTGGAACGCCGTGGATCTGTTGTGTTTACAGAGTGAGTGCATTCGCTTATTGAGGGAGAGGGTAGAGAAGACAGGAGGCGATGGTGGAATCGAGCTGGGTGTGAGTGATCAGACGATCAGTGCTGTTGTTGCACTTGCAGCTTTTGAGGTACGTAGTTGATCCCACTACCCGCGGTGGATGTCCATAAGAGTGAAGGTAAATGAAAGCGACGTAGCAAGAATAAGTCAAACGTGCTGATGAACACGACAGCATGAAAGATGCAATCTCAAAATGCTCAGAATGCACATGCATGGCCTTCGCCGAATGATAGACATCCGAGGTGGTTTGAACGCCATTCGAGAGACGAATGCGATGGTAGCGAACTCAGTGTTCTGGTACGTTGGCGCCTTCGTCTCCCCATCTCGGCTCAGAGGATTCAAGAGGACTTGACTTACAATACCAAAACAGGATCTTTGTCGTAGCCATATACGAGATTACGTACCCAGCATTCGACTGCACACTCCCACCATTCACGCCACATGAACATAACTTACATATTCCAATCCCACGCGAACCACTGAACGTCCATTCCCATTTCTCTGATTTGGACCCATCGACCAGTGCAAGTCGATCTGCGACTGCACCTCGACAAGTGGAAAGAAATGTCGATTTGAGTGTACTGGGCCTCGCGCCGCCAATCGCAGCAGTACTCACCTCCATCCAGCACGTTTCGCATCTCGTGCCAACCAACGACGCACATCCGACGGCAGCGACATCATCAGTTGTCTTAACGCGGATGTGCACCTTACTCTCGCATCTGCTTAGTCTCCAATCTGAGGATCTTCAACTCCACGGCCAAGGAGGTACTGAAATTGCAGAGAACCAATCTTCTCATTCTTACCTGATCTCAGAATGCACACGACTAGCTCTGCTGCTGCATGTCTTCACGCCATGGAGAGGTCTCCCACCAGACGCGACGCTGAGTATGAATCTCCTCCTGCATCGACTCATCGCATCCTTGAGAACTCTTCTCGAATCTCCGAAGTTCGAAAATAACATGCTTGTGCTCTGGATTTTCGCTGCTGGCGGTGTGGCCGCAGCTGGAATGCCCGAAAGGAAATGGTTCGTTGGACATCTCGCAGAAGTTATTCAGCAGATGAACATCGATAATTGGGAAAGTTGGAGGGCGCATTTGATATGTATGGTGTGGCATGAGAACCTCTGCGGGCGGAAATATTGCGCGTTGTGGGAGGAAATCGATGACAAGAGAAAAGAGCTTGATGTCGATACACAAGCAATAGGAAAATAGAATGACGTATCTGTAGACACTCGCGAGGTTGAAAAAGAGTAGAGGCATACGACAGTCTTTTCCAGATCTCGAACATGGAGCCTATCGTCCTGGTATAGTGGAATAGTGGAATATGCTGCAAGATGTAAACAGAAAGTCACGAAGGTACGCAAAGATATCAGCCCTCAAGGGAGAGCCGCGCAAACTCGTACAACAGAAGCCAGAGAAGAGACGCAAGATACCCACAACTGCTTCCCAGTCACAAAGCTCTCGTGCGATCTCTAATGGTTCTTCGCAACAAAGCACCAATCAAAGCAACTGCAGCGCAGCATATCGCAGAGCGAATGGTTCAACACCTGCCTGTTCAGGTAAGAAGTTCGCCGCGAAAGAAGGCCCCTGTCCAGCAGCGGCACGTCCCTCTTCATCCCTTCCCAGGTTCTGGAAGCCGCCAAGTGAGCAGCGCTGCAGCCAAGGCCCAAGACACGGCGAAGGCGGCGGCGGATTGGTGTTGGCAAAGCTTCGTTCTGACGACACTCTTGAATCATTCATTCATCACTACAGAATGACTTCGCAGTGCACGAAGAACATCGAAACTTCGGTTGGTTGGTGATCCGTGATCATGACGCTGTCGCGTGATTGCGACAGCGATTGGAGATCTGGAATACCGTGAGGTGATAGGTTGGCTGTTTGTTTGGTTGGAGCGGAACGTCCGGAGGATGGACTGCTCATCGTTTCGAGCGGATGACGGGACAGGATTTGGAAGGAGGGAACGCGGTGATTAGCAGCAGGTCAGCACCTAAACCTTCCAGAGATAAGGATACGGGTGTACCAATGAGAAGAGACGACAAAAGTACGCATTGGAAGTCCTCTGAATTCCTAGTTCCAGCAACTATCTCGCTATAGAGAATGCATCGAAACGCCTCGAAACGATTGAACCGAAGATACCCAGTGTAAGCAGATTGGAAATTGAAACAGTCCCAGCGCAAGCAAGGGGCAGTGCACATAGCAAAGATACGGGGTTAAGCCGTAGCGTATTAGATGCTCTTTCTGGAATTGAAAAAGTAAATTTTTCAATGGCGCACAAGGGCCGGATGGATAAGGAAAGCTTCTGGAAAACACCTCATCCTTCTGTGCAGGAATCTGCTGATGGCGCACGCCAGAGGCGTAGAAACAAGCTTCTCGTTGGCTGCAAGCACGGAACGAGATACGCGCCACTAGATGGTCGACAAGGCGAGTGATTCGTGGCGCAAATTGAACCGAGGATTGCATATTCCTGTAAGTTTTTGACCGTTCGACCGACCGGTAAAAGTTACGCCTTCGGTATGTCGCATGCCTGTGATTGTTGTCCAGGCCAACAGTCGGGCGGTGGATATTTGCCGCTGTTAGGCAGTTCGATCAGTGCGAGTCATGGCAAGCAGCTCAACACATTGCAACTCAACCAACAGATCGTGTTAAAATTACAGCAGTCAAGAGCGTCCTGTGTCGTGAGCATGCACTGCTAGGGTATTAATGACGATGACAGTGAAGTTGTACTCACAAATCTCACGGCTACACTGCGTATCTCCTTCCAGCCCCTCCTCTGCCTCACCATCGATGACACTAACAGGGTTCTCCAGGGCCCCATCTAATTCCCGCGAACTTGCGAGTCGCAATGCCTGGAAGTCCATAAATGACTTTCTCCACCTAATGCGAACAGCCTATCATGCGTGTAGAATAAAATGAAAGTGCAAATTCGACCTGCATCCGGCCCGACTAAGCATTTGGGATCCGCTGGTTGACGCAGTCTCGAAGCTTGACTAGTCCCCCTTCTAGAAGCCTTCCTTATTCGACAAGTCGGCACATTAGATCCTGACCAAAGTGTGATTTGGGTAAGTGAGAATGTCGAGGCTTATCGTGCCATTCTGTATGGTGCTTTCTTTCGAAGTCTGGTGCATCCCCGGAGAATAGGTGCTGCCAATAGTATTCTTCTTATTTCGGTGTCAAGTTTGTGGTAGTTTGCGGCATTCTCGACTGTTGTGTACCGTATCGCATAGTGGTTTGCTTTAGGTGTTACATTCGGAGGGTTTCGCGCCATCAAGAGCTTGCCCCGAGCTTGGCTGGAAATTCCCATCGAAGGTCTGGATATTCGCCTGACTGCTTCGTAACCCCTGGTCAATGTCGGCCTTTGACTGGTTCTCGACCTTCGACGACAGCGGGCACTAGTCTTATCTATGGACTCGCCACTGGAGACATTTGAATACCGACAGGGCACGGGCTAGGTTGTGCTTGCTTGTGAAGCGGATTCGCACGTCCAAGGAAGCTTATTCTGTCCAAGACATCCTGGCATCTCTCGTGTAAGCTTGTCCTTCCTAGGGTTCTTGAAATGGGCTAGTGCTTGGGTCAAGACGGCCATGCCGTGCGAGAAACACTAATGATCTTGACAACCAGTAAAAGATCTTGGCCGTATCTCAGATCCCATGCAGACAAGGGATATCAATCTTCAGACTAGCTGGGGCTGAAGGAGCCATGCCCAGGGTCTCGTCTAAGACTCCGCTAGACAGCTAGAGGGAGGTGAGTTCTGTGGCATAATCGACATCTGAGAAAGTACTTAATCGGCCTGATATCCTCCCCGAGACCTTGGACAGACAGTCTCGTGTTACTCCATCAACTCACTCCCTCCTCTCACCAAGCGTGCAGAGTCGACGACCCTCCTTGTATATCCTTTTCTATCTGTGTTGCAAGACACGCATAATCATCATGGGCGCTAACGAGAAGATGGGCTCCGACTTGGAGAGCGGATCCCCAGCATCTGTCACCTCGCCTCATCCAGAGATCGAAGTTGGCGAACACGGTCTGAAGAGAAATCTCAAGGGCCGACACATGCAGATGATCGCTATTGGAGGTTCCATTGGCGCTGGTCTGTTTGTTGGATCTGGAAGTGCCTTGAACTCCGGTGGACCTGGTTCTCTTGTCATCGACTTCATGATCATTGGTATGATGTTGTTGTTCACTGTAAATGCACTTGGAGAACTTGCTGGTATGTGCCCCTTGGCCCATGACAGTGGCTGCATACTAATCTACTGTAGCTCTCTACCCTGTCGCTGGATCTTTCTACAACTACTCCATCCGCTTTATCGACCCCGCTTGGGGATTCGCCATGGGCTGGAACTATGCGATGAACTGGCTCGTCGTCTTGCCATTCGAGCTGACCGTGGCTGGTGTCACTATTGCCTTCTGGACCGACAAGGACGGTTCCGGTAATCCTTCAATCGACGTCGGTGTCTGGATTACCATCTTCCTCGTCTTGGTGTGCGCCATCAACTTCTTTGGTGTCAAGGGGTACGGAGAAGTCGAATTTGTTCTCGGATGCATCAAAGTCGCGGCTGTCATTGGCTTCATTATTCTAGGCGTCATCATCGACTGCGGAGGGGTGCCTACAGATACGCGTGGATATATCGGCGCGAAGTACTGGCACAATCCAGCAGCTTTCAAGAACGGGTTCAAGGGCTTCTGTTCCGTCTTCGTGACTGCCTCCTTTGCCTTCGGAGGAACAGAACTTGTCGGACTAGCCTCAGCTGAAGCCGCCAATCCTCGCAAGTCCATTCCCAAAGCTACCAAGCAGGTGTTCTGGAGAATCGCGCTGTTCTACGTCATCTCCCTCTTCATCCTCGGACTCATCGTTCCATCTGACAACGAGAGCCTCTCGAACGCCTCTGGAGGGAACACTCGTTACTCACCATTCGTCCTGTCCTTCCAACTCGCCGGGATCAAGGTTCTCCCATCCATCTTCAACGCTGTAATCACCATATCCGTTATTTCCGTGGCCAACTCCTGCACTTTCGCTTCCACCCGTACCATTCAGGCTCTTTGCGCAAACGGTATGGGGCCAGCGATCGGCGCCAAGGTTGACAAGAAAGGTAGACCTTGGGTTGTTTTGATTGTCGTCCTCCTTTTCGGATGCCTTGCATACATCAACGAGGCTAAAGATGGAGGAACTATCTTCACCTGGCTCCTCTCCCTTTCCGGTCTGTCCAACTTCTTCACGTGGGGAAGTGTCTGCTTTGCCCATATCCGATTCAGAAAGGCTTGGGCTGCTGCTGGCCGCACCACTGATGACTTGCCTTTCGCTGCCATGTTCGGTACCACCGGATCGTGGATCGGTCTCGCCCTCAACATTCTCTGCCTCATCGCCCAGTTCTACGTTGCTTTGTGGCCCATTGGAGGCAAGCCAGATGCTGAGGCATTCTTCGAAAGCTACCTTGCTGCTCCAATCGTCATTGCATTCTTCGTTGGATATAAGCTGTACTACAGACAGTGGAGCATTGGTGTCAAACTCGCCGACATCGATGTCGATGCTGGACGACGTGAGGTCGACTTTGTCGCTTTCAGAGCTGAGCTTGATGCTGAAAAGGCAGAGAGGCAGTCGTGGCCCGCATGGAAGAGGTACTGGAACTTCTGGTTTTGATTTGTCAACATGTAGTATGAGTTGTGTATCGTTGAGCAAAAAGGAGTAGATGTTCTCCACGAAATATAGAGAGCGAGTTGAAGAATAGAAATATACCCATATACCAGAAAGCTTGAGGCTAGTTATTGAAGTTGAAGATCTATAGCTTCGTCCTTTCGCATTGTACTATGTTCCAGAAATGAGTGGCCTTCGGAGAGGAACGCGTGATAATTCTAAGCGCGTCAGCTTTGCGACGCGACGATGTGCAGCAAGCATGGCCAGAGTTGACTCCTAGCCGCTAGATGCAGCGCATGATAGTGTATGAGCCTGATACTTACGCTTTACTGTAAAGTATTGGCATTGTCACAAAGTGGCTTATATGCTGGCTACTGTCGAATGAGGATGGCGGTTGTGTCGAGGCAGAATTTGCGACTCAACCATCAACTTCGGAAGATTACCCCGCGATGTCACGTGAGCTACAGAGATCTTGGATCTTCTTTTTTTGGGCTCCATTCAAGGCGGGTAGTCCCAGGAAGTGAGTCTTAAAGGCATTAAATCTCATCTTCTGAAATGAGAGACTTCCAGATCGAGGTCTCTTCCGTACCATTCTACGAACTTTCGAGCCACCTCAATCTTGAGCAAGCTGCATCTAGAACTTGCATATGGGTTTGATTAGGCTAACTAGAATGGAATAGCGATGGGTTCTCTTGCCACGAGGCTTTCATATAATGCTTGTCTCGAATTCAAAGAGATTTTTTTCTGTATCATATGATACGTGGACAAAAAAACTGCGCAATGGTTCTTGCTGTTTCAAAACGTCATCGCTAACGTTTGTTGACATTAATCGGTTGGGCTGATGGAAGCGACTGACCGTCTGTCTTGGTGCTAATCCTGGATTGAGTTCTAGGGATGACTAGAGTACCCTACAGTCTGCTTTCTTCTTCTATTCTGTGCTCTAAAGCTTTTATGTGAGTGTTGACAACATGTTTGTTTCGCTCAATGTCGTCACTCTCTAGAATCATCCCCAACTCAACCACTGATGTCTCATTCTGTCCAGACCTCGAGAGTTTCTCGCAACTCTTCTCCATAGTTTAAGTACTGAGCCAGGTTTCCAATACTCAGTCCTAATCTTCTCATGGCAATGATTCCATCTTACGACTTGGACACAGCAAAATGTGTTCATTCTCTAAGATCCCATTGCGACCACGAGAGTCGCTTCCACCATTCATCATCGTTCACCTCCTCCATCACGGCAGTGTAATTCATTCCAAACCATGGCACTGGTTATATCTAAAGCTAAGTAGCATCCACAGTCTGTTTATAGCGATGATAAACCCCTCACTCCCGACGGACACTGCCAGTGCGCTATCTTCGCACGCTGGTTTTCATCCACAAGTCCCGTACATAAAGAACATCGTCGCCTCACCACTTCTCCGTGCTACACAAACAGCGGAAGAAGCGTTGAACGAAGTCATCGATCGCGGGGTCAAGATCAGGGTCATGGACCAAGTCAGTGGACGTTACGATGCTGGATTGAGAGAGCAGGAAGGCGAGGATCGTTCATACACTGGACCGAGAAAGAAACGAGCAGCCGAATATCTGAGACAGTGGCTGGGACTCAGAGACACAGAGATCTGGGACCGCGGCGAGGTTGGTGAGGTGGTTGCATGGGATGTTATTGTGGAACCTACTGGGTGCGGGTACGTTGAGAATTATCTGGAGCGTGTGGCTGACGCTATTGAGACTATCGAGCCGAAGACTTTCCAAACGTCCACATACGGAGCTACACGGTCGAGAGAGATGGCAACCTGAAACGCATCACACGCTCAACCTTGCGCACAAAGCGGCAAGAATACAAAATCGGGAAAGCCGATCTCGATATGCGTCAAATGGAAGCAGACAGGCTATGGGAAGAGTTCAGAATATCAGCCCCGAGACTCTTAATCTCCGACGAGCATATAATTCCCCAAATATTATGTTCAACGTTGGCGAAATAACGATCGAGGAGGCTGTGCGACAAGACCGAGCTTCACGTAAGTTTGAATGTTCCCAAAAATACGTCGATGTTGAGCACTAATGATCAGGCTATAGAGATTTGCAACTTAATCCATCTCAAGCCTAGTGAGATAGCAGACGTCAGAAAACTCTGTCAGGTACCGGGTGTTGGATGGCGGGATACTATTTTTGCGGCTCCCAGACGTCCGCCTCAAGATGAGATCAGTAGAGACGGTACAAACCATACTCGGACTCCAGATTTCGGTGATATTCAGGACAGAGATGAGTAAATCACATCGGGCCAGGTCTCGAGCTACACGATTTGGGTCTCGTGCTGTCTAGTGGCTGTTCTCGTTCTGGTTCTGAGCTGGTGGTTCTAATATTAACTTGACGGTAGCGAAAGTATGTTACGCTTACTAGACATAAGCTTACAGATTTCTATATGAAGCTATGGACAACCTGCGTGTGTTCTGCCACTTTGTGATGGTTTGAAGTACAAGATTTTGTCAAGTTTCGCGGGTATGTTACCGCTCCGTCCCATGGTCGAAATCGTTTGACAAGTATCTGTCTTCGCAAGAATACCAGGAATACGATAACCAAGCCCGATTTTCAATACGTCAATCTCTTTTCTAGGACGAATAAACTATCGTGGTTCCGCGACTTGATATCTGCTGACAATTGTTTATCTTCGGTTAACCTTCTGCCAAATTATTGTCCTCTGATTCTCGTGCTCCGCCGATCTGATGTGAAAGAGCTTCATCGAGATACTCTTCTATGAAATAACCCTTAGATTGATTGACTTTATATTAGACACACTGCTTTACCCTCCTCCTCTGCAAGTCAAGAGCTGCATCGGGCTGGGAAGAAATCGAAGTGCCTTAACGAGACACATTGATGTTGTTCTTCAATTGATCATTCTCTGAGCCTAACCATATCTCTTGCTTCCAAGTCTCTAAGTAGGTCCGCTCTCACACAGGTTAAGATGGGATGATGTTGATCGGTGGGTAGGTAACTGGAACGACACATGCCACGTGAAAGTCACGCGCCATTTCGCTTCTGCAAAGGCCAGGATCTTCGCCGCAATCTCAACTCTTGGACGTCCCAGCTCCCCTCCTCCCAAAAGCAAGAACGGCATAGCAGCAGGATTGTGCGCTCCTTTTTCATCCGACTTAACGCACCTCGTCGCGAAGTCGCCATGACTATTCCAAAAGTCAGGGTCCGGGCCAAGAAACCAAAAACAAGGACGGGCTGCAAGACATGTCGGTAAGCCCAGACTCTTTCAACATGCTAGTCACTCAACCTGTGTCTCTTTTGCTGACAAAAGAAGAATTCGTCGCGTCAAATGTGACGAAGACAAGCCTGCATGTCGTCGTTGCACCTCGACAGGCAGGACTTGCGATGGGTATGATACCCAGCTCCTTAATCATGAAGCGCCTTCTCAGATGATCGCGAGAAACACCCTGAAAGATCACCCCAGCAAGACTTTGTCTTTCGTCAATATTCCATCCATGGCGCTCGATCTTACAGCCGAAGAAGCGCGTGGATTTGCTTTCTTCCGCGAAAATACAGCCTACGAAATCCAAGGAGCGTTCCGATCAATTCTCTGGGAGCAACTTATTCTGCAACTTAGCCATCAGGAACCGGCTATTCTCCATGCTACAATAGCAGTGGGAGTTGTTCATCGTGATCAGAGCGATACACAAGTCGCACGTCAGAGCGCTTTCTACCACGGTCTGGACAAGAGACAGGCCGAAGGACTCAAGCAGTACGTCAAAGCGATCGAATTCCTGCGACAAAGAATCCACGCTGTTCATGAGCCCGGAGACGAAAGAGCAAACGATGTTGCGATGATGTGCTGCCTGCTTTTTGTCTGCCTCGAATTGCTCTGGGGGAAGTCGGTGGCTGCTATGAATCATTTGGGAACAGGATTGAAGATCTTGACATCTCGTGGAACGCAGACGCTCGGCCAACAGAACATATTGAAGCTGAAGCCCGCCTCCGAGGACTTGGTGGACCAACTGTCGGGCTCATTCGCAAGACTAGACTTTGAATCTACAATGTTCGGCCAAAGAGCGCCGCACTTACATGTCCTGCCAGCGGGTTCCGTCGATCGCGACATCCATCTCCCAGCTAGATTCGAAAGTGTATTTGAAGCCAGGAGATATATGGATATTCTATCCAGTGGCATGCTTCGCTTCCGCGGGCAGCTTCTCGAAATTGCTTCTCGATCACCTCCGGCAACTCCTCTTGACGCATTGCCTCGCTATCTGTGGGATCATGCTTCGACAAGATCGATAGATCTTACAGATCATCCCAGGGTTTTTCTTGGGTTGGGAGCACTTCGAGACAATCTAGCAATTTGGTCTTCGGTTTTTGAAGATTTGAAGAACGGGCCTGTTATGCAGCCGGATCACGAGCGCTCCTTGATCTTGCTAGAGCTACAGCACTTCTACGCACATCTACTACTTTCAACATGTCAGACCACGAAGGAAATGGTATGTGACATTTTTAATGAGTCATTCCACAGAGTCATACAGCTTTCCAGGCAGTATCTCGACCTCCAATCCGCTAGAGGCAGCGCTGTTCCGGTTTTTGCTCTCGACTCAGGCATTATACCAGCTCTTTATCTTACAGCATACAAATGCCGCTGTCCACGAATCAGACGAGAAGCCATTTCGTTGATGGTTCAAGCTCCATGTCAGGAAGGCATGTGGGATGGCAAGATGATTGCCAAGTTCATGACAAAGGTTGTCGAGTTGGAAGAGGGCAGAGCGGGGGGATTTGTCCTCGAAAGTTTTGATGTTGATGAAACGGCACGATGTTCTGATATTCTCGTCCTCTTTCATTCCGACAAGGTTGGCTGGGGCAGACTTGTGTGTGCGAGGTACAGACACGAGATTGACGGAGAGCTGGTAATCTGGGAGGAGCAATTCAAGTTGCTCGCTGAATGAAATCTGGCCGCCCACGTATCTTCGGGGCAGGGCAAATATCTTGGCTCCCGCAAATCCTCTGCCTTGCTGATTTCCCAGGATCAAAGTAGTGGCCCGGTGCGCTGCTGCCAAGCGGATAGATCATCGCTCAGCCGTTCTCTCGTTTAGCTCTGAGCCGCTTCTCATTGGCCCGCTCGTTTGGGCATTCGGGTAACACAGAATCGTGACCACCAGAGCACAATCTTGAACATGTCCGTGGCCGATAATTGGCCGACATGCTTTTGGTCTGCTATTCTTTCGACATCGGAAGCCGTAAATGTATGTCGCCTCTGAATGGCTGGCTCGTTAGGTCAAGCTTGGAGCATCTCCTGGAAATCTGTATGTCTTGCTTCGCTAAACGAGGCAGCTGAACGACATTGACTGAACGAGCTCGTGAAGTGCATATAAGGCCAGCAAGATCCGCAGAGAACCAGAATGTATCGCATCTATCCAACACTACTTAGTTCATGATTGAGAGGAAATCACATAAATTACTTCTTACTCTACCTTCTTCGCCAGCTAAGATGGGTCTCCCGGCTCAGATTCTACATGTTTACTACAAAGGACTTACCCTCTCGGTTCTCGACTCAGATGATAAGACTGCTCTTTACACAGTCAGCTGCCGTCCTCTAGCTTTCCAGATTTTTCCCTCTGTTCCCAACCCCAACTCTCCGCCTGTTGCCTCATCATCCTTCCACTTTGTCACCACAAACATCAATCTCCTCCTTCACAACCAAGAAATCCTGCTCTATCGCGAGAAGACATTCACGCGCTCTCATACGTACATCTCTCCTGGCGCATGCAGCAATGAGTATGGAAGCGAGAAAGCGGTTGAGCAAAAGATGCATTGGGAAGCAGAAGATATCATGTCTGGGGATTTCAAGCTCGTGAATCCGAAGGGTGAAGTTTGTGCTTGGTTCCGGAACAAAGTGTTCTCTACGATTGAGCTGGGCCGATTCGAGATCATGAAGGGCATGGAAGGTCGGGAAGTCGAGGTCTTGCTCACGGGATTAGCAATGCTGGCCATGGTACAAAGTGGGAAATTTGGCTTGATGGTAATCGGTGGGAGTTGAAAATCTGGGTAGGAACATTGTCAGGAATATTTGAGTGATTTGGTTGTCAAGTAACATGGTTTTTACGAAATAGCTAAAAAATCTATACTTTCGGTGCACCTCAAAGCGGTTTTCGCAATTAAGTACTTGCATGATTTGTCGGATTGAGGCTTGATATCAATTGATAATGTGCGAGCCTACACGCAAAACTAGTTGCATCCTGGATCTAGCCTGAGTGGGGCAGACTTACTTGGGTCCCAAGCATCTGGAATCGACCACATAACTATCAACGTCACCAAGCCATGCCCTAAAGTGCGAAGTAATTTTCTTCGATTTGAGAATCTTCCAGCGTCGTGTTGGACGGTTGAAGCCCTTGTATTCTGCGATCTAACTCGAATTCGTTCATTCCTACAAACTTATTATTGCCCACACACGTGGACGTAAATATCGGAAAGCATGTTCTCCGAATTCATTCAATAAGCACGGAAAACACAAAGATTCCATAAATTCTTAGCATCAAATTATCCTGGACCGCTTCCCGTCGCTTCAACACCTGGTCGTACTCCGCCATCAAATATGTCAGCAAGGCCACCCTTCGAAGCTGCGCCGCCCCCTTATACTGGCGAAGTTACAATTCCATCTGCTCTTATACGTCACGGAATACTAGCAACAGATGTCCCACAATGGACATGGTCTAACTCACAATGCAGAGAATGGCTGTTCGTAGTCTACACCTCGCTTCTCAATCTCGGTATCGAAGAGTCTCGAGATGTTGCAGAAGCTTTTGTGGGCTTCGGACCCGAATTATATCTGATGAGACTAGATGAATGGGTTAAGTTGGTAGGGAAGGATAGAGCGAGAAGTGTGTATGCTTTACTGCTTAGTAGGAGACACGAAGATGGAGCAGCACCTCGAAGCATCCAATTTCAGCACGGGGGAAGCAACGAAAACTCAAATAGGAAGGATAGCAAGGGGAATCAAAAGCTGAAGAAGAACAAATGGAAGTGATTATTGGATTCTGAACTTCAGTGTCGCAAGCGTAGAATAGACGAGAGGGTGTATCGTGGTTATGTGCTTCGGTAGCGAGTCGATGGCGTCGCCAAAACGCCCTTGTCACTATGAACCAGAAAAACCTCATCTATTTGTACCATATGATCATGAGACTGTCCAAAAATCATGTTAGGCTCGAGCGACTTAATCAACGCTTGCTCTTAGCACCAACCCTGATAATATTTTTCATGCTACATAAATCTCACTGTATTTAACATTCATCGTCACATCATCTTCACTTCTCATCACCAAAGGAATTTCAACAATGAAACACCAAGATATCGCCAAGATGCACAGCACAATGTCGCCATATACTTTCTTCAAGCGCCTTGTGGCATCCAGAAAATCATCAAAACTATCTCCACGACAAGAGAAGGAAGCCGCAACACAAACGACAACACCAACGCCAGCCCCACTCAGCAAGGCACCTTCCCCAGACTCAAGAAAACCATCGCCACCAAGACCAAGAATCACCGCTTCAAGTATTCCACAATGGACGTGTAAGTACTCCATTATCAGCTTGCTCGTACTTTCCAATCGAGAACCATTAATTCAGCGACCCCACCTTGCACATAGCATGAGACATTTCCTGACATGATATATATGTAGGGACAAACGCACACTGTAAAGCCTGGCTCTACGAAATCTGCGTTGTTCAGCTCGGCTACAGCTCAGAGAATGCACAAGCGATGTGCAATAAATTTGTGGGTTTCGGACCAACACTGTATGCAATGGAAAGGATGGAATGGGAGGCACTGCTCGGACGTTACAATGGAATGGGAGTTTATAGCACGTTATGGGGCTTAAAACATCAAGCTGGCGCTGTGCCAGAGAGATGCCATTGGAGGGTGGAAGTCATGTCAGTGGTAGCGCAGCAGGAAAGGAGGAGAGGAAGCTGAAGAGACGGTCTTGGAGAAAGAAGAGCTAATGAATTCTTTTGTCGGATTGATTGATGTTACGATAAGCAAGACTGTTGAGAATGAATCCAATTGCCGGATCACTGCGCATCATGAAATTCAAATGTGAAGTTCGGTATATCTGTGTGAGCGAGTTGGAGCAAGCGGCGCCATGTCAATAATATTCTGGATTTAAGCGAGACGGGCGAAATAAGATCTGTGTAGCATTTCCCCACATTAGGATATTCCTCACTCTATGCGTAGCTTTTCCAACATTAGGTCATGTTTTTGTTAATTCGGAGATACATTCCCGATACTGTGGCACGTCGAAAGTCTCCAGTACTTGTATTTTCACAATCTTTCCTACCCACCAGAATTTTATCGTCATTGTGGGTAGACTAGGAACTAGACGGTCAAGTCACCCGTAAGGCTGACTACTAGCACCATACTAATTTGTCAACTAGAACCTTCAATTAAAATGGTAAGACCATGGATTGAAGCATCTCCCGCTCAATTCCTGAAGTTGAGAACAGATAGGCCTATTTGGCCCAACAATCAGCACAAGAGAAGCCTACACAAAGGGGCTACATCACCAAAGGCGGTTATCAAGAACAATGAAGGTTTCCTCAGTCGATTATTGTGACATCATATTATGCCTCATCGGTATTATGACAGGACTATTTTGCATTCTGACGAACTGTGGTAGGTTATCCCTGCATTTTTGCCAGATTCTGTCGGCAGCCTAACGACATATCAGACTGACATGAACAGGTAAACAAGACACCAGACCACAGCACGCAAAGCCGGAGAACCGTGAAGCAGAATGGAAAGAAAGATGGAAGACTAAAGTCGGCAATGTATTTTGTGAGATAGTGCTCTGTTTCGCAATCGTGCTGATGGGATATGGACTGCATGCCAGGAGCCCCTGGGGTGGAGAGGGAGACTTTGTGGACTTCGTGGTGTGGACTGGATTTTGATTGATGTAGGACTGGTAGGAAAGACGATCTGCGAGTTGTACCATAAGGAATGGAAAGTACAGAGACACGTTCAGATCGTGCGATCAGACAAGGAGTTGAATGAGCTCAAGCGACTAGGAAAGATGAGGAAGATGGATGAGCAGAAGGAGAGGAGGAGACTCAGAGTAACAAGCACGTGTCGAAAGTGGTTAGAAGACGTTGAGTAAAGTATTGTCATCGATACGGAATAGAGCACAATTCCTTTGAAATCGAAGCTCTCAATTATAGTACAGAAATTTCAGGCTCTTTTCATGGTCTTGGCTGAAAAGGGGGAATTTCGGAGTTGGCCCGTAAAAGTGTGTCGTGTTAGGCTATACCCCCTGGAATAAGGCGCTGAACCGCAGAACATTGCAGGGGGGACAGCGCACTAAATTGACATCGGCACATCGATGCTCGCTAAATGAGAGCTTTCTCCTGGGAAGGGTTACAGGTGGTTGCGGCGCATCGCACTCCAGAATATGAGTATCACATACATTCTGTAGAACTCATCAAAAGAGTATTGAGCCTCAACTTGAGTTTTATGAGCTGCTAGCTTTCAAAGGTACTTTTTTCCAACTCGAGCCAGAAGTATTGGATATGGTTATTGCATCTCCTTTTTTTCAGAGTTTTCCTTCTTCATCAACGTGTACCTCCTCATGATCAACCTCCTCCTTCTCCATCCCAATCTTCTCCACATCTCTCTGGCTCCTCTCCTTCGGGCCATCAAAGATCGCCTCAAGCTCTTCCAATGTCGGACCCATAGTCTCGGGAAAGCAAAAGTAAACAATGATCCAGATCATCGCAATCCAAACGCAAAGATAGATATAATATTTCCAGCCGATATTCTCCAAACCGATCGGATTGACATAGTTCCCGAAAATTTGCGCGACGTAGATGACCAGCAGGACATACGACCACATCTTTGCTCGCATTTGATAGGTGCAAATTTCGAGTGGGTAGGTAACGACCAGCACTTGCCATGCAATGACGTAAAAGAGCTGGAAGAAGAATATGCATGCGATGACCAAACGACCGGCTGCGATGTTTCCGTTCTCGGTGAATTGTTGTGCCCCGACTGTCCAGACGATGAATGTGATCAGGGTCCCGCCCGAGCCCCAGAGGAAGAAAGTCCGGCGTCGGAATGTGTTCATGAGGAAACAGCAGATGATTGAGATTATGTATGACCAAAGTGTGACCATGCCGTTGATGAGTGTACTTTCGAATTCGGAATCGAGCCCGGTCTGCTTCAGGATTGGGCTGAGGTAGTTGGAGACGAGAAGGTTACCGGTTGACTGGGAAAAGACCGCTACAGCGGTGCAGATGGCGATACGCTTCATGTTCGGCGTCGAGGCGAAAAATTGTTTCCAAGTGAGATTATTCTCAGAGTCCAGAACAATAGCCTCTTTAATCTCTTCAAACTCGGTACGAACGAGGGTCGAGTCTTCGTTTTCTTCTCCGTGGTACTTGATGAGAATTCTAAAAGCTTCGTCGGGGCGGCCGTGAGCAACGAGCCAGCGAGGCGATTCGGGACTGAAGTATATCTACAGGGAAATCAGTTTTGATAATGTAGCTCAGGAATAGCACTGGCTTACCATGGCGAGCTGGTATAGAGATGGGACAGCTTGAAGGAGGGTGGGAAGTTTCCACTGCCATTGCCCATCAATTTTGATGCTTCCGAAGGTGACCCATGCTGCGCGGCTGTCAGATATAGCGAAACGTTGATACTAAAAGCAGCTTACCTCCAATAACATATCCTAGAACAACAGAAGTGTTGTACAGCGATGTTACAATAGCTCTCTCTTTCGGATGGCTCAGTTCTGTAATGAGGACGGGAGCTCCCATTTGCACAACTGACGTGCCAAATCCGAGTATCATCTTCGCTCCAATGAACATGTTGAGTGAGCTCGAGAATGTTTGCATGATCGCGGAGCCAATGATGATTACGGCTCCTATCACAGTCGGCCATTTGCGTCCCAGGTAATCTGGAAGCCAGTTGAGGAATATCAAAGGTATGACCCCACCAATGCCAGTCGAAGCGCCAAAGAGTCCCAGGGCTGAACCTGTAGGATGGCCGAATTCGTCTTGCCAGATAGGAAGCAGTTGCATGGCATTGGTCATCGACTGTAGAGAACAAAGTCAGCTATTCTGTTCCTGATAGTAATGTTAGGAGCAGGAGTAACATACCCCATCGAAGCCAGATGCTAGACTGGAGAAGAACGACGACGTGAGCACGAAGTACAAAAGTAGTCCATTCTTGCGTTTCCAGAAAGAAGGGACATTCGAGTAATCGAGCGCCGTTTCGAGTTTCTCGGCAGTGTGAGCAGCTTTCGGAGCCATGCTGCTTAAGTAGAAGATAAAGTAAAGTCTAGAAAGAAGCAGACTGGAATAAATAGCTCTGCTTTGGAGACTCGAACCGGGCGTGTCAGAGGCTGTGACCAGATAAATAGATCTTTTCAGAACAGGAATATCATGATGCTATATACATTTTCGGAGTGAACCTGGCTGCCTTGACTCGCATGGGTCGTATTTGTGGTACTGTGTCGAAGTTTTGTGTACATCTGGACTGGTGTGACTTTTGTGGAGGCGGAAAGTTGAGTCTAGTGAGGGCTGGGGTACGGGGAAATGCAGCAAACGAAATCCCAAATACCTGGACTGAAGAACTTAGTTCCTCTGGAAACGATTACGATTGGGTGCTTTTGTTGGTCCCCGACTAGTTACGGAGCATTGGCACGGCGAATTGTGGTGGACGTTCTTGCGACGGAGATTTGGAAGGTGGCAAATCACTTGGCATGGAAGAGTGGGATTCACGTCCATTCGCCAGAATGCGTTCGTCGAGTTTCTGTAACATTTTACGCCATCCTGCAATACCCCAATATACAGCTGTCTTCAATTGTGGAGAGATACAGTATGGTGAAGAGAGTGTGGAATTTAGTAAAGCTACCATCCTTCCAGCAGAATGTGGAGCGAGAACGTGGCCAATTGCTTGCGCGACATCTCAACTTTTCCGCCATTTCAATAAGAACATCCAAATTTGCAAAACTACGGAATGTCTTCAAATCTAGATCTACAACCTTGCCTCACTTACTTGTCGAGGAGAACCTTCTGAAGATACATTGAAGTCTTCGAACAAGACGATTTTGCCCTCCCCATCGCCATTGCCACTTGCAAAAACTCCCAATATCGTGCCAGTGAAGTCTCTTGCTGTCATTTCAATAGCATCAATCGACCCAAGTAGTATCCATTCTCCGATAGCGTCAAGCTGGTAAAAGAAATCATACTGCTCCGTGCAGGACTGTATCTTCAAGGCGACGCGGTCCCAGTTCCGATTCAGGAAAGTAGAGCCCAACAGTACAGGAGCAGAGACACCCCGTTGAGTAAAGGCGAGAGAAACATATGAAGTGGCATAGTCGTAGAAGATCTCTGCGTGTCTAACATCGTCCTTGAACAGTGACAGACCAGCCCGGAGGGTAAGACCAGCATGCGCCTTGTCCAGTCGCAGAACCACAGTCGAGGTGGAGACTGGTTGTCGTTGACGCTGGCCTAGAAATGTCGCGGTGCCATTTCGAGCCGACAAGTCAATGCTGCTGGCATTTACTGAGATGGTCCTTCCGTCCAGCGAGAATTCATAGTGTTTGGGGTTGGGATTCCGGAGGTAACAATCAGCGACCCTCTCAGCTGACATTCCACGCGGGAATCTGGAATTGCTTTGGCTTAAGTGCTCTCGTGCGAACTCGAGTTTTGGTTGGGAAATCGAGGGCCAACCGTTCTCCGGCCAAGTCACAGGTGTGAGAAATGTTTCCCTCCCGAGAGGAAAAATCCCTCCCGCATCTCTGTAGCCCAAAACTGCCGCCCACCATTTGCCCTCGAGATCTTGAAATAGATCCCCATGTCCCACTCCCTGAATGTACTCGCTGGTCCCATCCGATGTCAAGATAGGATTCTTCTCGTAAGACGCATATGGGCCCCAGATGTCTTTGGACCGGGCGATGGTCAACATGTGATGTTCGAAAGTCCCCCCTTCAGCAATCAGAAGGTAATACCATCCGTCCTTTTTGTAAATGTGCGGCCCTTCCGAGTGGATTTTTGCGTGTCCGTCCCAAATTGTTTTCGTTTCTGAAACTGATTTTCCTGTCTCGATATCGATCTCGAATTGCTTAATAACACACCCGTCTTGTTTGAGTGGATGCAGTCGAAACGAGCCTTGAACATAGGCACGACCATCTTCGAAAAAGAAACTCGGATCTATGCCTGAGAAATCGATGTAGATTGGGTCCGACCAATTATTCTCCCAGATATCATTGCAAGTGATGTAAAAGTTCAATGTCTGAATCGTCTTTCCATCATTGATCGTATTCGTGCACAGTATGTAGAAGATCTCATTGTGATAGTGTATTGATGGAGCAAAGAGGCCTGCAGTAGCTACCATTGAACCATCTGGGTGGTCAGGCAGATCCGTGCTAGTTGCATTCGAGAGGTCGAGCTGGCTCTGGCGAGTAATTGCATTATCTAGTGAAGGAATTAGGTTCTTCGTCCTGTATTTCCCGCCGAAGCTGTAACTCACTGATATGTGTCCATGTATTCAAGTCTTTTGATGCATATATTGGGATCGCTGGGAAAATATGAAAAGTAGAGGTAACGAGAAAGAACGTGTCTCCAACAAGGACAACAGATGGATCAGGTGAAAAGCCTGGAATGATGGGATTTTCGAACTTCATTGGTACTCTGGTAATACTCGCGTATGGTCTGGCCGATGAAGCTGTATTGTACCTGATATTGGAAGAGAACTAGGAAAACAGAGCACGACGAGTTGCCCCAGAGGGGACACCATTACCAAGCTCGCCTGCAACCCCGCGGCAGGGTATGGGGAGCATTATGGGACCAGCTTTAGAGGCCAAGCAGTCATATTTCTATGCTCCATCCAAACGTCCCGAGTCGTCGCAGCTGCTTTCGTCTGGAGCAAGCTTACACCCGTGTTGGCCTCCGTTGTGTGTCTTCGGCGAGATTAACTAAGACAGTTTAGGGGTCAAGGCTGGCGGCCCAATCCTGCACGTTTGTTCTTGGCCACAGCTCGGCTGTTCAAATCGCCGCGGCGCATAAGGATTTCGGAAAGTCCACATTCCTACTCTTCGCCCCTAAACTCCGACCTCATTCTCCGCATCTGTCACCGCACGTCCTTGAGCTCCAGAAGTATCCTGGTAGTGGCCGGATCAAGTCCTCTTACATCAAGAACTTACGACCTCAGACCAGCTACAATTCTCCGCGAGAAAACTATCTCGGGGTGATTAGGCAGCTAGGCGCTTCGTCTCATCGTTGACAACCCCGCACTTCCTTCTCAGACTCTTCTCGGGGCTTGGGCTGGGGTATATCCATCTTGCTTCTAGATGAAATACAAGTGTGCGTCATAGAATGCGTGCATGTGACAATTGCAGAAGACGTAAAGTCAAGGTTCGTCGCCAGATCCATCATCCATCTCGTCTTAATAGACTAGCACTCATTCAATTCTGGCTGTAGTGCAACTTCAATTCGCCGCAATGCTCCAGCTGTCAACTCTCAGATCTGATTTGTGCATATACCGTACCGCCCAAAAAAAGAGGGCGCAAGTTCCGCAACCCTGGGTCTGCTCGTGCTCCCACTCCACCTCAACAATCCGGACCTTCGCCAAGATCCGTACTTCCTGTTGCCAGCTCATCATGGTCTCCATTGGGAGGTTTCCCGGTCATGACATCCCCAACTGCAAGTGGACTTTCCAACGTCTCTTGTCAGTACCAAAGGCATGTCGAGAGAACAGTCACTCAACCAACAAGCGTCCGCTCACAAATCCTCGACATCTACCAACAGCTAGAAGATGAGATTGGTAGCATACAACCACAGTCTTCTTTCCGAACTCTTGGTTCACGATGTGTCGATCTCTACATGCAATATCTTTTTCCGATTATGCCACTTGTGCACGAGAGGACATTACGCCTCAGCCTGGTTATGTTCTCTGTGGATTCCGGATCAATGTTCCCATGCCACTCTCCCCATACACTTAGCGAAGCGAGTCTCCAGTCACCTTCTGATCCGAGTGATCTGGAGTTTTGCCGACTGTTCGCACTGGTGACTGCAATTTGTGCTGAGACGTGTATTGTTCTACCTTCTCATATTTTGATCGATGGTGCACGACTTGCAAATCACTTTTTGAGAGCGTCTCGAAGCTGTCTTAACCTCCAGCAAGACGATGATATCGAGTCTCCCAATTCTTTTTCCGTGATTATTCGATATTTTCACTCAAATTCTGTTCATGCGATGGGCAAAGCCAAGGTTTCATGGTTCCTCCTGGGCGAGGCCATTAGGCTTGCTCAAGCTATGAATTTACACGACGAGCACGCTCTGGAGAACATGGATCCTGTTGAGGCTCAGCTAAGAAGAAACATCTTCTGGCAACTACATACGGGCGATAAGTCTGCTGCACTGTTGAATAATCGACCGTTCATTCTACACGAATTCACAATGCGAAACAACATATCCGTCAGCCATGCACCGCCAGATGGCTACACGCTTCTTGATACAACGAGACCCCAGAACGCCGAACCCTACGAAAGCCGCCTCATGCAGAGCTTCCATCTTTGTCAAAATCTGTGGAGTCTTGGGGCCAAGCTTTTGCTGGACTTTCAAATGCTGCAGCCATTCTGCACAAGCACATCACCAGATCCTCCTCCAATAACCGACCAACAATCATCGGCAATCCTTGATGCTTATGTACAGTTCCTCAGCTTTACGGACGACATGCCCATTTGGCTCAAGGAAATCGAGGAGACTCAAAATGTGGCAGATGCGAACCAGGAATACCAGCGTGCGGGCTTCTGGATTCAGCGCATCAATCTTCAAGTCACTTTTCAGTCCCTGAGCTTGATCATCCTACAAAGGTTCCTCGATCTGAACCTGCTTTCACTTCTCGGGCTAAGCTCCGAACCGGTAATGATTGCATTGAAGAAGACAGAAATCGCTCGCGAAATGCTGTTAGCAATCCAGACGGCTCCTTTTGAGTTCCTGCAGATCAACGGTGAAAGTTGTGTATGAGCTCCCCACGCCCGCCCTAGCTGCCTCATTTTCTCGCCCCTTCATCTTTCGTCAAACCTGTATTGTACAATTTCTAATCAGATTTTAGGTCGAGAAGATTCGTCAAGTGGGAGCTAGTCTCCTCCAAATATCCCAGACTATCAAGAACGAGCGTATCGTCAAGAGAGCTGAGCTTGAACTTCCGAATTTGCTCAATATCCTCGCTAGACTTGACTCAAGAGCCTCAGACTTGAAGCAACAATACAACGCCACAAACATGGAGAGATGAGTGGATATCCTAACTGTTTCATAACTATATTACTCGATGATCTCGGGAGCTTACATCGGGTTGCTCTTATGGGTGCTTGTTGGCCCTGCTCGAACGCTACAAACACACTTCCTCCTGCTATTCTTCTGACTTCCTGCGCCCATCGACATTATACGTCTATCACACCGCGACATATCATTCTTTGTTCAAACACACCAGCCTCTTGAGATGATCTTCGGAGTTGAAGGACTAGCCTCAAACCGAGCAGTGTACGAATGACGTTCGGCAATGCGGCACCGAGCCGAAATGGCTGATCAGTAATCTGCAGCCGAGTTATCACGAGAATGGCTTGGAGGCTCCTTGGTCAACATGCCATGATTGGTGCAAGCAAGGCAAGCGAGGACCCTTGGATAATGTATTTCTTGGTGGCTTCGAGCTTGAGAAGGGCGTGCGGGGCAAGTGCATAGGTGCTATTCCCTATTCCCAGCAAGCGGTTTCTCCAGAAATCTTGATTTCTATGATTTCACCCTTTCTATTGGGATTCTCAACTCTTTCCAATTGAAGGGCGAGAACTGATTATCAGTTATGGTGCTTATGCAAATTCGTTACTTCACTAGGACGACATATTAATAATACGGCAGTAATTCGCTTCGTCTGCAGACCTCGCAACGGTAACTTGATTCTCTCAGGGCCCTGCATGCCAAATTTGCAGCACTCGGCATGTGTTTCAGATGATTAGTATCTAATGTTGAGCATTCTGCACGCTTCAACTGGATGATTGGTAATTCTCATGTAACTTCCATAGGAGACATGCTTCTGATAACACTCCTTAGTACCAGCAAGTTGAGCTCAAGCTTTACCAAGCTTTTCTTCTCATGTCATTTGGTGTTACAAGCACAGCCGACAGCTTGTGTCTGCTTTGTATATAACTTCGCTCGTCCCCAAGCTTCCCAAACATCAGAACACGCATTCGACGCCCACTCAAAATGTCAGCATCCCTGCAATCCTCATCGACCACTACCATGTCCACTCATGGACACGACAGAAATCATGATCTAGAAAAGAATGAAGACATTGCTCCTCCTGACTTGGCGAATGGAGACCTGGAAAGAGGCAAAGAGGAACAGCAGGCCCCTCCCGCCGTCTTAGACTGGGACGGACCAGACGATCCAGAGAATCCAATGAACTGGCCCAAGTGGAAAAGACATTTTCACGTTGTACCACCAGCCGTCATATCATTCGCTGCGTAAGACATCATATTTCCAAGCTGAGTCTACTTTTCAGATCTAACACCACTCAAGAACTCTCGGCTCGTCAATATATACACCTGCCTTCCCAACCATTATGGAGAAGTGGAACGTCTCGTCGACAGTCGCTCTTCTTCCACTCACACTTTATGTCCTTGCTCTAGGCTTTGGACCAGTCCTGGCGGCACCACTTTCCGAGACCTATGGCCGTCATATCGTGTATTTGACATCGGCACCTCTTGGCGCACTGTTTACCATGGGCACTGGCTTCTCCCAAAACATCGAGACGCTCTGTATCCTTCGATTCTTCTCCGGATTGGCATTCTCACCTGCATTGGCAATCGGTGCTGGGAGCATCGCTGATGTAAACAAGCCTGAACATCGAGCTGTACCGTCTGCGCTTTACATCTTGAGTCCGTTCTTGGGTCCTGCCTTGGGGTATGTTTTTCTTCTCGCAGATGGTGTCTTTTGAGTCTCGCTTACCTTTGTCCTGCGATGCTCGAATACCACCTCTTGAGCTGCTGAGCAAGATAGCTAACATCAATAGACCCGTGATCGGCGCATTCGTAACAGTACGTAAAGACTGGCGCTGGACTCAGTGGACGTTGATATTCTTCGCAATCTTCGCCTTCATCCTCACCACTTTCGCCCGCGAAACCCACAAGAACACCATTCTCACACGCCGTGCAAAGCGTCGCAAGCTCCCGCTTCCACCATCACCATTTCCCAGCCGCTCTGCCAGAATACGATTTCTCATCACTGTAACGCTCATTAGACCTTTGCATATGTTGACAACAGAGCCTATTGTTGCCTTCCTTTCGTAAGTCAAGTCACTGCAGATGGCGAATCTTGGATTTAGACCACTCACATCGCTTATACTGACACCCTACGTACAGCCTCTACGTATCATTCAATTTCTCAGTCCTCTTCGCATTCTTCGCTGCATTCCCATACGTATTCAAGAGTGTATATGAATTTACAGTTGAGCAGGCTGGCTTAGTGTTTTTAGCTATAGGCATAGGATGTGTGCTTGCAGTCCCAACAGTACTCGCTTGTGACTACTGGCTGTATCAGCCGAAGGTCAGGGAAGCAAAGCGAAATGGTGGGAGTGGAGCTGTGGCTCCCGAGTATAGGCTGTACCCTGCCATGATTGGCAGTTTCGGACTGCCGATTGGGCTTTTTGTGAGTTCTACGCTTCTCTCTTTCTTCGTTCCGCGCGTACTATTCGTCCATAACGGGCGTGTGAATCATATTGGCGGATGACTCGCTAATTTCATTTACTAGTGGTTCGCATGGACAGCACGATCATCAGTATCATGGGCTAGTCCTGTGGTCTCAGCAATTCCCTTTGCTTGGGGTAATCTCAGTATTTTCATTGCAACGGCAACTTATCTCATCGATGCCTATCAAGCATTGAATGGCGCTTCGGCAGTTGCTGCCAATGGACTTCTGCGTTACACACTCGGAGGTGTCTTCCCCTTGTTCACTCTCCAGATGTATCGGAACTTAGGGATCGACTGGGCGACTAGTCTGTTGGGATTTATTGCTGTGGCACTGATGCCCGTTCCGTGGGTGCTGTTCAAGTTTGGCAAGCAGATTAGAAAGAGAAGTGCGTACGATATGAGTAATCTTTGATATGGAGCTGCATTGTGGAAGAGCAGGGGCATTTCTGAGTGGAGTTATGAGGTCTATCATATACTGTATGAGCCTTAGATAGATTGGTCGTAAATGCTTGGGCATATGCGTTGCTGGAGGCTTGGGGACTAGATTGTGTAGACGTAACCATCACTTTTACATGTTCCATATTATAGATATCGAGTAAGAACAAGTTCTTCTTCTGATACTCAAATTCTTTCTAGACTTTAGGCAAAGAGACATATATAGCGGAAATTCCACGACAGCGCTCTCAGTATTTCTTGCCAAGTCTGCGTTGGGAGTTCATTTAATTTACCAGATCTCGGTTTGAAACAGGGGTCAATCGATACCTAGGCGAATAACAACAAATTCTTGAGGAGAAGTTCATATCATTGAAAAGTCTGTATTGCCATTCGTGAGCTTCAGGGTCTTTTGGTGCAAACTAGAAATGAATTGTCACGAGGAACTGCGTGCTGTCCTTCACAGTCCGCGGACGGCTTGACGGTGCGGGGTATCCAGGGGGCTGTCTACAGGTGGCAAATGACCGCGATTCGCCAGCCCGCAGCCCCTGAAAATATATTCACGGGCCTTAACCCACAACAAAGCACCCACTTATGGAGCGCATCGAAAGTTTTCCAGCGACCTGGCTCCCCCGCAACCTCCGCATGCACTCCAAATGCCCCAACCTCATCAGAAGTAACAGATCTTCAGCCGGAATCATACCGTTGGAATGGCTACCAATATGAGTGCTCCTCGAGCTCGACCACGAGCGACTTTAGCTTGTGAGATGTGCCGCTCAAGACGCACGAAATGCGATGGTCGCAAGCCCAGTTGTTCGTTCTGTGAAGATCACGACATATCATGCAAATACCGAGACCCATTGACGCCAGCTCCAACGAAGTATGTTTCCCAACCTACTATTCTTGTTATTGAGTCAATCAGAAGTTTATTCTTTTATAGGAATGAACTCGAAATCCAAGCGATCAGATCGCGCATTGAGGATGTGTTCAATCTGGTTTCCATGCAGAGTTTAGATCGGCTTGATCCGAATTATGTGATTATGGGCAGCTCAAAAGGCTACAGTGCCATCGGTCACTATCATTATCCAATGGATGAGTGTCTTATTAGTCGAAGCTGGAGAATGGAATTTCCGTTCATGACGATCCAAACACCCTCGACTATGTGCTTGCTGGGACTGGATCCTAAGTTGTCTGCGAAGATGGTAGTCGCCGAGAGGACCAATCCAAGCATGATGACGCCTCCTTCTTTTTCGAATGAGTCGAATCTCTTGTACGAGGAAGCAATAAGGTAAGAGATTCTGCTCTTGATATGGCCAGGCAACAGCTTACCATTTTCGAGTGCTTTTGGATACTTTTACTGCAGGATGCAGCACTGGTACCCTGTGCTCCATCCAGAATTTTTCAGCTCCTATCTCGATAAACTAGGCAATGACCCTGGTACCAGCACAGATCACTGCCTTGTCCTGATTGTTGCAGCTATCGGTTCTGTATGTCGTTGTTCGTCTCTGGCCGCCATACATTCGAATCGCCCAGAGGTTAGCTACTTTGGCAAAGCTCTTGCAATGCTTCATAAAGTTCATTCAGAATTCAGCTTGAGAAGCGCCCAGTGTCTTCTACTCCTAGCTGTCTACTACAATTGTATAGGGAGACCGTGTCAGGCACATGATTTCGTTCTAATGGCTTCTAGCAAGACACAAGCACTTTTCAAATGGTAAGTCCAGCCCATTTACATCTACATCTTCGGTCTGACTGAAGAAACACAGCCATCTGTATGACGACGATGACAGATCTATGGAACTTCTACGAAGGACATTCTGGTCCACACTCCTGATTGAAACGTTAGCATGCCCTCCTCCACCCTACTTCCACTCAAGAAAACTAACATATCCTTGTATAGAGAACTTGGTTACCACATGGACATGCCCGAAAGCAATATTTGGAAATTCGACGACCGGATCCTCCTCCCGGGGATCCACGACTCCTGGGAACCTTTCCACGAGAACCAGAGATATATCTTCGAGCAGTCCGAGCCCATAGGCCTCTCTGCTCTTACCTCAAATGATACGAAAGCCTACTTCCTCGCAGCGATCTCCATGTGCCGAATGATGCGGCGCTGCTTCGCCTCTGTGGTACTCTTCAATCATAAGGAAGTGTACGCTCCGATTATCGCAAATGAACTCGGAAATCAGTTAGAGAAGTGGCATGAGCATCTTCCAAGTAGTCTCAAATTCGATCGCCAAAGACGATTTTCAGTCCCCACAGATCCAACGACTCCGTTTTCTGCCACTGGTGGATCATCAAGCCAAGCCGCTGTGACGAGGTTCCTAGAGATGCAATTTTATCAGTGTCTGATTTCGACATTCTGGCCTGCGGTCTACAGCATTCTGTACCTCGATACCGCACCCGATAATACTCTCGCAGATTGTTCGCGCTTCTTCGATGCCTATGTTTGTCTCGTCTCAAGCATATCCACCACTATTGAGTCCTGCCCACATACTCCGTGGAACTTCTACGCTAGGTAAGGCGAGATGCTGAAAATCCTCGAGAAAATCAAGTTGACTCGTCTGCTGACACAAGATAGTCTTTTCATCACAACACTGGCAGCTTACAAAGGAGCTCAAGCACCTTGTCTACGGCACGCGATCTCACCGACGGTTGTTTCATGCTTCCAGGCTGCGAAGCTGATGTTCGAAAATGGTGATGCTGCCAAGCAAAGTCCTTCGTTGGTGATGATGGGGGAGATTCTATCGCAGTATATTAATGCAGAGTCTTGACAGAAAATTTTAGCCTCTATCCCAAAACAAATACCACATTGCAAGTATAGGGCCTTCTTCACTTTCAATTAACCATGTTCCCATGATCATGTTCCTCCGGAAGGTCTATTACAGGCTGCAAGCAACGTGGAGTATGGGAGAGGATCTTCAAAATATCATCAGAAGTCGCAAAAATGTGTCTATCGGTAGGTTATGTTCGAATATCTCTTATACTGATACTTATAAACACTAACGTCCATTCTCAAGCATCTGTTCTACTCGCACATATATTTGCCTGCTATTTCACCACACAATACGGCCTTCCTCAGCAACAACGAACCACCTTACACCTTCGTCGCCGTCGCCTCCTCATGCTCCACCTTATCATGGCCCTTCCCATCCTGAATCTCCCTGAAAGTAACAGTAGGAACCCACCCAATACTATTCTTCGCAACGCTGACCTCACCATACAGCTCATCAACCTGCTCCAGCGTAAGGCCCTTCGTCTCATAAATCATAAAGTAGACGAAGATAACGCAAACGAGACAGCATCCGCCCCAGATGAAGAAGATCTTGGATTGGAGATTGGCATTTCCTGGACCCCAGTTGACGAGGTAGGGGGTGGAGTATGCGATGGCCCAATTGAGGAGCCAGTTCGTGGCGGTGGTCATGGAGAGGGACTTGGCGCGGACTTTGAGGGGGAAGATCTCGCCGGTGACGACCCAAGCGACTGGACCCCAGGTGGAGGCGAAGAAGAAGATATAGATGCAGATGAATGCGATGGCGGCTTTCTGGGCGGGGTCGTTGTGTACGATGATGTTGCCGGCAGCGTCTTGGCCCGTGGTTGTTGTGCCGAGGATGGCGACGATGAATTGAGAGATGCACATGCCGATGGCGCCCCAGAATAGAACTGGGCGTCGACCCCACTTCTCGATGGCGTAGAGGCCGGGGAAGGTGGATGCTGTGTTGACGCAGTTGGTGATCAAGCTGATGACGAAGGAGTTGGTGAAACCGGAGTTCTTGAAGAATTGAGTTCCGTACTATTTAGATGTCAGCTAAAGCCCGTAACATTCGCATAATTGGTATTAGATGCTTACGTAGAAGATGAAGTTGATACCAGTCAACTGTTGTAGTCCTTGAAGAGCACATCCGGTAAGGAGACGTTTGAGGAGGTTGCCCTTGAAGCAGTCCAAGTACGACGACTTTCCAAGACTCAGTTCATACTCGTGGTTGGCTTGAACTTCAGCGAGCTCGTCAACGACAGCTGGGTCGTCTGCCGGAAGTCTCCTGATCTTTGCGAGGGCCTTAGTAGCACCAGCTAGATCCCCCTGTTTAATCATGAAACGAGGCGTTTCTGGCAAAATCAACATGCCACCGACGAGGATGAGAGCCCAGGCGAATTGGACTGCAATGGGAATACGATAGGATCCTGTGTCGTCTCGGTTCTGAGTGGCGTTGTTGACGATCGAAGCGAGCAATAGACCGATGGTAATAGCCAGCTGGTACGAACCGACAATCACACCTCGAATCCACTTTGGTGCAGTCTCGGACTGGTACAGTGGGACTTGAATAATTCGTCAGCATGTGGAGTAATTTCTTAGAACTTGTATGAACTTACTCATAGCAGAGATCAAACCGACTCCCAGACCAGCAAAGAAGCGACCAGCAATGAACATTGGCTGTTCAGTAGCAGCAGTCTGCAAAATAACACCTAAGTTGAAAACCACAGCGGTAGAGACGATCAAGCCCCAGCGACGACCGATGGCATCAGCAATTGGCGCAGCAGCGAGAGCTCCGAAGAAAGTTCCAGCTGACAGAATCGAGACGATAAGAGCTGACTCGGAGGCAGAAATGTTGGGGTTTCCGGTGCTGTCGATGTATCCTGTCGAGAATTCCTTCTGCCAGTATGGCATCGCGAGAATACCTCCAATGGTACCAGTATCATATCTAAGTCGAGAGAGTCAGCTCTAAAGTTTGAGACCGAACGCTGGATAGCACAACGTACCCGAACAACACTCCACCAAAGGCTACAAACAAGCCTATCATAATAGCTGGCCATGATCGACCTGGAGTTCCCTCCGGCTTCTTCAGCATAAGACCCATGATGGACGATGTTAGGATTAGTCGTCGATGGAAACAGTCGATGATCTTCTGATGCAGAACAATCCATGGCGGGGGACATCGAAAGCTTTATAGAACCAAGAAAACCTATGCTACACCCGGTCCCCAGTTACATCTGTCACTTGACTCAATTCCTAACTTCGGGGACTCCTCATCCCATCCCCATGGGCCTGTTTTCGGCCCGACTTTTCTACTGCGGAGGAAACTTTCATCCCCGTGCCCCAGTATGAGAAAGTTAGAACGAACACATTCTCCATAGAACTCCCACATTAATGTGGAGGTGCATGTCAAGTCACTCAAGTGAGGACTCTACCCAGTCGTGATGATCCCAGCTGCCCAGCATTTCGAAAGGCGGTTAAAGTGGATCCGGCGCTACTACTCGGGTGAATTTTGCAAAGTCTAAAAATTCACCCTTCTGGTTGAAACCTTACTCCATGCGGAGTTCAGCCCCCTGCTTAGCGGGGTGGTGGAGTAGGATCTGACATGCCTCCTGGCTCATTTTCTTTACTTCGCTTGTCGTAGCGAAAGGTCCGATGCCCGTGATACGTCGAGGAGGACGACAGGAGCGGGTGATAAGCTCTGGGCCAAGTGACGCCTCCACAATAGAGCCGCTTCTAAGGAATCTTAGCTGAGAACTGAAGCTTTTCGCTATGGTAGAGACACCGAGATGTGGCTGGTGAACCCTTAAAATCTCGTCTTGCGAAGTGAGTTCGATATCTAAATCAAGGTCACCACAAAACTATCTCCTCGTCGGAGAACCTCTTAACACTTCCCGGAGATATTCCAATCTCTCCCGCTACATATCGTAAAGGTTCTGTTACGCCCCGACAATACGATAGCTGAACGTCCAGTGAAAGGCTTCTCCTACCTGCAGCTCACGCCACAAACCAAGAAACCCGGTCTGACTCGCGTCTGCCGCCCTCCATCTGCATTCTCGCTTATCGCTGTTACCATTCCGAAGTCCTAGCGCCTCCCCATGACCTCCCCTCCTCCCCTCCCCCTCAATCTCACAATCATACAAACAGAAATCATATGTTACCAAGAAGCGGGAACCCCAATTTTGCAGAAATGGCATGTTAAACTGTGCCGTGTCCCTCGAATCCTTAACTTCTTCTGGAAGGTGATAGCGGAGGAGAGGTACAGCTCCGCGAATCCTTCCGTGGTGCGCTTTATTTACTATTGGGTGGCTCGGCTGAGTTTTGCGGGGCGTTCGAGATACGTGGATATGCAGCTTCTGGATTGAGTTTGAAATAAGATCTTGCTTGGTACTATTGATGGATGGTACAGTACAGATGAGATGAAAGTGTGGAGTGGGAATGGAGACTCCGCAGCTGGTAGCGGTGGTAGCGGGGTTGAGGGGGAGCAAGATCTCGCTTCTCGGAATGCTCGTCAACAACCACCGATGTTGATTGTCACGAACCATGATTGAACTTTTCCTTGCAGAATAAAGGGAAGAGGAGATGAGGAGAAGAAAAGAAGGGAGGAGATATGCCGATCTTCGGTCTTGTCGATTTCGTGACTGCCTTCCAATGCGGAAGGTCTATATAACAACATCCAAGTCCCTTCTCGATACTGATCTTCATCTTCATCCTTATTCATCAGCTGTCTTTCCTTCTGCAGCTGATCTAGCAACAGAGCAATCGCAACAATGAAGCACTCCACGCTCTCCACCCCTCTCAGCCGAGCACTGCTCGCCCTCTCCCTCCTCTCAAACCCAGCCCTCAGTTCCATCCTCCCTCGCACAGGTTCCGACCCCTACTCCTGCCACTCAAACCACTTCCCCGGCCCCCTCAACCCCAGCTTCGAAGAGCCCGCCCTAAAATCATGGACCGTCGTCTCAGGAACCGCATTCGGACCTCTCTCGTAAGTCAACATCTTCTTTCAGACTTCAGACCATCCCGGACAAAGCATCTGTTCCTCCTCTCCAGACACGAATCCAAACTTCCAATTCTGTACGCAAGGTTAAGACTGACATCCCCCTTCCCTCCAGATCCAGCTCCGAATCCACTTACTGGGGCGGTCCCTTCGCAAAAGTCGGGACGAACTTCCTCTGGGGCATAACCCAAGCCGGCGAAGGGGCCACCGGAACCCTACACTCAAGTCCCTTCAAAGCCAGCAACGTAATGTCGTTCCTAATCGGCGGTGGTTACGACCCATCCAACCTCTACGTCGGACTACAACTGATATCCACGTCCGCCATCGTCCTCAAACAAACAGCTACGAACGACGAAGCTATGATCCGCATCGTGTGGGATACGAGGCAGTGGGCTGGGCAGCAGGTGCGGGTCGTGGTGGTGGATAATAGCACGGCGGAGAGCTGGGGCCATGTAAATGTTGATGATGTGCGGACGGGGTGTGATGCGTTGGGGGATGCGGGGTTGCATTTTTCTGTTTTGGGGCAGGAGAATCAGGTTGGTGTTGGTGAGAAGGAGAGTGGGTTGAGTGCTGAGGAGTTGTATGCGAGGGATCCGATCAGGCCGCAGTTTCATTATACGCAGTATCAGGGCTGGATTAATGATCCGGCTGGGCTGGTGCAGTGGGAAGGGAGACATCAGCTGTTTAGTCGTGAGTGGAGCTCGAACTTCACCTTTTCTTTCTCTCGATACTTCTTGAACTTGGACTTTGATCTGGGAGAAATACTGACTGAGATCATGTAGAGTTCAATCCAGACGAACCCCTCTGGGGCCCAATGCACTGGTCCCACGCCGACAGCCCCGACGCCGTACACTGGCGCGAACTCCCTGTGGCCCTCTACCCACCCCCAACCAGTAACGCGGCCGACAACAGCGGGCGCTTCACGGGATCAGCAGTCGTCGACAACTCGACCGGCGCGCTGCACCTCATATTCACAGACTTCACTAACATCGACGCGAACCCGGGCGCTGTAGCAGAGACCGTCATCTCAGCCAGCAGCACGGACGGCACGACGTTCGCTTATTCGCCTAAGAACCCGCTGATTGCTAGGCCGCCGCCGGGATCGTCGAATGCGTTTCGTGATCCGAAGGTTTTTTGGGATGGGAATGATGGGAAGTGGAAGATGGTTGTTGGGTCGGGTGAAGGTTCAAAAGGTCGAGTCCAGCTATACGTCGCGACTGACAGCTCTCTCCTCTCTTGGGAATATGTCGGCGTGGTGGCAGAGGGCGATGGGACTACGGGCAATATCTGGGAATGTCCGAATCTGTTCCCTATCGACGATAAGTGGGTCCTCTTCTATGGCGGCAATGCCCTAGGCTTTTATGAGGTCGGTTCGTATAATGGGACGAATTTCGTCTCCGAGAAGATTGGTCTGCTCGATGCCGGGCCGGATAGTTATGCCATGCAGTGGTATGTTGACGATGCTGGACGCAATCTGGCGATTACCTGGATGGGAAACTGGCCAACGAGTAAGTGGCCGAGTCGTGTCAATGGATGGGCTGGTGCGCAATCCATTACGCGCGAGTTGTTCTTGAGAGAAGATGGTGGATTGGGGAGCAAACCGATTGCTGAGGTCGCGAATCTGGCGTCGGGACCTGTTCAGAATCTGGGAAAGAAGAACGTCCACGGAACGATCAAAGTGGGATCCACAAATACGGCACGACTACAACTGGAAGTCGACCTGAAGACTTCTAACGCTCCAGCTTTCACGACCTTCTTGTACCAGTCGAAAGCGGAATCTGTGGTTCTGAAGTACAACTTTGCAAACAGGACATTGACTTTGGACACTACCAATGCCGGATATGGACAAGCCGGGACGTGGAGCGCGGTTATTGCGGCTCCCAAGAACAATGTTCTGACCCTCGACATCTTGATTGATCGATCGAGTGTAGAGATCTTTGCTGGAGATGGAACCGCCATGACTGCGACCGTCTTCCCTCGCTATCAGGAATCGACTGATATCAAGATTGAAGCTGTGGGCGGGAAGGCGGCCTTCAACAGTATCAAGTTGACTCCGTTTGGATCCACTTGGAAGGCTTAAGAAAGTCTGGGCTCTGAACCTGGAAGGCTGGTAACGGAAAAGTAAAAAGAATTCTAGAAGGATGGCCTTTCATCGAAAGTTACCTTCAAACTTGTAAATATTTGAACATTCGCCTTGCCCAGAAGAATAAAAGAAGGACCAAGAACATATCAATTGAAACCTGTCCAAGATATCACTTGGATGCTTGCGATGCAATGCGCGAACTGCACTGTTCGTCCCTTGCGAAGCAAAACAAGTCCACTCTCAGAATGCCAAGACACAGAACGCAAAAGACGTCGTCCATAAATCAGAGCTCGATCTTCACCCAAGATACAGCCAGCCTGCTCACTTGAGCCGTAGAATAGGACAAAATCCCAATCAAAATTCATAGCAGGCACAGCACTTACCACGTCAAACTTTACGAGAGCTCCTCGAGGCACATCACTTCAACCCACAAAACCCCAAAGACTCCTCTCCTCACCCTTGTTTATACCCTGCCTTTCATTGTTTTATGTCTCTCTGTCTCGTTGTCTGTTTTGTTTGTTGCTTTAATCGCACAACATACAATCACACATACATACCTACATGATATCAAACCCAACCACCTCGACCCAGCTTCACCCAACCAACGACCCAAGGATAGGATAGAAACCCCAGCCGAAAACAACCCAATCAGTCCAGTCCAGTCCAGTCCATTCAACCCGAGCACTTCAAATGTTGAATGTCTATGCAATACCATCGTTTCAAACCCTTTCTCTCAATTCCAACCTTCCATACGTTCCAGGCGACACTCGAAACCTCCATGTGTTTATCCAGCCATACTAGCAACGTTCGCCTTCCCCACACCTGTAAGTCCACTCGCCTTCCCCTCCTGCACAATACTACCCTCGATTCTCCGCTTAGCCTCAGCCTTTTCGCCTTCAGTGATGTCCTCATCTTTCTTGCGCATATCGGGCGTATGTTGTCCTTGGCTTGGATGATGACCGATAGACATGCCGACGCGGAGCTAGGATTTGTTAATTTCGGTCTACTTCTCATCTCTGGTGAATCACAATATTGGATTCTTCCTGTCAGACTCCACGATGCTCTCTTGATCCGGGAGATACTAGCAGAGGAGATGTGGAAAGGGGCCGGGAACGAAAGAAAAGGAAAAGCAGCTCACCAAAGTCTCCAGCGCACCAATACTATTATCAACCAAGTCATCATCAAAACGCATAGCGTTCTCCTCAAACAACACCAAAATCGTACTGCCACCAAACTTGAAGTATCCAAGCTCCTCAGCACGCTTGACATTCTCGCCTTCCTTCCGCGTGATGACAGTACTGCCAACCATCATGGCACCAACACAGATGACCATGACTCTTCCATGAGCTACCGAATCGATCGGAATGACGATTCGGACATTCTCGCCGTAGACATCAAGAGCAGAGCGGATGGCCATGGGGTTGACGGTGTAGTACTCGCCGTCGATTGTTACTGGCTTGCCCATGACGCCGTCGACGGGGATATGGAAGCGATGGTAATCCTGAGGAGCGAGACGGAAGATGCCTAGAGCGCCGTTCTTGTAGCGTGCAGCATCTTGGGGGTAAGCGTTACCGAGAAGGCGCTCGATGGAGAATTCGCGGCCCTTGACCCAGATCTTTGTAGCTTCATCCATGCGATTGAAGACGACGGAGCGACAGTCTGCTGGCGAGACGATGATGCGTGGGTTATCTGGGGCAGAGCAGGGTCGAGCATCGGGCTTGAGTTGGCGGTAGAAGAACTCGTTGAAGCTCTTGAACTTTTCAACGGGGAGCAAGACCTCGGACATGTCCAGCTGATGGAAGTTGATGAAGCTTTGGATTTCACTCGTCGAAGCTGGGTCATCGTACTTAACACCTTGCTTGATTGACAAGCCTCTCAGAAGCTTTCGAACTGCAAATTTGTTAGCAATTGACACACCGGGTTTTTCATCCCACATATAAGTTGTAATTGAGATATGCCTGCCAAACGTACTTCTCTTCTTCTCCATGTCCTTAGATTTGAGTCCTTTATATAGTAGTCTGATACCCAATCTGACGTAAACACTCATTCTCTCTTCGTTGATCTGACCAGTGATGCGATCTTGCACGAGAATGTTGGCAGAGTTGGCACCAAGCTTGTAGCCACCGTAAGAAATCTTGGTGATGACCTTGGAGTACCACTTTCTCTGAGCTTGACTAGCAGTAACGAAACCAGCCATGACGATGTTGTTGACTTGACGCCAATCCTGACTGGCACAGGTAGCGATGTGGGTAATAATATCGGCATCGGAGCGCTTATTGAGACGAGGTTGATGACAGATTGGACATTCCCTGATCTCAACAACGTGTTCTTCACCCTTATCATTCAAGTCATCTCTGTCAAGGTACTCCCCTTCCTCGCCAGGAGTAGCAAGCTCTTCTACACTCTGTGCTTCAACACTGAGTTGGGATGGGTTGGTAGTGTTATCGTAATTGGAAGGAGTTGAAGATCCAGTTCCCGAAACAGACGAAGACGCAGGTGTTTGGCCAGACGGTCCTCCGAGCTGTGGCGGGAGGTGACTCTTCACCCTATCTCCTATCGACTGTTGTGGCTTAGATCTCTGTTCTAATTGGTCCTCAAGACAGATGACGGCTTCGTCGAAACTCATCTCTGCATTGGCCTCTGCATCGCTTGTTGCCGCATGCGGGAATCGTCTGAAGAACCCATCAATGGTAGACTCCTTCAATGTCGAACCAAGCGTATCAAGCATAGTGGTAAGCTCAACTTTGCTGATACATCCACTCTCATCCGTATCATACTGTCTCAACATAGCTCTCCAGAACTGTTGACGAAGTGCAGGGTACGGAACATATTTAGCCTTGATGAACAGCTGTGGGCTGTGCTTCTCCTCCCATTTCTCGGCGTTCTTCAATTTCAAGGGGATCGTAAAGGAGTGCAAGTCGGGATCTCCATTTCCATCAAATCCATCATCGTTGTCAACAGCATTTGGTACGGGTACGTTATCACCAGGCTGAAGACCTGCGGGGTTGCTTGTGGGACCTGGACCAGGTGTTGGCGTAGATGTTCCAGAATTAATGCTATTGTACGATACGTTCTGACCCGAAGTTCTGGTTGGTAGAGTAGGCCGACTGAGTCCTTTCAAGCTTTGTGATGATGTTGAGCGGGACAATGGCAGCTTGAAGCGCGATCTGTTGGGCTGGACTGGGAAAGCACTTGGGTCCGGAGGTTCCTTGAGAGAATACAAACCAGTCTCTGGATTGGCATCTGGCGCAGTATCCGTAATGTCCTTCAGAGGCAGAACGCTAGCTGCAATGAAGTCGTTTCCGGAAAGCTTGTCCCGATCAATCACTGTGAAAGACAGCGAGTATGTCTGCTCGTGCCTCAATACCTGGAAGATCATCTTCTCGTTGAAGACCGGGTTCAAATTATGCCGAATCACTCGTGTTCTGTACGTCTTCTTGCCCAACGAAGCCACAACAAACGGATCCATATCGAACGAAGTTCTGGTCATGTTGCGTTCAGGAGGTAGGTCGGTAATCTTTCCAATTTCCAAGAAGACGATACCCACCACTTCACTACCACCAGTAAATTCGTAGGCGTTCAATTGCTTCTTCTTCCTTAAACCTCTCAATCTGAGCTTTCGGCGTCTCTTCTCCGCATTTTCGGGCTTTGTAGGATCGTCGGTCTCGTCGCTTGGTTCATCATCGTCGTCGAAATCAATTTCCTCCTCAGCCTCTGTAGCTCCCATGGGCAGTCTTCCAGGCGTATCCGGTAAGTCCACCACTCCAGCCAGCGTACGGAATTTCTCGAGAACTTGTGCAGGGGTCGCAGAAATATTGCTCGAGTCGTAAAGCGTGAACTGCAGCTGAACATCTCCTGAAACATTGCTGCCTTTCTTCCCACCAGGGCGCTTACTGCAGAGCGTAAACCACTGTGGCTCGATCTCGACTTTGTCGCCTGCGAATATGTCCTCAAGTGCCAGATCGAATTCTCCCAGGTAGTCTTTCCCAAAACGGTCTTTGTCCCAGCACACGCAGTCGAGGAGGAGGGCATTAACGTTGTTGACGGGCATCTGCACGGTGACGTTCCATTCTGGATTGAGGGTCTTTGGGACGGATTGTGTCGCGTTCTTCGAGTCGCCCAGTGTCAAGACTAGGTACTGCGATTGAACAGTCAGTATTCGAGGTTCTGCTGGGTCGCTGGGGGCTTCGAATACTCACTGGGTCAGAAGTACCGCTTCTGTCTTTTGCTGCAAGATTCCTGGCCTGTTGTATCCACCAGTCAGCATCTCACTTACATACTGTGTGCATGTAATTCAATCTGCCGTTTGCCGTCTTCTCTCCTCTATATTTTATGTCTACCCCTCAGTAGAGCTCCTCGAAGTTCAGCGTACCTTGATAACCACAACCTTCAACATCAATCCATTGACCTTCGCACCGTCCGGACCACCATCCGAGCCACTATTCGTCTTCCTCATGCTTGCACCTGGATTCGGACTTGAGCTGCGAGAATTGGTTGTGCTGTTGGTATAGGATTTGAGCCGGTTGGGGAGCGAGATGCGGACCATGGTGACGGGAAAGCTGGCCCAAGGGACCGTCGAGGAGTTAAGTAGTGTAGTGTAGTGTACTGTAGTACCTGGTGGAAGGTGCAAGTATCAAGCTGGGAACTTGGCGGGCGGGTTCCAGGTTCGATCTACCGTTGCCCGCGGCCAGCCAGTTCAGCTTGGTGGATGGGTGCTTTTGGTTGGTTCGTTCGCTGGTGCTTGAAACGGCAAGCTCGAACTCGAGCAATCAATCAATGGTGAGGGTGAGGGGACGCGAGGGAGTTGGACAGGAGAGGACAGGAACAAAACAAGACCAAGCAGGAAGCCTTCCTCAGGTAATTGTGTGCAAACCTGTCAAGAGGCTGGCGGTAAGGCTTTGAGAGTGATGCAGTTGTAATGCAGCACTGCTTGTACAGATATGCAAATGCAGATGCTCGAATTCACTGGTTGAGGATTAACCCAGGGATACCAGCGGTGCAGCGTTCGAAGAGTTGGCTTGTGCGCTGCTGGCCCTGGTGGTGGGCAGTGCGGGGTTTATTTTGAGAATCCCAGAAAAAACAATACGTAGGTAGACGTAGGTAGGGAGGGGAGCTGTCAGTCAGGCTGTGGAGGTATGTGAATAACAGAACATGTCTCAAACACAACCAGTCCGGTTCCTTCAATATCAGATCATCTCAAGATATATAGCACAAAGAAATTGTTTCCCTTATGTTTCAAATTCCTGTCAAGAGAGAAAGATATGCAGAATTCTGCTGCGCTGGCACATGTTACATGATCCTTCGATTCCTTCCCTTCCCTTCCCTTCCTCCTGCACATCTTCGGATAATTTATACCGCCATACCTAACCTACCCTCTACCCCTCTACTTACTATGCTTAGCCACTACCTACTACCCACTACCCACGATACGAAGCATGTCATAGCATGGCACACGGCATTATTATCTCATCTCATCACTGCCTGAAAGCTTCTCTCAGCTCTTCAGCCCCAGGCCCCCTCTCTACGCGCGCCAAGCAACTGAAATCTCCAATGATGGGAGCAGCCGTTGGAGGGTGTCGGCTTGACAAGACCGAGAGGTGTGGAGGGGTGGGTTGGCGCGCCGGCAAGCACGGAGCTTGGTTTTGGGACGAGGGCGAGGACGAGACTTTCGGATCTTGAATGCTACAGTATCTTTGACGTGGTGAGAACGTGATTCAGATGCAACTTAGTCATTCATTTGTAGCTCAGTCTGAATGGGAGGTTTTACATAGGTGTTCGTTTCTGTTGACGCTTGTTTGGAGATGAGACTAAATGAATGTTGTGTCTGTCCAGTCCATGTAAGATTTCCCTTTAGGCAAGATTGTCGAAGGATTCTTGACATACAATACGGCCAGCCATGACGTTTTGAGACCCTTGGACGGCGTAGCAGTGGTAGCAGTACTCGTAATATAGCCAGTCGCTAAAGTATTGGACCCCTCCAATATCACAAACACAGATCGTTGGGGGGGGTTTTAGTATTTAGGCTCTTTCAAGTATGACGGGCCGCTGCAGATTCTTGAAACATTACGACCTTAATATGTCGATGGTTGATCAGGTTCAGGAGAATCTCGGATGTTTTCCTAATTTCGCTGTCAATAATGGAAAGAATAATGATATGAATAGCGGTCACTCGAACTCATAGTATCCTCTCATCTGATCTGTTCATCTGTCCAGGTCTACAGCCTTGCGAAGAGAACCTTACCTTCGATAGATACTTACACAAAAGAGTGTTGAGTGCGCTGTGCTACATACTGTTCATGAGATGGAAACTGCTTATCGACCTGATTATATTCCTTCTATCGATCTATTGGTATCGAAAGTCTGTTTATCTTCTCTCTCCCAAAATTGAAGACTCCTTACATATCCCCTTTTCATAATCAAATGCCACTGAAGCAAACGCCAAACAATGCCGCCTCCCAACCAAAACCGTAACACTACTAACAAAGACAAAGTCAAGAGCCACAACACATTCTTATCTCACTCATCTACGCAGCAACCCCCTCCGCAACCGACGGCTGCGTCTTAAACTCCGAGAACGCTTCAGGCCACAAGAACATCTTCTCCTCCTTACTCGGCGTCTGCGCAACAAGCAACGGCACCGCCCTCTGACTACTAACCCTCCTCCACATATTCGCCCTTGGATTAAAGCGTTTCGGTACACCCTTTCCTTGCGTAGCCCTCTCATCCTCCTCCCTCAACTTCTCAATCTCCCTCTTAATATCTGCAAACGTGTCGAACCCAAGATACGGGATCTTGTTCTCGATACAATACTCCTCGAGTCTCAGTCCGCGTCGGGCAAAGAGCACGTCGGCTTCGCGCGCAGCAGGCAGGTCCGAGACGCCGTCGCCGATGAACACGATGAGCGGGATCGTGCCGTCGTCGGCTTCGAGGTTGGCTTGTGCGCGGGCTTCCGTGATGGAAAGAGCTTTGTCGTGACCAAGCTCAGTGTCATGTCTCCAGATGGGTTTCCAGCTCTCTCCGCTCTCGCTGATCTCTGCCTCGTTGGCGACGATATCGATATGTCTCGCCTGTTCCTCGCCTAGGAACTCGTCGAGGACGCGGCGCAGGATTGGTTTTAGACCCGCCGAGATGACGTTGAAGGGGATGGAGTTGGCGATGCAGTAGTCGTGGAAGGTGCGGAAGTCCGGGTCGATGGAGAGGGTCTCGCGCATTACGCTGAAGCCGTCATCGAAGGGGACATTGAGGGATCCCCACATCTCTTCAGAGACGTCGCGGAAGGAGCGTTCGCCGGATTTGATTTGTTCGTCGAGGAGGGTGCGGTGGGTTGGGCCGCATCCGTGGGCGTCGAAGAGAATGTGGCCGGTGTCTTCCATGAAGATTGTGCCATCGAAGTCTGTGAATAAAGATTAGCATTTTGAATTGAGGTTTTGCCATTTTACGGAGTGAACATCCACCAGTATATAGAGTGTGGTTTGGAGGGTGGTGAGGGGAGGATAGAGTTTGACAGCGGGTGATCTACAGATCAACACACACGTACCTGAGAAACAGATGATCTTCCGCTTGGTGTTCGCCATATCCTTATTTTGATTCGAAAGCATGGTAGGCCTTGGAACTGCGAGATCTTTGGTCTGAGGGGCTGCTGGGGGAGTGATAGCAGCAGGCATGTTGATATTTGAGTACTTTTCTCGCTTGGGTGGCGAAAGCAAAGTTCAGTGTATGTTATTTGGGTCAGGTACAAGTTGAGAAGTGGATAAGACAAGTGGATAAACCCGCTTGTTAGAACAAAGTGGAGATGTATGAAGTGTTCAAACACGATGGCAGATGGAAGTGGATTGCGGACTGTGTCGAGGGGGAAGAAAGACTTCTTATCCTCCTCCCGCGCTTTACCCACTTACTCACTGGCTTGATATCTTACGGCATTGAGAACGTGCGCAGCCGGAGAACAGCGGCAGGGGCGTCGCCGTCGTTGAACTTTCTCACGATGATAACGGTCAAGTAGCACGAAAACGTCTTCCTGCTAGAGCCCCAGCTAGTCTACCTGCATGTGCAGAAACACGGAGGCGAGCCTGGCCACTTTGGCTTGGGATCGGAATTGTTCCACCGCCATCGAGAACATAAATTTTGCGTGTCGATCTGACACTATTCTAAACATTGATTGGGTATTCCGAGCGCTTGCTCGTGTTCTAGTTGGTCGAGATGTCTCCTGGATAGAGACACTATGACTGCATTGTGCCTAGAGTGCTGTCTAGACATGTGCTTCTCGCTTGTAGTGGGGCAGACTGGAAAAGTTTCGTAAGGTGTGGAGGGGCAGTGCAGCGATAAGAAACGAGGGGAAAAGGGGCTCGAGAAGGGCAATTGTGAAAGAGCATCGCTTTGAAAATGGCATTGAAGAGCGATAAAAGCTGCATGTAGAAAAGATTGGCCATGCGGAATGCGATGCAGTGAAAGGGGCTGGGAGATAGACGTATAGAGGAATGCTCGTAATGATGTCACTTGCCAAGCATCTTGTACAACTCCACTATCTCACCATCAGCAGCGTCCTATCCCATCAAAACGGGATGCAAGCACGGGTAGTTGAAAATTGAAGCCCACGATAGTATGAATGTAGGGTGATAGCACTAGCTTCCGAGTCAGGGCGCTTCCGTCTCAACATCGAATCGAGGGGTCATAGGTAGAAGCGCGTCAGTTTGTCGGTGTGGACAATACTCCCCATGCCCCTCGCATGCAGCTTTCGTGGGGGGGCGTCAGCACAGGCGTCACTATGCATCGAATTCTGTTATCTCTTGCCCGCTGAACTCCTCGTTGCACAGTCCTCTGAAGTTCAGGGTCGTTTGAGAATTGCGTGGAACTGGTCGGTGGTTTTAGTGATGTCAGTGTGCATGTTGAGGCTTTTTCCTGTCCGGAGCTTTTGCTCAATTCGAGTACAAACTCGGGGAGCCGCTTAAAAATGGACATGAGACATTTGGACATCGTGATTGGATGAAAGAATTGCTTTCGATTTCCCATTTTTGAATAACCTAAAGCAACATCATGTGAATCCCACCCTTTCCTGTACGCCAAATTATTCTATCGTTGGGTATTATGCTGCTGCCACTTTTGCGGAGTATTTCGTAGCCGCCTTGTCAAACAACGAGGACTTCTCTTCGAGGTCTTGGAGGAAGTGGTGATTAGGGGCAGTGCTTTGAAGATCACTAAAATTGTGTCAGCTTCTGTGGACCAAGAGTGGAGGATTTGGACGCACGCCTTCAACTGCTTTGGATCCTTGCCAGCAATGATCTCGAGGACAATGCTGTTGGCAATTGCCTCTGTGTCCTTCGGATCCTTCGCCAAAGCTTGCTTGAGAGCTGCATCTGCCTCTTCTAACCGACCGAGATGGATTTCCGCAACAGCTTGTGAGATCAAACTTTGATTCGCAGATGTCGATGGGGCTTGTGCGAGTTCTTCGAAGACGTAGAATGCTTGTTGATATTTCTCCCCGCCCTGGCATTCATCAGTTTATGCCCACAGCACGAACTTGTCCCGACTTACCACTCGCAAGCCAACCCATGACTCTGCAAGGTTGACAAGCAGACTATCTTGAGCCCATTTCCTCGCTGTTGCGACTTCTTTGATAGCCAAATCTGTACGGTTCTGCTCCAAGTGGATTTGGACTATTAGGGCAACGGCCTCAACTATATTTCCTCGTTAGCGTCAAACTCCGGTGCCAGTAAGAACCAGACGTACGATTTCCCTGGTGTTGCGAAAGCAGTGCCAAAGCCTCTTCACTCTTGCCTGCCGCCTGTAAAACAGTTCCAGCCAGTACCTGGACCGTAGAGTTATCCCCAGCCTCGCTAGCCAGCTTCTCCGCTGTCTTCACAGCCTTGCTCTCATTACCAGCCTTGAGATCCGCCAGCGCTCCTACAGCAACCAGCTCAACTTCCTGCTCGCCTTGCACGTCTGCGATAACATCCTCAGCTTGTCCAAGGGCGATTTGGGCGCGGAGGGAGATGATGCGGGCGGGGAGCTTGTTCTCTTCGGACAGACCAGCGGTGTCGAAGTCGATGGCTTCCTGGAATTGACCTTGGTGGAAGAAGTTGTGCAAGTTAAGCAACTCGCCTTCTGCGGAGAATGGATCCATCGTGAGCTGTGTGATGTGCTATGGGTGTAGTGATAGGTCGAAGGTATTCGTAGATACGTGTTTGAAGCTTAAAGAGTCCAGCGGATCTTGCCGCGGGGCGGGGCGGCGGATTTTAGCGTCAGCCATGGACAGGCTCCGCTCTGCTCGAGATCTCGCCTTCATCCAAACGTCGCTGTTCGTCCGAGGTCTGGCCTCGCGATGACATCGAAATGTTGCCAGACTCTTGACTTCCGATTCTTCCAAACGTTATAGCTTTTCCAAGATTCTTCTTCTTCTTCTTCTTTTCGGTCCAGAAATCTCGAATGCTTTGTAAGTCAAGATCTTTTCCACTTGGTGAACACATATTGATGGGTCTTCTCCATCCAATGGATTTCGTGGTCAAAGACTCGAAGCGTGAAGATGAGATCGTCTTTTCGTTTTCAAGTTCCGTGTTCGTTGGCAGATCCGATACATATGAGATCTCTGAGTCGTCGATAGACAACTTCTCCTTTACATTCTTCCAATATGCTCGAACCACGTCCTGGCGTCTCGTCTCATCGACCTTGTGCTGAACCTCATGGCACAGATTTTCGTAGAAGAGGGCATCCATCCACTCGTGATACTGAGATTCCTCGTCTTTCAGGCATCGCATCAATGGTTCGCCTTGGAAATATCGGCGATGCCTTTCAAGTCTCTGCTCCATGGTCTCCTCGAGACACTCCTCGGGTTCTGGATCTGTATCGCTTTCTTCGCTTTCTCTCTCGCTGCTGTCGCTACTCCATCTCGAATGTTCGTCTTCAGGATGCTCCGTATCGTGAGATCGAGGCAAGACGTTGATGATGCTATTGGTCAATCTCAACCCTGCCCTCGCAACTCTGCATTGACCAGGTCTAATCGGAGTCTGGAGCCTGCTGAACGAGTGCCAGCGTTCGTCGCTCAAATGCAGACCTAGTCCCTGAATTGACGCGCCGTCATCAGTGCTATAATCGACCTCTGACGGCATTATGGCTTTGTACTCGAGCACTAGAATAGAATTATTGTTGTTCGGTTGCTACCTATCGTTGACGCAAACAACCTTTCACAATATGAAGGGTTCGTCTGACTCAAGTGGACTTATTCACCACATGAAAGTGGAATCCCATGTGTTGATACTATTGGGCTCAAGGTCTGTCCAACAATCACGACTCATTCGATTCATTTATAATCTCCCACAGCCACTCTTTTCCGCTTCGTAAACCGTTGTCTCGTCAACTTGCTTCCCCCAGATTCTTGATCAAGCGCAACCGACAATAGTTGCCGGCAAAGTGTCAGGATGGGGCCGAACAGAAGACTCAGCGACAAGCATAAAGAGTCCCTTATAAGGACATATCCCGAACTTCGGTCATTGCCCCCCAAGTGGCAGTTCTTCATCGACGATAAAGATGAAGTGAATTATTACATCGATGCCGAGAACAGGAAAGTCAAAACTCGCGACCATCCCCGGCTTGGGAAATTACCCGAACACTGGGTTTTTAAGGTCGTGGAAGAAGATAAGAATAGTGGCTTCATCAGGCTTAGATACTTCAATAAGAAGACGAAAGAAGAGGATATCGAAGACCCGCGGAACACCCCAAAATCTATTTTGAAGGTTCAGAAACAAGCAGAAAAAACAGACGGCCTGGAAATATCCGCTACGCTCAGGCGCTCTACAAGAAAAGAACCTATTGAAATGATGAAGCGTCAACCTATCGGGGACAAGAACATTCGATCGAAATACGAAATCATGCATGTGATCGACGATGGTGGTGGAGGTCTTGGTGCGATGAACAACGGTGTTTTTGTCGTCAGAATCAAAGGCCATACACGGCTCAGTGTCGAGAAGAGGTATGCAATAGCCACCTTACACCAACCTGTCTTTGTTATTGGCTATGTCTTCCTCGCGCAACGTTCTGACTTTACATAGATTCAAATCAGAGAATGGCGGTTTGGAAATGGGCTACAAGGAGACAGAAATGCTTCATCGGCTGAAGCACGGATCTCTATCCTTTTACACGGCTGGGTTCATCGACAGAAAGCTAGGCATAGGGTCCGTCTATGTTGAGTTTTGCGATCGCGGATCCATGGATGACGTTTTCGACAAATATAACAAGCGTAATATCTGGGCACGCGAGAACAAGAAAGAGTTGTTTCGTGTTCCCGAGGGATTTCTCTGGCACATTCTAATCGGCTTGATTGACGCAATGGCGTACCTCGCAAACGGCCGTAGCTACGTAAATCCTGACGTCCTTGACACCAAGCCAGCAGACGATTGGATTCCTGTGGTACACAGAGATATCAAGCCCGACAATGTATTGTTCCGGTCAAGGGATACACTGGGAAGTAACAAGTATCCTTACTGCGTCGTCAGTGACTTTGGACTCGCAACAGACGATGTGGACGCCAAGCACCCAAAGGCAGACGATACTCATCTTGCGGGCTACCAATGCGGAACAGCTACATACTATGCCCCAGAACTATGCTGGCATCCGTACCCCATGCCTGGCAACAAGCAACAGGGTTCAAAATTCGCTGACGGGAACAGGCATACCAATAAATCAGATGTTTGGGCAGTCGGCGCCTGTGTCTATAACCTAGCAATAGCTGAAGCACCACGCATCGGAGGTCAAGCAAGATGGGGAGGAAGCCAAGCCTACGCACATATCAAGTTTCCTCCACCAAAAGCTCTGGACACCACCGCCTGGATCCACGGCAGAGCATCTCGCGTCAAGGAACTTGATATCGGCGACGATATAGGCTATTCTCCGCAACTTCGTAAGGCGATCATCATGGCAACCGAGTGGGATCCAGATAAGAGACCAAAGTCTGCCGAGTTGGTTCAGATGTATAAAAAAATGGTTAGGGAAGCTGGACATCATGTAATGGTCCCCGAGGCGCTACCCGAGTGGGCATTCAGAGTACATGACTATCATAGTGAGAAGCCGCGGCCTGCGGAATGATGAGTCTGGTGAATGCTGAGGGTAGGAAGAGATGAGGGGCCTCCAAGGTAGTCTAGTGACTACAACCTCGCTGTCAGACTTTGACAAGGAAACTGCTGTTCACAGACATCAAGGCAAAGCTGATGTTTATTTTACATTTCCTCATCACGTAGAGAAACAATGCCGTTGAGATACATTGTACGAGTGTTGCCTGAACATGAAAAATCTCGCTTTCGGTACTTCCTAGTGCGAGCTCAAACTTGAGTAGTGTACCAGTCCCCTGACTGTTGGCAAATAGACGTTGTTATTGGATCCGTCGCTTCTGGTACTCAGCGGGTTGCACCCTTACACCACCCTGAGTCGGCCAGGCCACTCGCGAATTAGCATCAGGCACAGTTTTGACTCCAGCGACAGGACGCAGGTATGTTGTGAGTCATTACTTCTACATTTGAAGGCAGAGTCAGAATATAGGAACAGATTGTCGACCTTGGTAATATCATCCTGTGGTCTTGCTACGATAAAGACTGCGGCTGGCTATTGCTAACGGCGAATCAGTTTCGCAACTGAAGGGAGTCGAGAGTGTTTGGCAAGGAGAGCTGAATTACATGGCTTAATGATGGGGGTCCGTGAAGTCGACTTGCGTTCAGTAATGGAGTATTGATTCAGTGTGAGAACATTGCGTGCTTCTCTTAAGACAAATCTCCTGTCTGCTCAGTTGAAGCTGTGAGAGTTGTGTTTACTCACTAGAGGCTGATCTTGAGAGACCTGAGAGTCAACGTAAACGAGCAATGAACTCTTGCATATATATAAATATGTCTTCTATAGAGTATTTACAGAGTTATAAGCGATCCTTTGTACTTCTAGAAATAGCCAAGCCAACGCCTGGTATATCTCTATCCCAAACATCCAGTCAACACCAAACTCCCGAACCGAACATCATTCGCTGAATCCATTCCAAGAAGTCCTCCCTGCCCAGTCTACCATATAGAACTCCGAAGTTCTTACCCAATCTCTCAGTACAAATGAAATTTTTCAAGAACTCCTCATTCAGACTCATAAACAGCCACGTACTGCACTTCCATACCAGCAGCCTTCCCACTCGCTGTGTCCGCACCCACATTGCCGGGCCACGACCCTCCTACCGCTACGTTCAGCGTCAAAAACATGCCCTTCTGCGCAACCGATTTCCAAGCCCCTTCATCCCCAACATCCCTTCCATGAAGGACTTTGAAAGCTTGACCATCCATATACCACGTGATAGACTGTTCTTTCCAATCACCACTTCTAAGATCAATAGCATGAGCCCAGGTATGGAAAGTCCCATAGTCGAAAGCCATTCCCTGTCCGAGGCCAGTTGGGTCGTTGCAAGCAGCACCACAGTGAATCGTGCCATGACCAAGGACATCTCCGTTGATATTCTCCATCGTATCAATCTCTCCACATCCAGGCCAATCAACACCATTTCTAACCGCCTCACCTAACGACCAAAACGCCGGCCAGATCCCTTGGAGTTTAGCACCAGCATCTCCTAATTTCAAACGAGCCTGCACGATCATCTGACCGCCTGCTTTGGTCGCGAAAGCGGGCATGGACTCGAGGCGGCAGGATGTCCATTTTCCGTTGTCATTTTTGGGCGTGATGAGGAGCGTCTTGGCGGAAGTGATGGAGCAGGTGATGCCGTCTTCGGTGTAGGTTTGTTGCTCGTTGTTGGAGGGGGTTCCGGTGAAGTGATCCCATTTGGCGGGGTCCATGGTGGTGCCGCTGAAGTCGTCGGACCAGGTGATGCGGAAGCCGGGGTTGGGTTCTGGTGCTATTGCGAGAGTGGTGGTGAGGAGGGCAAGTCCGGAGATGAGGGTTGAGAGAGTATACATCTTGTGTGATTTCAGTTGAGTTGTGTATTGTGTGGGATTGGGTGTTGTTGATGTGTCGTGAAATTATAGTAGTGTAAGCGAGAAGAGCAAGCGAGCAGCAAGCAAGCAAGTTGAATGTTGAAAGGAATGTGGTGGTAGCGAATTATGCGAATTATGAACTCCGAGCAAAGAACAAGAGGAGAGAGAGAGGAGATATAAATATGCAAGTAGTCTTCTGGTGTCCCAAGAGAAAGGGGGTGAGTGTTTGAGCGCGAAACAAAACCTTTATACAATTCGATTCGCCCACGCCTGCAATTTCAGGGGCACAGAGCCAGAAGCGGATAAACGAGCTCCAGACACCATGTAGACAGCTCCCACATATTACTGTACCCCATGTTCAATATCAGGCCGCAAAATACGTTGATGGATTCCACATGGCATAGATGGCTCGTCCAAGCCTCTGCCGCCTGGGCACTTTGCGGTGAGGTGTTGGTGCATCTATGCGTGGAGAGAATGCCTTACATCCTTCATGCCAATTCTTGAGTCGTATGGAAAAGACCATTAAAACCGTGCCATATCTCGGCGGGGGCAGCGAATTCGCTATATGACTGAGATGAGAGGGAGTAACTGCAAGTTGCATGGTATGGGCTTCAGCCCTCTGCCACTCCCCCCTATTCTTAGTTGTTTTGCTCTTCTCCACAAGGGAGCGGACAAGAGTACCAAGGGACAAGAAAGGCACAAAAAAGAGGTAAGGCGCACCGCTTCTATGGTACCGGAGGAACGAAACGAAACGAACACAAACGCAGGAGCAGGAGCTTGGGCGCCCAGAACGCAATCGAAGCATAAGATGAGATGAACGAAGTCAAAATATTGTGGGTGCGCAGGTCACATTCAGGGCCGTCGCAACGCTTATTGGCGAGATGCGCAGTGCCTTGAAACGAGGCAGAATAAGAGCCAAACAGAGCCTGACCAGTCCCAGTCCAGCGGGTAGGATCTGAATGCCAGGGATCTCAAGGATCTTGATCTTTCACGCCACGTCCCTGTCCGCGCTCTTCGTTGGCGCGCTGAGCTGGCTCCTCTCAGGGGCTGAGTGTCAGTCTGTGAGGGACCGTTTTAGCCGAGCCTCTCAGAGCTGAGCGTTGCATCCTTATCTTGTTGGAGGAGGGCAGCATGCAGCCGATAAGGCGAATCATATGCTTAAATTGAGGTGTGCTTTGGGCTCGGGCTCGGGCTGTGCCTAAATGGAATCAAGTGTGAGATGTTGGGGGATCTGTGTTGTGGCGGATTAGAAGGTGTTGGCGTGATCAGATAGGAGGGGTTGAGCGAGCTCGCCGCGAGGGGCCAGTGAGGAACCGCTAAGGCATAGGTGAGAACCCTATCGACCATGCTTATTGTAACGTGGATATGAGCTAGGTTGCGGTATTTTTGGGGTCTTAGTATTGCGATGCGTTTTCTATGTTACTCATGATCGTATTGGTTGTTCTGAAGGATGCAGCAATGCTGTCGAGGATTGAGAGCCAGTGCAACGCAAATCAAGGTTGAAACCTTTGTCACGTGCGTGCAACTATCTCTGCAATCCGGAGAACTCGGGACCCAGATCTTCATTTAAAGTAGGTCAATGCTTGCCGCGGTCTTGAACTCTATTTGCTGACCCATGTGCGATGTTCCGTTCTGTTTGACTTTACGATTGCCGAGCAACCTTTTGTCACGAAGTCGCGGGTAATATATTGAAGATCGGCGCTCTTCAATCACGAAGCATCAAATCAAAGCTGTTCTTGAATCACAAAGATAAACGCTTTCACATGCTGATTATTTGCTTATGCTCCAGAAAGAAAGAAAAAGGCCTGCCAGGACATTAATTGCGTTTCATATGGTTGAATAGAGGTCTGCCGAGCTTGATGTTTCAGGATCGTTCTCGGTAAGAAAAGGGGGGTGGGTTGATAGGAACATTGAACTTCCGCCAAATTAAGTAGCTTCTTCGTAGCTTAGGAGAGACATGTATTGGCTGTGTCAGACAATTATTACCATTTGTTATTAGCACTCACAAGAATCTCAGCGAGTTGATACTTGATGTAATGAAGGCAAGCCTCGCTTAATTTGGTCGAGACAACAAATTGAAGTAGTCCTCTCGGAAGCCCCAAAAATCCTCAAGTGCCAAGTGTCGACTCCCTTTTCCTTTGATTATGCTATAATTACTCGGTATAAGCTCATGGGAGTCGTTGAGCTTGACCTATTTCTGGAGGAATTGACGCTGCGTGCTGCGTCTAGGAGGAAGTGAAGATGCGGCTGAGCGGCGGGTAAAGCGTTCACCGACCCATCTCGGCTGTGGTACAATACTTGCTGATGCAATCATACAAGAGAACCAACGAAGGATTAAAGGACATTACTCACTCATTACTTTCGCCGCGTTCGGATACAGAACAAATTGGTCAAGATATCGATAGTACCGACGGCATATGATTATCATCTTTCCACGAGTACTTTCATACTAATCTATACACGATACAAACCAGTCCTGAACTAGTATGATCTTCAGACAATGACACTGTACAGTCAGCTTCAGCTTACATCTTTCATGGTTCCATAGCTCGTAGCACCTTGACGTAACAAATCAACTCCTTCCGCAGTAAAGCTCGGCAGGAACAATCTTCTCAGGCTCGTCACTTGAGAATCCTGCATGTCGGAATTGTTCGCCCTTTCCCACTGTCGAAAGTCAGTCCAGTGGTCACTTCAAAAAGTTCGGTAGAAGGGAAGACGTACGATCACCCCATTGTATTCCATCTGTGTTGAAGTCGTACAGCTCGGTCGTCGAAGCACAACAGGCACGTATGGATCCATACCTAGCAGAAATGGTCAATAGGTGAGGAGACTCGGTCTATGTTCGAGGCTTACATTTGTGGTATGAACCCCTCGCGAGTGTAAGTAAAGGCCCACCAGCATACGACTGTCATGGCGATCATCAGGATCGTCGACATGAATATTGGGTACGCTGCATAAGTAACCTTTCACCGAAAACGACTGTCAGTGATCAAGGCTCACAAATATGGATTATTCAAGCAGCAACACTCACAAAATATATCGAGTGCTCAATCCCATGCACATGGTCCGTATAAATCGTCTCAGTCGTCGAAATCGCTTGCCCAAGCAGCCAATGCATCAAACTGGCATATGTCATCAATGGCGTTATGACCTTCCAAGGCAGCTGTAGGAAATAGCTCTGCTCAAATGGTCGTCCACTGACAATTGTACATCTCGGTCTCTTGCGATTAGTCTCCCACCTTCCCCACTCGTGCTCCATGCTAATGAGACTCAAGTTGTAGATGAGTAGAAGATAGAGCAAGCTGTACAGGAATTGAGCACCGTTGGAAATCGCGAATGCAAGGAATTCGCTGCCGAGGGAGTCTGGTGGCAGTGCTGCCAATGTCGCACTCGACGAGAAACCGCCCCATGTGCCGTACGAGCGCCTCATTGTCCAACCCAAGCCCTCGTCACACATTGACGATCGATACTTGTAATTGGAATTGGAATTGCAATGGTAATGCCACTGCTTCGCGGTGAATGCCATGCTGATAATCAGAAATATCGAAGCTCCCAGCATCGCAAGCGAGGTAAACATCAGAATCAACATCTGAGTGATAGCCGTTGACCCAAGATTCGACAAAAGGGATTTCTTGTACTTGATTGCTATGCTCGGGTGTGGCAGGTCGGCGGACATGTTGGTGTCGTTGAACTTCTTGCATTTCTGGCAGTGGCCGATATCGTCGCCTTTTGCTGAGGGGATGGGGTCTTTGCAGTGCTTGTGGCAGGTATGCGCTACTTCATGCCTGTAGCCATCGCCAGAATTCAGGAGGCATTCATTCTTAATTTTCAGGTCGGGATTGAGGACAGAGGCTACGATTACGTCTCCGAAGGTGAGACAGCGGTCTTTTGTGCGGGTTCGTGAGCGATAATTGAGTGCGATCATGTAGACTGCTTTGATGAGGAGACAGCCAGCTAGGATGAAAGCTGCTTGCATACGAACGTTCTCTCTGCATTGCTTCGGAAGTTCGTCGCCCATTGTGCAGGATACGTGGGTGCCCATTGAGCAATTACCAATTTCGTACTTTATGTAGGAACTCCACGCGGAATACATGGTGTGGTTGTACTCGTTGAGGGCAGATAGGTAATCAGTGTTGTCCTTGTAATCTGTGCAATTACTCGTAAAAGTCACTTCGACGCTCTTGTATGTTGTGGAGTTTCCGACCTCGTCCATATTGAAGGAGGAGGACAAACTGCTGAGCTCTTCAGGAAGAGCATAGGCGTTGGATCGAAAAGCTGTCCAGCATCCAGAATCGTCATAATTCGAAGATGTTGCGTATCCTGTTGAGCCTCTAATGGCCCCGATATCATCTCCCACATCTGTGTATATTATTGTTGTTGGCATATGGATATAAAACGATGGGCCGATGACGGAGTTTGCCAGGAAATGGACGGGCTACATTTCGTTGAGCAAAAATTGGACAGTCTCGGCAATATCACTTACGACTGAGGTCAGAATGAGAAGCAACCAAGCGAGCCATGCCACTGTCTTCCCCTTGCGTTTGTGGTTAATAGACCACGGGCTGTTCGTTCCAACCTTCGAATCTCCTCGCTTTTGCAGTACCCAGCGGATCTCGTCAACCTTCAATGCTGTGACGAGCTGCTGATATGTATTCGAGCAACCCAACACCATCGTCGCTGCGATATTGATGAACAGATGAATAGCCTGCTTCCGAGTTAGACATGATAATTAAATAATATATTTTCTCTGTTCTTTCGGCTTACTACATTCTTCTTCTCAATGGTCTTACAGCTCTCTCCATCTTTTCCACCCACAGACGTCGTGTGGGTGTTAATACGATTCTTGAAATCTCCTAAATGTGCAAAGATGATGATGAACATCACTAAAGAGCAGAGAGCCATGAAAGCAGCCATAGATCTCAAACTCCGATCGACCAACATCTGCTTCTTCCACCACCCTGGTCTTCCGTGCGCGAAGTTTCCATCGAACGTGGACGTCGTCCTGGCAGAACGGATGGATTTCTTGGGCCATATCCTTTGGACATTTGACCTTAAACCTTTCCTCAGTCGAGGCTCTTGGTTTGTTTCTCCAATGATGGTACCGGGTGAGAACGGGCTAGCAAGATCGTAATCAGACGTCGCCGTAGCTTGACTTTCTTTGCGCAGGAGGGAGCGCGAAGAGACATCATCGTGAAATGGGAGGCTTTCCCTACGGCTTGGCGACGTGATGCTATCTCCCGTGTCGAGCTCTTGCTGTCTTTGACTTGAAGGACTTGTGCTAAGAAGCCGTCAATAACTGATATATTTCCAGCTGATTTTGTCGTGACTTGACTCACCCCAAGTCTACCATGGAGATGTCAGTAACATCGTCCCACTCGTCAAAAAGTCGCGAGAATTGCGCCTCCATCACGTAAATTGCGGATCGCCTCCTAGACGACTCCCGACACACAGAATCACACAAGCAAACATTCCCAGCGCTCAATTAACCCCGCTAGAATGAATCAGAAACAATGAGGAATTAGAGATCAATAGATCCTCGATGTTCGCGATGCGCAAACCCCCACTTCCATTGAGATCTCTAGCTCGAAGCCAAGCAGGTAGCACTGGTTCTATTTCAGGGGCATTGCGTCGACTGCATCCCCTGCATCCCCATCTGAAGTTGATCCTCGATCAGGTTTCCGCTTGATTTTGTCAATGATCCTCCAGTCCTACGGAGACCAAGGATTGCTAGTGGCCATCCAGGGCTGATTTAGAGGCTTGCACTGGAGCTTGAAGCGGGCCAAGCGGCACAGTATCTTGGTTCCTTGTGGCTTGATGCCAACCAACACGATGCGGGGGCTGAGAGCATTAACAAGCCATGACTGGCCGCCCCGGCGGCTTTACTCGCTCAAGCTCAAGTAACTTAAATGGATGCTCGTCACGATCGTAACTTTTACGATTCTGGTCAAATCTAGCTCACAAGTAGATCAGCGCACTGGACAAATGCCGGTCTGGTTGATCGGCTAGCTAAACCAGTTTCATGGGAAGCAAGGCTGGCAGGTTAGACATGTGGGTCTCGGTTTACCCGTAGTTCTGAAGATCAAATTGTGAATTGGAGCTCTTGATTTGAGGAAAGAGCGAGCTCCGAAGTTGGTGTCTTGGGACACAACTTGCTGCTTTGGGAATGGAATGCCGATTAAAGGTTTGAGTTGAGGATTTGCTTTGAAGACTTCCTGGTGTGATGACAAGATCTGTTTGATATGCTGATGCAAATGTTCTTGGAAGTGAAAATCAATAAATGGTTCACGATTGTCAAGTTATGCCTGATTCGACGAGCGTTAAATGGTATCTTTTGATTGTCATTAATCACATTTGCGTGAATGTACGTCCTCTCATTACAGTGCTCCTAATAGTTCTGCATTCCAGGCGCAGGAGACGTGAAGTCTTGCTGGGACTGGGCTGGGGTATAAGCAGCTTCGCTCTGTGGTGGTGAAGTGATAGAGGAAGCCGACGCGGGACTCTGACCAGGATCGCTCTCCCCAAAAGGCCATGTCATACGGCTCTTCAGCCGTGATGCAATATCGTTCCAGATCTTGATCTCGCTCTGCGGAATCACATCTGGCAAAATCGCGTTCAGTACGAATCCTCCTACGTTCTGAATATCGCTGTGAGAGCCCTCGGCTACCCTAATTGCATCCTCGGCATCCCACATGCCTTCTCTTGCTGGTGCTCGTGATAAGAGCTCGATTGCCCGTCGTTTCGTCACCGGGTTCGGCGCTCGTAGTGCTGTGAAAAATAAAGGAGCGATGACTCTCTGGTCAGTTGAAAATGTGAGTCCCGCACCAGAATTGGTTCTGGCCGAGTCGAGAAGATCACAGAGAGTGATAAGATGGTCAAACTTGGCTTCTGCCTCCTCGGGCTTTCCAATCACAATGGAAACGACCAGAGAATGAACTTTCAAAAGTGCAGCGCCGCATCTCGTTTTCCCCAGCGGTGGTTCCGCTGTTGCGAAGGTCGCTGTGAATTTATCCATCGCCTGTATCCACGAATCGAGAGCCGCATTGTGGAGCATTCCCTGCACAAGAGGATCAGGAGGTTTGTGTTCGAGTAAGCTAGGTTTTACTTCGGTCGACGTTCGATCGGCCATAACGGTGGCTGATATGGTATCTATGGCATGGCGTGCTGTATCGAGGGAGTAGAAGGTCGTAGGTATCGGGAGGTTTCCAGCTCGCTTCAGAGCCACCCAGAGAGAAGTACGCTCTTTCTGGAGAGCTGGATTTATGAATGTGGCTGTCTGTACCCCGAGAGCTAGGAGGGGAGGAGCGAATTCTCGTTCCCATTCTTCGGCATGGACGCCTCGCTGCGTTTTGTGCGATTTGATGTCCGCTAATATCCTCAGCCCCGCCTTCAGATGTATTATTGCTGAAGCACTGGAAACATTATTAGGATATTTGCCCCCAAGCCCGCGAAACTTTAAAAAGGAGAAAGGGTCAATAGCATAGTCATGTCATTGAGTATTGCACTGACGGGCAGAGAAGGTTCCGAACTTACTGGTTTCCAAGAAGGCAGTCGATGGAAGCAAATAAAATACATGATGTCAAGGTCAGATCCAGCGGAGGCATCCGAGTCGTCATCAAGTGGTGGAGACTACTGATCGCTTTCGTATATTGCCGAAATGCAAACGCCTGAAGGCTTGATGTATCATCCATTCCATCCTGCCTCCGCCTCTCGTTGAATTCCTGGTGCATTGCTGCAATTGCGATTACAGCGTGCCGTATTGAAGGTTCTCGATGGCTACTCTGCACTACCCTTCGTTCCCAAAAGTCGCTTGAAAAGAAGCCGGACAAACTAGGCGCGCTGAATGTGCTGAAAAAGTACAGTAATTTCTGTTCCATCGGGTCCTCAGTACCACTGAGTGTCCTTGTGGCGGCAGCCGGTGCTTGTGGTACATCTTTGGAACCGCTCTGCGTGGCATAGCCATCGCATTTCCTTCCTGTTGAAGTACATCGTTTGCAGAAAGGCTTCTCCTCACCACACTTGACCCTCCGAATTCTGTAGTCACGATCAGTTGAGGATTTGATAGCGAATTTGAGGTTGTTTGCCACTCCTTGAGTCACTTACTTGCAAGTGAGACATCCCAACCTAGACGGAGTTCCACATATCCTATACCTATGCGTAGGTTTGGGCTTCATCGTGAGCACAGGTACGGCTGACGTGAAAGCAGAGGGGAGGAGGAGTTCCGTCTCATAATATCGACGCCGCGAGTGTGCAGGAACTAGAAGATGGCAGTCGAATTTAGGGCGACGGTACCAGTTGTATCTGCCATGAAGGTGTCGGCAGATAGCCGACTTTGGTTCGCCCCTGTGGGACGAGGGCCTTCCTTCTCCACCTTCCTGATGCTCTTTCTGCATGCAATATTCCATACGTCAGGGATGTGGTTGGCCGGACCCAGTTTCTCATGGCTTCGTCGATTGAAGGCGGCTTAACGCGCTTTTTGTTCTGCACATGGGACCGGATATGGCCCAATAGTGGGCTGCCACTCATTCCCTGTGATGAGTTGTTGCTCCACACAGCCACACCATATTCATATCGGGCCTGGTCAAAACGCAACTTCCGGACCCCAAAGTTTTAAGTCCAGGCTTGGCCGAAGCGGCTACTCTCCGATCCCCGACCAGCACATCCCCGTGCCATGGTTGTGGGTCTCATCCCGTGTGTTGAATTGAGCGGCTTCAACGACCTGTGCTGGCTCGAAGGTAAAAAGTGTTTCTTATGATGTGACGGAACCTCGGAAAACGGTCCTGAATGCTGATCTATCAGAAGGCCGGTAGCAACGGCCAGCTTAGCCGTGTAGAGAAGTGTAGCTAAGCGATGTTTGCTCGGCTATCATTGGGCCAGGAGGAGTCCATCGGCGCTTGCGACCAAACCAAACTTTCCCCCTCCTTATCATCATCGACATTCCCACAAGCCACCTCCACCAGGACCACCATTCCAAGACCGTTCACCAATCCTCAAGCGCGTGTAGCCGCTCTTCCTTGTCTCTTTCATTGGAGCGGTGTCTAGAAAGAGGGCCAATTAAGGTTTGATATGTGTATCGGCGTTGCACCATAGCGATTAGCCAAGCCCCCAGCAGATACATCTTCTTTTCAACGGCGATCTGACAGTCATGATAGGCAGAAAAACGCCATAGAATCATCACTTCTACAAACCTTTGAATGCTGGTTTCACAGGCAATTTTAGAATGTTCCCCTCTCAATTGAGCAGCAATTCCCCTCTCTAGGGAAGACCGGAGCATGTGCCGGACAATTTCTATCAGAATGATCTACGCCGAATCAGGACATATCTCCTCCCGTAGTCAAAAGATGATCATGGATGCCCCTCCTTGCCCACAAAAACATTAGACTAAAAATGCCTGTCTCTCATTTGAGAGTTTGACATAAAAATCCCCGCATCGCTAGCATAGGTCGTCCAGATCAGGACTCACTTGCATCAGCATCATGGATTTCAGTGAATAAATCACAGTTTTCACCCTCAGCCAAGTCTTTAACCGCTGAGCATTGCAACCTGGTGAGCTGCTGTATGTGCGCAAATTGATCATCGCTTTGAGTTTTGAGGCGTCAGTCACACCATAAATTTCGTGAAAGAGGACGAGCCGATGCATCTCGAAATGCCATCCTATCAGGTTTTTCCGGTGCTCTTCCTTGAGAAGCGGTAGGATTCGAGCCCTGTCCTTCGGATCGTCCCGTCTACCGGTAGAGTTGTGGTTGTTTCGGTATTGCAAAAACGATCCAGGCTCATGGTATTCTCCATCTTGACATATCGTCCTGACGTATCAAGCAGACCAGTCTCATCTCACAGTAATTTTCCGACCCTTATTGTGTACTGCTTTCCCGAGCAGCAGCTGCTATGCACCACTTCTGTTTGTCTAAAATGTGATAATGAGCAAGCTTGTCAAATTGGAAATTGAGTTTATCCAGGATATGTACTCCTGAGTTTGGAATTCGCATCACTCCAAATATAGCAACTCTAGCTCAGGTTGCAGTGGATGTGCAATTCGAATTTCATCCCAGGCGTCCCCTACAGAGGCTGAAAGACATGTGAGTCTAAACCTTGGAATATACGAAGCCGTGCCGCACAACAGCATGCCAAAATCCTTCGAGAAACAACATCAATGTTCGAGACCAAGTCTAGCTCCTTCTCGAGCCAATCACTCTACCGGTCTCTCATCGGAGAATTGTCGTCTCTATCCTTTTGAGCAGCCAAGCTGTCCGTCTCAAGGTCTCAACGCCTCTTTTCCCTCTGATGGCTGTCTCGTCCGGCGCCAAATGCAACGTCCGTTCTGCAACGTGAAATCTTCTTCAAGCGCGCGAACCATCCTGCAGGATCCCAACACCAAAGCCCTGGGCTAGGGTAATGCAGCGCCGAGTACCTGCTTTGGGGGCTGATATAATATATCACGGCCGGCAGTGGATTATCACTTCTCACCCCCGCTGGACTTGGCATTAAGTGCTTCCTAATGCAGCAGCTGACAAGACTTTCTTTGCTGGGATATCACGGTATCGAAGATTAGATTCGATAGCAGGAAGATACGTTACGGTGGGGATCTTCCACCGGGCAGTTCTGTTCTTTTCACATCTTTTCTACCCCGACAGCTTCACACGGCCACACCGAGCCATATATCCTTGGCTTTCTTTGCCCGGCGGGCATTTTCTCCGGGGTTTGAGTTTCTAAAAAGTCTGTTCTATGGATCGTGTTATCGCGCGCAGATTCCGCGATCGCGATTGTCCACATGGAAAGTGGGGACTCTGGATCGTGGTGCGCGGCCCCATATCACTCTTTTGGATGCTTGGATCGGATGTGTGCTGGTCGGAATCGTTCGATTGTCAAATTGTATATTGACAGGGATAAGGATATCCCGAGAAGAACTCTGGAGAAGTCCGTGCCTTTGATTGGAAATCAATCTGTTCTCTTTGGGAATGGATAAGGCTTCGAGTGAAAGGCGGAGTGTCGCTCATTGTTCGTTTCCGGTAAATCATAGAAACTTTCACTTCGAAATTAATAACATCGAGACCTCTTTTGCTACAATTCGCGGTCCGAACTATGGTATTCCTTCCAAGCACCCAACTCCCCCTAATTTCCAAGTCCATGTCCATAGCCAATTCCAACCAGTATCCACGTTTTGCCAGTACCAGTATACAAGAACGCCCTCATCAATACAGTGCCCATCATACTCCTAATTCTTCCTCCTCTGGACCTCTTCCTCGGCTCCATATCGATTATGATATCCAATATCCATTTCCTGCTCCAAGCCCCCTCCGAGTCCAATGTCTCTTTGGTCGTCGGGCGCTTCGTAACCCTCGCTCTTCACGCGCATGCTCTTCATCTCATTCATCTTCTGCGCATCTTTGTCATCCTCCGGGATAGCGTAGACGCCGCGCCTTGTTGTCGTCCACTCAGTTTTGATATCGAGGGCCAGTGCTGCGAAAGTAGACACTCTGTTGCACACGACAATCAGCATACAAATCTATTGAACGATACAGAACTGAAGAGGAAGAGAGGTCCAACTCACGTTCCGCACATAGTCATTGCCCATAGAGCCTTGTAGTCCCTACAGATACTGGCCTCTGCCTCTCCACCCCATACCTGCCTCGAGCATACCTTGGACAGTACGTGCGATGTACTTATCGACCAGCTCAGCAGCGCGAATCCTAAAGCCCATAGTATAGATATTCCGCCGTTGAGGAGCCAGTTGAATCGTGGGGAAAGGTATGTGAAGTTATATAGGATGATCGTAACGAGCAGAGCGAGAATGGTTGCGACGGAGACAGTCATGAGCTATCAGAACATTTGTTAGCAAATATATTACAATAATTACAATAAGACAAAGATGAGAATTTTTGGCCAGGCTCGAGGGACTCTTACAAGAATAAATGTCCAAGGGATCGCGAAGTTCTCGTCTCCTGAATTAAGTAGCTTGATTAGACATGCTGAAGACAATTGGGGCAGCAGCACATACGCAGATGATACATGAAATACCCCATTATCCCGCTCACTACCAGCGAAGATAGCAGCTGTGCCGACCGCAGTCCATGGAATAAGAATCGTGGATAGGGGGATGGCACCCCGCCTCGAATGTTGCGCTTCAAAACCATCTCGTCTCTTCCTTCCAGCTCCGACTCAAATGCCGTTTAAATTTATCTGGCAGATTCCTAGATGTCTGGATAGACGATGGCCAAAGTTGAGATGATGTTTGCAGATGGAGAGGAAAGTAAGAGATGAGACGGATGAGCTTGGGGTCGTCGATGGGTTTCACATCAGCCTCATTTCTGGTGGCACACAATGGTTGGATGCTATTCTTGGGCGGTTATTGGTTTTCAGCGTGCTGCGGCTGAGAGGGATGACCCGCGTTGGTGGCCGGTGGGGGCGGAATTTATAGTTAGCTGTGCTGGATACTTCGCGGTCTTGGTGCCCAGATGCATATCTGGGAATACCCCGCCATTGGTCTGAACATCAGTTAGTGATTCGACCGCTCTCTTCCAATCTTCACGAGAGCGAAAGATGTATTGGGAAATCCTAGAAGTCTCGGTATTTATCATACGCTAGAATTATTCTTCATGCCTTTAATTTGCCATTCAATTATGTCGTCTCCGGAGTCTATAAAACTGTATTCGACCATCTTTAAACCAACAATTTGTTACTATGGCAGGAAACATCATCGCTCGCAGACGAAATTTGATATGGATCGGAGAAATCTTGACTTGATGTAGATGCGAACGAACCTCGTATACATTGATCCTAAGGTTTCCGTTCACAAAATGTACTGGCAGCCATACATAGCGATAGATCTTTCCACGCATGCATGAGTAAAATGGTCGACTTGCTTATTCCAAGGACTTCTCATACATCTTTTGCGATGCTCCAAGTATCTTCTAATATGACTGATGCTCGATTACGGAGGACTCAACTGTCAGACTAGGACTCTCATGGACACCTTGAATTGTCCCCGCAGCCCTCAGCTCGGGCAACCTTCTCCTCGTCATTCATGATGCCTACATAAATTCTTCTCCATCATGGAGAGGTACCAGTACAATCAACAATTCAACCTCTTCATAAAAGCCGTAACCGCTCTAACCTTCCTCACTTGCAATACTCAGATGTGCTCCAGCCTCGAGGCGCAACAACATCAACCAATCCGCGGACCTTCCACGAACCAACGATTCCCTAATAGGATCATTCTTCGAGTTTATAAATCACATATCAATCTACTCATCAACTTACTAAAGCTCTTTCAAGGCCGACTAGTAGATGAGGAAGTGACAGTCGTCACTATTGTACTTTCCTCGATGGCGCTTGGCACCGTTGTCGGTTCCTCAACAACAATCGGCATGGGTTCCGTGAGCTGGGCCCAGTGAGTGCTTTGTCTGGCGAGAGGCAGGTTCCATGTGCGATGCATTCTCAAAGTGAAGGCCGAGGTGTACGAGCAAGCTTTGGCTGAAGCATGCGTCTCATTCTCCTTCTGTGGCTGTCTTCACCTGAAACCAACCGCGACGCGGCTAATCTGAGATAGGATTGAGTGCCTAAGTTCATCAAGAAATCTAGTACGAACCGGTCGAGTGAGTTCTGTATTTCAGGAGGAGTATCGCGTTCGGTCAAGTTATTTTCCAATTGTGCATCCTCTCGCCCGGAAGATGAAAGACTCCGTGCTAGAAGTTAAGCGAGTCTGAAGTCAACACGCCACCATCACCAAACAATTGTACAGGCGGAGAAGGACCAAGCTTTTCTGACTGGATAGTAGTCAATACATTTATAAATCCTCGCGTTAAGAGCAGATCAGATGTATGAGACTCTGACTATCTTGAAAAGATGACTGGCACTCACATCGTTTTACGGAAATTTGGTTTCCATCGCTCATCCAGTTACACGACAAATGGCCAAAGCCTCGAAAGCGAAAGTGAATGAACCTCGAATGAATTTTCGAATGAAGTCATTGTGTTGTAATTCAACAGTAACATAACATAAGAATCATGCGTGCCGGCAGTCATCTTTTCTTTTCTTCACCTTGGAAATATGAACATGGGACAGCAGAATTCTTGTGAACACCGTCTCACATTCCCTTAGCAAGCAAAATACAGAGATGGAACAAAATGGCCCTTTCCGACTTTTACCGTTGTATCTTGCCAGACATGACGAATAGTTTGGTGAAACAGAAGATATCTCTTTGCCAAGTTCTCTTGAATATCAATTTAGGGCGGTAAAATGAGAGCTGCTTTGGACCATTGTGGAGCATATCTCGGGTTCTGAGTTTCATACGGGCCCTTGGGCGTCATTGCAAGTTTGCAGTGGAAGTTTTTCAATCTGGCAATCCATCAAAATGAAACACAAGAAAAACTTTTCAAGCAAGGTCAACTTGCTTTTTATTTTTTATTTTCTGTTATGTACCTGCCTGAGGCTGCCTGACACTACGACTATGACTACTACTAAAGACTACAAAATACTAATAGGCTTGTTTTTCCCTACTATGAACAAGACTGGAGCCTCGGCTACAACAGACAGCTCGTGAGAAATAAATCCACTTTTGCCTCCTCAACTCCCACCCCACCGGTAGCGGCCTACAACTCCGGACTCCAGACTCCAGCCTTCATGTCCGTATCCATCTCATCATTTCATGCATAAAAGAATGTGCCATCCTCGGCCTTGACTCCGGGTCCCGTTTCCCGCCTCCCGTCTCCTACAGCCCCCAGCCTAACGCCAGACTCCTCAGACCGTCCTCCACAAGCAAAGTCTCAACCCCATGATATAACCACCTCATCACCTGTACCATTCATCCTACGTGGACCCAAACCCCACGGCCAATCCCACAAAAAGCCCCAACACAAAAGTAAGCACTGCAATAAGCAACACGGCAAGCAACAACCCTTTCCCGGCACCCTTCTCACTAATCCTCACAATACCCTGCAACATCCACATCCAGATACCTCTAAACCACGCCTTCACACCTCCAAACAGTCCTCTAGCTCTTGCACCATTCCCGCTCATCTTGGTTCCGCCTTCACCGCGCTCGAGATCACCGTCATCGCTGCCGTTGACGTTCTTGCGGACATGAAAATCACCTGGGTGGACATTCTCGGCATTGAGGCTCTCCTTCGAGTTTGAAAGGGGAGTAGACGGTAAGCTCTTACCATCAAAGTCAAAGTCTAGGTCTCTGCTTCGACTTCGAGTTCTACCACGGTCTTTGTCTTCAGCGGAAGATAAGATCTCGGCGGCTTTCTCGTCGCCGACGGGGACGTGGACGTGGAAGTCTAGCCGACCGGCTTGCATGGAGCCGAAGAGGAAGAGAGGCATCGAGTCTGGTCGGGAGGAGACAGATACGTTTGCGTCTTTGCTGGTGGCGATGGGATGAGGTTGGTAGGGGTCTTTGTAGGTGGATGAAATTGGGAAGGCGGAACGGGGACGAGTGGTGCTCTTAGCTTTGCTGGTGCTTGTGCTTCGTTCTACGCTTTGGGAGGTGATATCCTGGCTGGGTGGAGTGGAAGCTGCTTCCTTCTGGGCTAGAGCAAGGGAGAAGGAGTCGAGAGGGCTGGAGGATGGGAGCCTGGAGTGGTTGTGTGAGCGACGGAGGCTGTGGCTGCGTGGTGGTGTATTTGGGAGTGGGACGTCTGGTGGTGCGGTAATCATCGATGTGCGTGTACTGCTTGATCGGCTCCTTTGGAGTGGCCATTCTGCCTCTGATCTGCTGTCATCTTGACCTTTACTTGGAGAACCTGGCGTGCTTGGTATGTTAGGAGTCTTTGGCTCTGGGAGAGGTTCTTTGCTGGTAGATTTGGAGGCGCTGGCTGTCCTGGATACCAGTGGAGACTTTGGATTGCTATTCGATCTGGAGACACTTGCAGATCTGGAGATACTTGCTGATCTGGAGATGTCCGGCATTATGCTGTACGAAGGCCGAGGCTTCTTGCTCGCTACCTCGCCTGCAACTGGCATAGCTGCCACTGTCGGCTCCGAGACTGCATGTGTGAAAGCTAAGCCGAAGCTGATATCTCCTTCCTCAGCCTCGCTTACGGATTGTGTAGCACTCTCATTTGTGCTTGGTTTGGGCTTCTTGTTTTGTGCTGGTGACGAAGGGAGAGCGAGACTTGGATGTGGTGGCTTGAACTTGAAGTCGAAGCCTGGCGCACTTGCTTGTTGCACTTTGTTCATGCGGCTGAGGAGTGCTTGTGAGGTTTTGGTGCCCCAGGAGCCGCTGGGTTGGCGTTCTGGGATTTGGGTTGGAGCAGCCATGATGAGTCGGAGTATTTGATCTGAGGGAAGAAATAAAATTACGGACGGTCAACGTCAAAAATGAGTGAGCTTGAGGAAGTTATGACATATACTTAAAGAAATTATTACAACTTGGTGAGCGATCAATGTAAAGACATTATGGTTTCCTTTATATCTCCGGGCTGAAATGATGTTTTGATCAAGAGGATCTTCTCTCTTGCATGGACCTCTTGGCCAGAGTCGAAAGTCTATTTTCTGTTGTACCTGCTACACAACACTGGTCAACTATTTGGCATCTTGTTCATTGAGACAAGTCATTCACATTGCAGAGAAACGCATTCCGAGAATCTCGGCCTCCCAGGCACACCCTTACCGAAACCCGAATCAACAGTCAATCTCAGTCATCTAGCACTCCAAATAAGGAGGAAATCGTGATTTACTTGGAGACATATGGGGACCAGGCACAGACGAGGAGGTTTGTCACTGCTTTGACAGCTCTTGACTCGCTGGGCTTTGCCAGTAAAAGATCTCCACAAGGAGCTCTTGATTGGAACGTGGAATAGAACAGAAGCTTTGTCCTTTGAAATAAAGATAAAGTCGAGCGGGATGGACCCTTACCGGCATCATGCCCTTGTGGATTGTGGGTTGACAGTGATCGATGCGAGAAACATCTCGAGGCACATCAATCCAAACTTTATGCTTGGCATGATTTGCGGGTCCCCCATATGCATTGGTACAGAATCAGCACGCACTGCTTACTCCTGCAGTAGATCAGGAGCCTTCAAATGAGGCAGAGGTGGGACGTGACTTTGGAGTCAATCTGCCCTTGCGACTTTCAAGTAGGTGGTTCAGATCCCAGCAGAGTACGTATAGAAGAAGAGCAAAAATCATAGGTCGTCAATGAGCAATAGAACAGACAGAACCATGTGAAATCGAGATTGTCATTTACTTCGCAAAGTTCCGTGGGTGAAGAGCGCGACTGAACTATTGATGACAAGGTTTGTGGGTCGATTGAATGACTCGCCAGCACAGTGGACCCCTATCAACCATGCTTTGGGACATTTGCCGTCATCCAGCATCATATGGGACAAGTCATCTGGAGTACCAGATGAGGCCGTGCAAGCAAAGAGGAGCAGGCCGAGACCGTTCCCAAAGATTGGAACCACGCAGGAGATTTTCCCACCGGAAGTTGCCATCGTGGTCAATCTGTGAAGCATCCAGTCCTTGAAAGCTCGCATCAAATTTGAAACGTCAAAACGTCAAAGAGCGCTCCGTATTGGAAGTGGAGGATCGATGACCCCTCATGAGTGCTTGAACTCAAAGCAATTTACAAAGTGCACTTGTCGTGGCACGGCCATGACAAGCTTCCCCGAAAGAATCAAACCCGGTAACGAAACTGAAACAACCTTATATTGAGTTCAACATGCCAGCCCATCAACTGAGCTTCTGGGTCGAGTTCACGGATGTCATCCGAGAGCCTTATGCCAAGGCACAATTTGATCTTTGCTCTGGTTGGCCCCATCGTCCATGTGTTGTCTAGGGGATCTATATTATGCCATGGTTTACGCTGAATGATCTGCGACCATCTTTATCCTTTTGCGCAACAATGATCCCCAAGCTCGATCTACTGGACCCCTGGCTATCTCTGTCGGCTGCTGAGACAGATCGAGCTCATGGATATACCCCACCCGAACGTTTCTGTGCAGGCGCAGCACGTTTGGGACTGCTACGGCATGGCTGACAGACTGCAATTTCTATTTGTCGTTTCTGAATATCGACAAGAAGCTGCATGTCGAGAACGACTGGACTGATCCACAAGATACAACATCGACACTCAGAAGAGGTCCAGGAATTTCCAGTAGATATTCTGGATCGACGACCATAATACTCATCAAGGTCGCAAGTCCAGTGCTAGTGGCAATATGCCAGAACAAGCGATCTTATAGAACTGTTGTTACAACAACAGACTTTGTGCGCCACAGCTGACTCTTGCACAAGCGGGAGCAGCTACTTCCGTTCAGACCGCAAACCATATACTTTTGAGTCCATGATGAGCCCAGATCGAGCACCGTGAATCTGGACTTGGTTGACTAAACAACCCAACTCTCTAATCCGTGTAGTCTTCATGATCTGCTCACAAATGGATGACATACCATCTCCGTGAAACGAAAGCTCGCTGGTGGAAGTATGTGGATGTGCCGTATGTCCTGCCGTATGTCAGAGACAGGTAGGTTTCCCATCCCTGGCATTGCTCACTTCTCATTGGCATATCCAATTTCCATGGCTTAAGAACTCCTCGCACATGTTCATCAGCCAGTTTTGGCGATCTGCTCGGCATTGTATGTATTGGTGTTCTCCACTGAAGCCCTCCGTCTGTCCTCACTTTCCAGCCTCTCGCGCCATAAAGATTGCAGACCACCCATAAGCCTAGGTGCGGTGCCTTGCTTTCTTAGAATTGCCTCCTGTTTCAGCCACTTCTCACCAGACTCGCCATTCTTCCCCTGTACCGTCTCCTCCTCTGGGGCAAGAACTTCGTCACTATGCCACCTGCTCTTCTCCGTATCCCAATCCACTAACCCCTCGGACCAGTTGGAGTGAGGTACTATCTTGGATAGGGAAGCAGCTTTGTAGGAAGATTTCTGCGATACTGGAACGAAAAGTCCATGAAGGGGGTTCATTCGAGGAGAATTCAGGAAGGCATGGTGGTTATAAGTGGTCTCGGAAGCGTTTAATTCGAAGATCGTGGAATTCGAAGTGTCGTCCGCAGGGTCCTCTATAGACGTTGTTGTATCCGCGGACTCGCTGATTAGTCGGTAGCGCAGAGGAGATACATTTTGGAGTTCTCGTGCAGAGGTGGCTGAATTGTAGACGGCTAGAAAGGCATTGTGGATTGGGCGATGGGGATCGTACTTCATGGGGTATTGTCAGCTACTTTCTTACCCAAATGGCTCGGTAGATAGCCAAATAACTAGGCGTCGCATGGGCAATATACCTTGAGGGATTTGAAGACAGAGACTTCACCAAATCTTTCAATGACCCGCAGGACCTCGCGTTGCTCTGCAAATGTCCTGGGGGTCGGATGAACTTTCAGATGGAGGGTTCTCGAGGTTAGGGAACGTGCTGCATGAGCAATCTGGTTCGACATGCTTGACTCGCACTTTACGGAAGGCTGTGATTACCGCGGGAGCATCTTACAAGACACAGAAACTTGGAAACGAATCGTCGCTGCTGAAGTATGAATAACACGGCGGCTGTCCGACGTTAATATCGAGCCCAAGCTCACGTTGGAGCTCAAGCTCTGTTCATGTTCGCTTGGGCGGCCTGCAGTGACCAATCACGCAGCTGCTTCAATCTCTTGGACAGAAGATCCGACAACTTTCTAACTTGCTCTTCGCACCGATGCTCCAAGTCAACACGCATATCGCTACCAATGAGATTTCGTTGGTCGACCCCTCATGCGATCTTGGTACTTTCCAGGATTGAAAATTCCACTTATCACTGCATGGCTCTTCGGGGGCTTCCAATTACTATTCGGGTGCTGCAAATTCAGCGCCATGTTTATCAATTTAGTATGTTTTGATGTTTTATCACAGTCACGCAGATATGCCTAATTCGTTCCGTCTGGTTTTTAAAGAATTGTTGCACGTGTTATATTTTATTTCCTACCTCGAGCAGCGTCGTTTACTCCATTACTTTATCTTTCAAACCTGCCTTTATGCATCCAGAGGCTTCTGCCCATACACAAAAAAGAACCAGTGATGAGCAAGCAACCTGTTGTTCTTCACTGCATTTCTCATCTGAGCACCAAACACTTGGACCTCTTCAGCTCGCCACTGATTTTATTAGCTCGTGAAGGTCAAAAGGAGCTGTTGAACTTACACCCAAATTGTTTATAAATCTCCTCTCACAAAAGTCCTGAACTCCTTTCTCCAAGCGGAGTTGCTCCCAAAGTCCAGTCTCTCTTTCCCATGGATCTTTAGACCACTTTCCTATCGTGCAACAGACCTTCTTTTCGACAACGTTGATGAAGCCAGCCTTCTCAAGCCGTTCCTTAATGTACGGGCCAACGTCGAAACTCATGCCTGCATTATTTCCTGCTTCGAGCATGGCCGTACCCCAAAGCTTGTATGGATGATCATCGCCGAGTGTGCCATAGAATGACTCAAAATACAAGCCTGGCTCAGAGCAATCTATCCAGCCGCCGGGCTTGAGGGCTCTGGCTCTGTCAGCTCACGTGCGTCTATTTTTGCGACGGAGACCTACTTGAAGCACTCGCCATAGAATTTTGGCCAGTCTGGAACAGAGCCGAGTAGTTCTCTTGCATGTATTAGGTCAAACTTATTGCGGTCCTGCCACTCTAGATTGTAGTCGTCCAATTCAAATCTGCAGTTTGGCGGAACCCACACTGGTTGAATTGGTGAGACGTCGACACCTTTGACGTCCGCTTCTGGATGCTTTTCTGCCACATCACTGTGCCTAGATCAACTTTGGCCTATAAATTCGAGACAGGATGGTTTACACTGCCCACATGCCCGTACCCGTCCCTGCATCGAGAATACGCTGCCAACAGTCAGTGGCAAGCTGGCCAATTACCAGTCCTACAACTCACTTGAGGATTGACGACAGGAGCCAAGTATAACTCCCCTTTCAGCATGAGACTCCAAAAGTGATGACTGATTTTGTTAGTTTTGTGCTACAGGAAGAGTTCTTATCCTATGCGAACCTTATGTCTTGCTGCTCTTGGGCATGCTCATCATTCGGGCCCCAATGATCCGTCGATCCTGTCTCGTTAGCCCAAGATCATACTTCTTCATATAGCCTCTGACATACCAAATGCATGATATGTTCTTCCATTCTCTTCTCGAAACTTCAAAATGCTTGAGGTCATAGAAGCCGTGTCAGTCATATCAGATCTTGCACTTCCAAATGCCGAGTCTCCGTCATCATCGTAATCATCGTAGTCTTCAGCGGCCACGGCTGGTAGCGATGTTGAAGGGGCCTCGAAAATTCTTTAGCAAGTGACTTTTCTCGACTTGGTTTTCTCTCACCTCGGCATTACTAGGAGACTGTGGTCCTGCGCTTCGAGGAGATGATGCTGGACTCCCCGTATTATTGTGCGCCATCATATACACACAAGATCCCACTGAAGGAACAAACTTCCCTTGAAGAGGTACAAAATACTTTGTTAAATTCTTCAAATTACACTCCTACAATTCCATGCGGCCGCACCGAGAGTTATGCGGGTACAAGATCCTGGAAGCGGAAGTGCTGAAGAAGTTCCGGGAGGGTGGGAAGTAGCCGATAGGCTGACTGTACTTCAACCCCAAACAAGTCTCGAGAGTGGGATGAATATCCCTACGATGATCGATGGCAGTGTCTCTAATAGTCTCAAAGAGACATATATTCCACCCGATTATACCGTCTGACACTTCACGTCGCATTCTTCTTGGTCACAATATTCCTCGGTGAACCCCCGCGTCAACCCACGCTCCCTGGCCCACTTCAGTAATCTGCAAGCCGCATTCTGTGGTTTAGCTTCCGTTCTTAGTACCAGCGGGTGGACGGCAGGGTCCTCACTTCGCATGAACTAGCTAGTCTGGTACACCTTTTCTGACGCTACCGCTGAAGATACATGCACTTCCTTTCTCACCGCACCTATTCCGTAAGTATTCCGGGTTCGTGCAGGATATACGTGGTGTCGCAACGGCCGATTGACCCGATGTGACTTCAATACACCAATGGAAAATGTGCTTTCACGAATCACATAATTCCTTCTGTGCGCTGTCACAATCATTTCAAGGTAGGAATGCACTGCGATAGGAAGGAGGGGTAGAGCGGGTACCCGAGACATCTCCTGGAAACACTCGACCTCTCGATCGATGTTATCACCGTTCTATCAATGCGGTCCGATAGCTAGCTTCATGTACCAGTACAAGGATCCAGCGGCGAAGCACTCAGCATCCATTCAACTGCTTTCCTACATGACAACTTCTCTGTCTTTTGTTGGTTTTGTGCTGCATTGTACAACCTGTTTTGTTGAACCTGGAAACCCGACTACCGGTTCACGATCGACTTGAAATTCAGATTTCGATCTCGAGATGGGATCCCAGGCAGAGCCTCTTCGTGTGCTTATCATTGGAGCTGGTGAGGCTTTTCCTTCCGGGTAGAGGGCCAGAATACTCAAGTAGACCTAGGATCTGCCGGTCTTCTCTTCGCACAAGTCTTGAAGCAGGTATATCAGTAATCTTCTCCTGAAAGTAAATCATGCCTTTGACACACTGTCTAGGCAGGCATCGCATGCACTGCATTTGAGCAAGATACAAGTCTCCTTCAACGCCCTCGCGATTGGAATTTCGGCATCTACTGGGCTCAATCCCGCCTCGACGAATGTCTTACCGATGATCTGAAAGCTCTCATTCCAAGCGTTCAGACAGATCCCAGCTATGTTGCCAACGAGGAAAGTGTGATGCCGGTACACAATGGCGAGACTGGAGAACTGATGAAGAACCTTCCTGCACCATGGAGTCTGCGTTTAAAGCGGAAGAAGTTAATTGAGATGTTGGGGAAGGATGTTGACATCAAAGTAAGTCTTTAATCAACTCTACACCCTTGCTTCAAGATGGACTCAGCTGACAGGAAGAACTAGTGGGGTAAGAAAGTTGCTTCCATCGTGACCGGCACCGATACCGTCACCGCAACTTTCACGGACGGGACTAGCGAGACGGGAAATCTGCTCATCGGCTGTGAGGGCGCACACTCATTGACAAGAGAATTCCTGCTCGGTACTAAAGAAGCAGAATTGCTACTTTCTCCCTGTGTTGCAAGTGTCATCATCACCAAGATAAGCAAACAGGCAAGTATTGATTTGAGGGCGCTGCACCCCAGATACACCATTACATCTCATCCCAACGGGACCTTCACATGGATGAGCAGTATGTACTTCCTTAAACGCCCAGACATTCTTTCTCAAACCCCCTCCCCACACTTGTCATACCCAATCCTCTTTTCCCCAGCTCACATCTAACCTTCCCCAGTCCACGACTGCTCCTCCTCCGACCCAGGCGAATGGACTTGGATGCTCATGCAAACCTGGCGCTCAGACGAAGAAACCGGCCTCAAAGGCGACAACATCCTCCCGGCCATGTACGAGCGCGGAAAAGCCTTCGGCTACCCCTTCAACGAGGTCTTCGCGACCATCCCACCAGGAACACCAGTATGGCACAACAGACTCAGGTATTGGCCGACGAAACCGTGGGATTCGAGGAATGGGTTGGTTACACTCGCGGGTGATGCTGCGCATCCGATGACTTTTCGTGAGTTGTGTTTGCTTTGTTTATATCACTGTATTATGGTCTTCTATACCTGTAAAGTGGTTTGCTGATTACTTGACTTTACTTTGATAGATCGTGGTCAGGGCTTGAATAACGCTATTACTGACGCTGCTGATTTCTTGGTGCATCTCCGCGCCATGAAAGAACAAACACCATCCGAGCTCGCTGCCGCAGTCAAGCGGTACGAAACTGAGCTCTGGCCAAGAGGTAATGAAGCTGTGCTCGCGAGTCACGAGAACACGAATGCGGTACATGATGTATGTTACGTCCTGAGTCCCCTCACTCTCCCATTCCCAAAGTTCTAATCCCGCACGGGAGATGCTGGAGGCTTATGCTGATATCGCCGACAATAGTGGAAAACAATGATGCAAAGCCCGCTCTTCACATCTGGACTGGCCAAGAAAGGGGATAAGAATGCAAGTGCCGAGGATGAAGAGAAAGCAGAAGGCGAGACCAAACCGGTGGAAGAAGCTCAAGGGAAGATAATTGGCAAGATGGCGAAGGTCGAGTTGAAGGAATGAAGCATTGACGGATGTGATTTCGAGGAGAGGCGTTGTGTTACATTCTATTAGCTGGGAGCTTGGCGAGGGAGTTTAATTTCGCAGTATGATCTGCATTGACATCAGACTCAATTGATCGAACACCATCTTACCAATTTGCCTGACTGAAATATACAGAGTGATTTCTCCAATGACTCATCAGATGTACGCATAGGCCTTCGAGTCTTCAACTCGATCTTGAATGATCCAAGTCGGTCTAGAACAGTGAAATCCAAAGAGCCTAAATCAACATCATCTCGGTAATAGAGTTCAACTGACGTGCGTACAGGCGTGCTACCAAACTTTATTTTGACGTTGAGGCTTGTTTGGTGACTGGGTTTGTTCCAAGCTTTTCGAGGCTGGCTTCGGCTCGTGTAATCTCTGAACATCGCAACAGGCAGACTGCCTGAAATTGGGGAATATTTTTGGCTTGACCGATGGCAATTACAGAGCTGACTGAGCCTGCGATAAATCGGCATATCACTTCAAATTGCTATGGCGCTTTGCAGACAGGTTGATCGAAAGTCATACATGCTCGTCAAGCCGCTGAAGCAATACTCCAAGAGTGCTGAGAGTTGTGTAAACAGAAAGTGGTGCGGTTATTCACAGTTGTGGTTCTTCCATACGGCTTCATATTTGAGCACGTGGTGGAAACATCATGAATCGTCTCCAGAGTCACATAAATCTTGGAAAGCTGCAGAATCCAAAACACCAGTTGACACGCATGTTGTTGCTCGATCTCTTCTGAGATCCCTATCGTCTGATCTGATGAAGCGAGACCTGAAGATCGAAGTCAACACCAAACACCTGCAGGGTATCCCCTGAGAATGCCGTCATCGGCGCGCTGGACGCGTTATCTCAACGCCTCGTTCGTCTGAAAATTTTCCATCCTCACGAACCCTTTTTCCTTCTTTTCTTGCACTTGTCTTCGGGGTGTCCCTCGCTTGCGACAACAAGCTCACATCAAAATAGCCAATCTTCAGCATTCATCCAATCACACCTCTCATATTGAGCTCAGCCACAGCACCTGCACAGTTGAACCCCAGCTCAACGGCAAAACCAAGGCACTGGCCCTTCAGGGCTTCACCCCTGCTCGGGAGCCCCTACACTTCCTCCCCTCAACCACCCAATCATAACTGCTGCTCATCACATCAGCCACACTCTCACCCCTGAGCGCTACGTCAGCGCTTGCTGAGTTCAACTGCCAGCGCGGGAAGACCAGCACATCTTACCCAGAAGAAGCTAGAGACCTGGGTAAATGTGGTTCCAAACTTGCTGAACCCTGAAATCTTAATTTTGAATCTGATGCTGAAGTGGTGAGAACCTTGAATTGTTACCTTGCGTTCGTCTCCACTGTGAGATGCCATTTCCCCGGCTTTACTTTTGAGATGATTTGACCAGTGAGGGGAGCTGAATGGTGTCAAATCTATCCACTATGGGCTGGATGTCGGCAGAGGAGAGGCATGGGCCTGGTGGAGTAAGAGTGGACAGGACAAAGCAAGAGGAAAGTCTGCGCTGCAGAGCCACAATTTGCCAGCTGGTCTGGCTGGGCCTCGTGGATGTGATGTGGATGCTTCCAGCCAGAAAGGGCAACATGGCTGAGAAAGTGACGAATCACGCGCAACCGAGGCGTACATCGTGGTGTGCTGGTCCCCTGGGAGAGGAGGATCCGCATTCCCTTTCACCTCATTCCAGGTTCCTTGCTTTGTGGCTTACAAGCACCTTACGCACCAACCAGCTTGACCAGGGAAGGGAACAACATATGATGCGTTTGCTGTGATGGATGGATCGTTCTGGCTGAAGGGGAAAAGTGAAACAGGAACATAAAACCTGACCGGTTCCCTCCTTCCACGACAGTTCTTACCTCCTTCACTCCACGCATCAACACTTCGCTACGGTACTTGAACTCGGGGTCCTCGCTTCATCTCTCCCGCCAACCTCATCTCTCTCTACATCGACAACACTACACAACAAAAGTCACCATGGCTAAAACTGGTATCTTCCATCATGTTGGAACCTTCTTGCTCCTCGCAGCATCGGTCCTCCTAGTCATCACGACTATCTCCGCCCCAATCATCAACAGCATCCCAATCCTGAAGGTCAACCTCGCCAATGGATCCGATGTCTCATTTGGTACCTTCGGGTACTGTATCTTGAACGTCGATGAAGATTCGTACGTTCTCCCTCACAGTCTCTCCTTCAATCCAAATCCAAGTACCACCACTAACATATCCAATAGCCACGACTACTGCTCAGGTCGTCACATCGGCTACAACCCCGCCAACATCATGACCCGAATCGAAAACACCGACTTCGGTTCCGCCTCCGAAAACACCTCTGAAGGCCTCACCCGCGTCATGGTCCTCCATCCCGTCGCCTGTGCCCTCTCCTTCATCGCCTTCCTCCTCGCTCTCGGCAGCGGCTTCATTGGCGCCCTCTTCGCCTCCTTCATGTCCGCCCTCGCATTCATCGTGACCATCGTCGTCATGGCCACAGACTTCACTTCCTTCGCCATCATCAAGAACCACGTCAACGACGACGATACCGGAAGCAAGGCGCACTACTCCACTGGTATGTGGACGTGTCTGGCGGCTATGGTGTGTTTGTTCCTGGCGACTTTCGTAGTGCTGTTCACGTGCTGCTCGAGCAGGATGCATAAGAAGAGGGAGAGTAGAGCGGGTCATGTTGAGAAGGGGTATGTTGCGAATGGCACGCATACGAGGACCAAGAGGCACTTTTGGCAGAGGAAGTCGAGGACTACTACGACCGCTGCGTACTAGATGTCTTCCTCTCTGTCAGAAAAGCATGGAATCATGTCATGTCATGAGTTGATGAATGAGTGATGAGAGATGAGAAGTGAAGGAGTGGATGATGAGAAGGTGGATGAGGTTTCCTACTGTCTGTCTGCTTGCTTTGATCTTCTTGATTTCTGCGAGCGAGCGTTTGAGATACCACGAGCCTGTTGGTTCAACAACCTACCTAATAGTCAAATTTCTGTACCATGATACCAAGCAAAATCAATCAAAACTCCAACCAGAAGAATAACTTCACCTGCTTCCATTCTCTTACATGAACAGTGCTCTCTGTCCTCACCGATACACATAGAGAGTTGGCCACCCATACAGAATCACACCCTCGCGAATCTGGAGCCTAGATTAGGTCGCTACGACTCTACTAGTATGCGCTGTTGAATTACAAGAGTCTAATACTTGAAGATTCAACTATAAGTAAGAGAAGGTATGTCCCGTTGAATTACAAGAATCTAATGATTGAAGATTCAACTACAAGTAACTTCAGGTACATGAGTAAAAACAAACCGTGCACCCCATCTGTGAACAAAACAACTCTCTCTTCATCCGACCAGAAGCTGTTAGAGTAGTACCTAATCGCAAAAACCACGAAGTACTCTGCATGAACTGGCCGCCTTCTTACTGAGAGAACTTCTGATTTCAAGGACATTAATGCATGGTATCACGAAATTTTCAAAAACTCATACCGGTAATTTTATATTTGATTTGAAAAGCAGAGTAAATGAACAATTAGTCAAGTCAACTTCTCTCCCCAAGTTCCCTCCACTCCTACCTACCTATTCAGCTCCTCAGCTTCTCAGTTTTGACCCCCTGTTCCAGGAACAACTAAAGTCTCAACCAATCATACCACAGTCCCTGACAAGGAATATACCCAGTAAGCGAAAAGTTCAAGATCTTTTTTTGGTGGTCTCGCAAGGCAGTAGGCAGCTTTCCTTGTCTTGGAAAGGAGAAGTGGAGATCGGCATTTGTTCAGGCGGCGTCGGCTCTTGGAACATTGGCGTTGGCGCAGTGGAAGTGGTGTCGCTTGGGGGAGGAGAGGAGAGGAGAGGGAGAGGGAGAGGAAGGAGAGGTGTATTTTTTATGGGTTCATTCCTACAGTAGGTCACTTTTTGGCTTTCAAAATAATCGCGACGACGATACGCGGTACAAGATTAACATTTAAATCGAGCAAACAACAGAAGAAGAAGTGAAAGCAAAAGAGAGTGCAAGCCGGGAAATTGGAAGGAGAAAGCGAGATATACCTCAGGCACGTCGAAAAACAAGTGGATCCATCCAGCGGCGACGACGGGAGCGAAACCCCTGATTCAAACCAAGCCCTTCAACTACGACATCTGCAACGGCCAATTCCCATTCCATCGTACTGAAGCCGCATACCTACCTCCTCGATATTCGCAATTTTGCACGATACAGTGGACGAGACGACCTTACATTCAATTGGCGACAGAATACATTGGAAGCAAGAAGCTGCGAACTTGGTCGCAGTCTGGGACGTTGAGCGGAGAGGAAAAACAAATTGCTGGACTGAGAAAGACAACCACGAATAACGACTGCGATAACTCCCACGAAGACGACATACACGAAATAACTACAACTCCAGTTGCCATCGAGCTAACTCGAACCAACATCAATCGCATCTCCATCACAACCCAACAACCACACCAAAATGCACCTCCTCACCCCCTCGACCATCCTCCCCATCCTCCTGGCCCTCACCTCCCTCCCCAAATCTCTCGCCTCCCCCTCACCCAACATTCCCGACCTCTCCAACCTCACCTCCCCCTCCTTCCCCTCCCAGCCTGAATCCCTCCACCAAGACCAAGACCAAAACCAAAACGAGCTCGAAGACCGCCAAGTCGCCGCCGGCGGCGGCATAGCCGCTACGACGCTCGCGCCCTCGCAATACCCGATCTCGACGACGGCAGGAAGTCTGTTTACTGTGAATGGAGTAACGAGTGCGACGTGGAAGCTATTTGTGCAGACGTTTGCGACGACGGCGTTGGGGTCGTGGGAATTAGGGCCGACGCCGGCCGTGGGGAGTATTGGGTTGGGTGATAGTGAGTACTTCCTTCTCCTTTTTTGATATATAGGGGTTTCTTTGGGTTAGATGTGGGAAAAGGGGTTGTTGGATTTGAGCAGTGAAGATTGGGAAGCTGGGAGTATAATGCTGACTTTAATTACCTGCAGTTCAAGGTACGGTAGGCGTTGTTAAGAATGAGAAGAGGGCTGTTGAGACGCCGGCGCCGGTGGTTTGAGCGGAGGGAAAGAGGCAGGCATTGCCGCATTATACGAGAGTCGAGGCATAGTCAGGAGGCTCTGGGATGCGAACACAATTCTTGGGATTGCAAGTCTTAGGATATCTCGACGAACCGACAAAATTCCAGGATTCGATATGGAAGCACGCATAGGAGACAGTGGAAGATGGAACGATGATACGCATAGAACGAGAGACTGCCATAAAACATGGACCAGCAACCTCTTGTAGTTTTGATATCGGCGTTTTGCATGCATTATTGGCGTTATGGGAATGTTGTGTTTTGTATATCTCGGGATAGAGAGTCGATAAATATGGGCGAGGATTTGTAGCATTACTGTATCGTACATATCCACAAGAGGAGAGAGACTGATAGGGAAGCGGAGAAATGCATATACTTTACGGAATGGAGAAGACTTTTTCGATGCGGCTGTGTACAAGTGGTCTCTAAATACTGGAAGCGAGAATCTATTCGGAGGAGGAGAGGAGGGGAGCTGGGATTGGGACTGGCATTTGGGTATGAGCGAGAACGGCAAGTGCCACAACTGTCACCTTCACGGCGGTATTCATATCATTCTACGATTTGCCCTCCTGAATAGATTATCGCCGCTGCATCTAGGAGAGGGAAAGAGACGTGTTGCAGGCTGTCAACGCATCCGGGGCTCATGACATTCCTCTCGTAACCTGGGATTGTCCATCCCGTTCAGGTGCTCTATCCCGCGAACCTATTGCTCAGCAACTAGACAATCGTGATGTTCCCGTCGTGAACGGAAAGTGTCTTGCCTATCTTATACGCATCTTTTCTTGTTTGGGTTCATACGATGAGATTTACACTGCTCCTACGCGGAATATCATTTTAGATGCTAAAGAAATATCCAGCTCCATACTCCCGTTTTCGAATCTCTAGATCTGCCTCACTTCTCGTGCTATTCCAATTTATCAAGCCCGTCTATGCTAGAACATGAGCGTTTATCCGTTTTATCACCGAAGGTTCATAGAAGGAGAGACAATGGTTAGTAATTGATATCATGATGAAGCAATGCTTTCCGCGAGCTGGTTTGACTGGTCTTTGTTGGGTTTGGATCTGGTTCTGTCTGAAAGGCTGACTTGAATTCTTTTTGGTATGTCATCTAATATCAAGTTCACGCGGGAAATCGGCTCTCTGGACACGTTTGTCAGGGAGAGGCGCAGGGTGAGCGGGAAGCTGATGAAGTGAATTGAATATTTGCAATTGCCGTTACATGACAGGACTTTGTTGACAGAATGACAGTATATTAAACCTGCCAACCATTCCCATTTTGTTCAATTATCATTACTATTAGTTTTAGTATATTCGCCGAGAGATTCGTAAACCACATCCCCTTCCACTGAGCAATGCTTAGACTCCTGATTTCTTCCCCTATTCCTGCTCCCCCATCCCAGTCTTCCCTCTCTCCCCTATCTACCTCTCCCTCCGCCACCACCTCCGCTCACACCTAGCCCTCCTCGTCCCCCATTCCCTCCCTCCCCTCTCCCTCATTCTCCCCCTCTCCTCCTGCACAACCCTCCCCACAATCCAAACCACCTGCTCCTCAACATCCCTCCCCGACCTCCCCTCCAGCCCCTGCAAAACCCTCCTAACACCCCCCTGTCTCCGTCCCTCTCCCAAACTCATAAACCTCCTAACCGCCACTTCCAAAACAGCCGTCTCGTGTCTGACTAGAGAGTCTGGGCGGTGCTGGAAGTAGAGTTTTTGCAGGGCGAAGAGGGCTATAATGAGGCAGGTGAAGACCCAGCAGCTGACGAAGATGCCGAAGCCGATGGTGTTGTAGGTGGTTGTTAGGTTGGCGAGGATGGTGTTGTGTTGGGTGAGGGAGATGGTTTCGTTTGGGTTGGGTTCTGCTTGTTCTCGGGGGGTGAGGAAGGATGTTGGAAGGATGGGCATTTTGAGGAGTATGTAGGTAAGATGCTGGGGGTTGTCGCTTGCTTGATTGCCAGCTTGGTGGCTAGTGATAGGATAGGAGAGTGCGATTCGAGATTTGAAGATAGATGCGCGTGGGTGGTATTAAGTGTTCGATAATAGTTGTCGCTTTTGGGTAGTCACTGATGCTGGAAGGTGAGGTGAGAAGGAAAATGATTGTGTTTGCGGTAGGAAGAGAACATTGAAAAGTTGAATGATGCTGCCGATGTTGTTGCTGATCGGGCGCGGAGTTGAGAAGGGAGGAAGATTCAATAGACGATGACGAAACACATGATTGTTCAAGGTTGGCTTAGGTACGACCTCCTGGGCGAGTAACGTGCGACTCTCGTGGTCCGGTGTGTTTACCACTCTCTTAAGCGAGCCACTGTAATAGCCCGTGATAGATCCCGCACTGCACACTCACAGAACTTCAAAATAAACAACAGCAAGAGGAAAATCAAACACATATCTCTTTGGATACCCGAATACATATGTGAGCGCATGTCTGTATCTTCAAGATAAATTCCGAATTTCGAGCCCATGTTGTCAGTTCCCCAAGGGAAGTGAAGGCGAAGTAGCCAGACATCTCGACTTTACTAAATTAGGATAACCGAGGAACTTCACTCAACGCACACCGTGATTCTACTGCAGATAAATTGGAACCGATTGGAGATAGCTAGGCGCTTGTACACTGGGAAGCATTCTAGAATTTTGGGTGGGGCTTTCGCTATGGGTCTCTCTGTTCATGATCGCAAATGGAGAAATCGGTTTGTGTTACTGTGAAGTGTAGGGATAGGGATACACTATGTAGAAATACACAATTGGCTGATGACCGATAAGTTAACGAGCGCAGCGTTTGCGAATGACATGCTTTAATCGTTTGTATCAGAGACTCAAAAGAAAAAGGAGCACATAGGTAGAGTCACAAAGATGTGTCACGTGGATATTCTTCTCAAAGCCAGATCAGCCAGCAAGTAAGGCAGTTCAAAACGCCGTGATACAATTACCGACATGCCATGCTTATCTTTGAGCTTAGGAAACAAGAGTTCCGTAGTCCCCGCCGTACTACTTAAGACTGCCGAGAGAAATAGTCTCCCCAAGCCGTTACGTCCAAGATTGTTAAGGCATGTAAGAGGTATGCCAATCATGACGGTCCTTTGCTTGGGGAGGAGCGGAAACGTGGGATCAAGATTCTGTCATTTTGCTTCTTCGAGGGGTGAGGGGTTGTTCGTGAGCTTATTACAGCGAATGCTTATGCTGTGCTGTGGATTTTGAGGTCGTGGGGTATTGGAGAAGTGTGGGGGAGATTTGACTTGCCAATTGAAACCCGTACAGCTCTCTGGAAAGACTCGATTTGAAACTCAATTGACAAGTTACCCGTGGGATTCTGGCCCTTGCCAGGGTGTTCCCGTTTGTCATCGGCTTTCTCCAGGCATAAATCGGGGTTCAGCCCTTCCAAAGAACAGCGCCGAAACGAAGCGATGTCAATATTTTCTGCCGAAATGTTTAGTATCACTCAGCCTCAAAACATTTATTTGCAAACATGACTCGTATGTTCTTTGAGATTGTCCTCAGCCTTAGCAGTAAGACATAGATGAGACAAGGACATCGTCATTGATGGTACGATAATGATTGATCGTTTATCTGATCGAGAACTTTCCACTATCAAATATGCTCGATGACATGCAATCCCCACTTTGACACCCCCACAAATGTCTGGGTATGCTTGGAGGGTCTAAGGGTTGCGCGGAAAGAGTAGCCTCGCCCGATGTTGTTATCGCGTGTTCTTCTTGGAGCTTGATTTTGCGATCCGGATAGCCTCATTTTAGTTCAGTCTCGATTCCTTAAGCCGCCACTCCATCTAGTGAAATGGTCGTGACAACTGAAGATAAACATATCTCATCAATTCATCCTACTCAGCCTCAAACTTATAAAGTGCCATTATCTTCTCCCTCGTTCGTCCCCTCATCGTCATCGGACAGTAACGGCCGAGAGCGGGGGTGCCAACGTCTTGGGCTGACTTCCCAAGAAAACCCAAGAGAATGTGCCAAGGTCACATGATGGGTCCAGAGTTTTCTTGATTTGGTGGTTTGGACCAATGACAGCACTCAGAACGGACGGCGTTGCCGTTTTTGCCTCTTCCGCCCTTGGTTCCCTCTCCGGTCCAAGACTTTCCTCTACTTCGCCACGGTTCTCCGCCCGCTTAGGACATCCGCCAAGGCTTGGTGCTCTTGTCAACACCATCAATCCCACCATCTTCCCACCAACTTATTGGTAGTCGGATATCGTATGAGCAGCCTTCTCTTGGCTGCTTGCGATGGTGGGTCAACCACAGTTTGTGTTATCAGGGTTGGGGATGCCGTCTTTGCCGGTCAGAGCAATGGTATATATACAGCGGGATATTCCCTCTTCGTCATTTCTCCCAAGACAAAGAGCTGAAACAATCTCAAAATTCTATGTGAACGCACATTATACATTCCCTTCTCTATTGTACGTTCTCATTCACCCTATCTCCCTTTGTTGATTCAGAGACCCGAGATTTCGTCATTGGCTCTTGAACTTCGACTTAATGGTACATGCTAACCTATGTCACCAGCCCTCGACTAGGAATAGTATCCCGATCACATCCTGAACACAACACTCTACGAAAGTAACAGCACTACAAACATACACAATGGCACCCAAGAAGTCCGCTCATATGATGACGGATCGCCATCCGTTCTTGCTTACAGTCGAAGAAACCGCTAGGCAATTGAACACCAATATCGAAACTGGATTGACGGCTAGTCAGGTAGCTGAGATCCAGAAAACCCATCCTCCCAATGAGCTTGACACAGGAGGTGGTACGCCATGGTACAAGATCCTCGGAAAGCAGATCTCCAATGCTATGATTCTGGTAAGTTCAACATACATGAAGTTTTCATCAATCTATTTTGCTCGGCTTTTCTGACATTATGTAGGTCCTTGTATTTGCCATGGGTCTCAGTTATGGAGTTGGAGATTTTGTTGAGGGTGGTGTACTGACCGCAGTCATTGTCCTCAATGTCTCCATTGGATTCTTTCAAGAATTCAAGGCTGAGAAGAAGATGGATTCCTTAAGAGCGCTTTCCTCACCCAGTGCCTCCGTTTTGCGAGACAACAAGGTCGAGGTTATTCCCAGGTAAGATACTTCAAAGTCTGCAATGTTTATCTGTACTGACCCATCTTTAAGTGCCGAAGTTGTCCCCGGAGATATCATCATCATCAAGACAGGCGACACAGTCCCAGCAGACCTGCGCATGTTCGAAACCATGAATCTCTACTGTGATGAGAAGTCCCTCACTGGCGAATCCGAACCCGTCGAAAAGCGAGTCGAAGCGGATATTCTGATACCCCTCACCGACAAAGTAGCCACCTCCGAAAGCGATGTACCTGTTGCCGATCGCGTCAACGTATGCTACTCTACCACACCTGTTACCAAAGGTCGAGGTCGAGGTATCGCATACGGAACTGGCATGATGACCGAGGTCGGCAAGATCGCCGAATCCACCACAAAGAAGAAGCGCAAGGAAGGACGATCGATGAACTACAAGAAGCATGGCATCGTCCAACCAGCCAAAGGACTTGCTCTGAGGATTTACGATGGAGTTGGAAAATTCTTAGGTCTCACCGAAGGAACCCCACTTCAGCGCAAACTCTCGAAGCTCGCTTACCTCCTTTTCGGCTGTGCAATCCTCCTTGCAATTGTTGTCTTCGCCGTCAACAAGTTCAACGTTACCGATGAGGTCGCTATTTATGCTATCTCCACCGGTATCGCCATCATTCCAGAATCCCTGATCGCTGTCTTGACAATCACCATGGTTGTTGGAATGACAGTTATGAGAAAAGCTAATGTTGTCATCCGAGATCTTTCTGCTTTGGAAGCACTCGGAGGAATCACCAATATTTGCTCTGATAAGACCGGTACCCTGACCCAAGGTGCCATGATTGTCAAGAAAGTCTGGCTGCCCAAGATTGGAACCTATACAGTCAATAACTCTATGGACCCTAATGACCCAACTCAAGGAGAGGTGGTCATCGGCACTGAAACCATCCCAGCGGCTACTACCCCAGATGAGAAGCAGGATTTTGACCATCAACGCAGTGCTGCTGCCCTCAAATTCGACGTTCCAGCTGAAAAGTTGGCGAAAGATAAGCAGAAGACCGAGAAAGACTCCGATGAAGAAGAGCCAGCAACCATGAACGCTGATCTCGAAGCATTCCTCCGACCCACAGCCCTCTGCAATCTTGCTACCGTCAAAGAAGAGCTCGCTGAAGGCGAGAGTGTCAAGAAGTGGAACACCACTGGTGAGCCCACCGAGATCGCACTCCAAGTATTCGCCCACCGATTCGACTACGGTAAGAAGGGTCTCGAAGCAAAGGGATGGAAACAAATTGCCGAGTACCCATTCGACAGCACCATCAAGCGTATGTCAGTTGTGTACAAGAACCCCGAAGAGGATCAATGGGTTGTCTACAGTAAAGGAGCAGTAGAGAGAGTCCTCGATCTCTGCACTTCTGTTGGTACTGGTGACAAAAATGAGCCTATGACCGATGCTCTGAAGGATACCGTTCTGGCCCAGATGGACCACTTCGCTAGACAGGGCCAACGTGTCCTGGCTGTCGCTTCGAAGGTCTGGCCTGGGGAATTCAAGATTGAGAAGAAGGAAGAAGGAAAACATGGAAGCAACGTCGACGAGCTTCGACCGCAAGTTGAAAATGAGCTCACCCTCGTTGGTCTCGTTGGCATTTATGATCCTCCTCGTGATGAGACCAAGGATGCTGTTCGAGAGTGTTCCGAGGCTGGAATTAAAGTTCACATGCTGACTGTAAGTTATCACTCCCAATACACTGTGCGAGACCGTTCTGACAAGAAAAAGGGAGATCATCCAGCTACCGCTGAAGCCATCGCCAAGGAGATCGGCATTATCCCACGTAACATCAACATTCTTCCTAAGGATGTAGCCGACTCCATCGTCTTCAAGGCAACCGACTTTGACAAGTTGTCCGATGCCGAAATTGACGCGCTTCCCGAATTGCCCCTGGTCATTGCACGTTGCGCACCAGATACCAAGACCCGTATGATCGAAGCACTTCGACGTCGTGGTCTCTACATGGCCATGACGGGAGATGGTGTTAACGATGCCCCATCCCTCTCATCCGCAGACGTCGGTATCGCCATGGGTCTCGCAGGCTCCGATGTAGCCAAGAGTGCTGCAAAGATCGTGCTCACAGACGATAAGTTCAACAGTATCGTGTCTGCTATCCGCGAAGGTCGTCGCATGTTCGACAACATCCAGAAGTTTGTGCTTCATCTCCTGACATCCAATGTCGGAGAAGTGATCCTCTTAATTGCTGGTCTTGGTTTCCAGGATTCGTCCGGACAATCCGTATTCCCTCTCTCGCCACTTCAGATTCTCTGGGTCAACATGCTCACCTCCTCCTTCCCTGCCTTCGGTCTTGGTCGTGAGAAGCCCAGCTCCGAGATCATGCAACGTCCTCCTCATAAGATCAAGTGGGGTGTTTTCACTCCTCAGATCATGGTCGACATGGTCGTCTATGGTATCATCATGGGAACCTGCACGATCCTCACCTTCGTCATCATCATTTACGGTGCCTATGACGGCAACCTCGGCCACGAATGCAACGCACGATACAACAACAATCCCGAAACTTCCTGCGACCCTGTCTTCCGTGCTCGTGCTGCCGTCTTTGCAGAACTCACCTGGCTCATTCTCATCTCGGCTTGGGAATTCAAGTCTCTCCGCCGCAGCATGTTCCGTCTCGACCCCATGACCAATAGTCGCTTCCCATTCTTCAAGGATGTTTACGAGAACAAATTCCTCTTCTGGTCCGTCATGATCGGTGCCGTGTCCGTCTTCCCCGCCGTCTACATCCCGTACCTCAACACCCGCGTCTTCAAGCACACCGGTATCACCTGGGAATGGGCTTTATCTTTCGGCTCGATTTTCATCTTCGTGCTCGGTATTGAGGGCTGGAAGGCTATCAAGCGCAGCTTCAGACTGTTCGAGGCTGGTAGTGATGATGACATGGAGCATCGCCGTTCGCGCAAGCTTGGTCTTAGACAGGGTTTCTTCACCATGGCGAAGAGTCAGGCGAGCAGTATTCGCAGCCTTAGTAGACGTCCGACGAGTAGGAGTGGTGATAGTATGAGTGGGAACGAAAAGACGCCTGCAAGGTCTATCAAGCAGGGATCGCAGCCGGTGGTTGGCGATGAGCGGGTTTGAATGTAATAGGATTGTTCTGTTTAGCTATGATTCCCCATTTTGCGCTTGGTTTCGATGGAATGAATAGATAATATGGGATGGACAAGAAGGTAGTCAATAGATATTTGGAAAATATCAGAAAATGAAAAAAATATAAAATATCTCCAAGCATTCTTGTCTGTGGAGCGAAGTGTCGTGTGAGCCAATGATGGAAATGTCAAGCTTCGACATGCTCACTTTCGCGGATATTGGTCAGCTCATTCTCAAGGTCAAAACACAGGACAATGTGATGATTGAAGTCCCATTCCTTACATAGCTTGTGAGCTCGCGACCTGGCACTGGAGGATTTCGGAGAAAGTACCTTGACAAGGTCACAAGGACTCTGGGATGCGGAGAATTCGCGAAAACTCGGATGCTCGTATACAGTTCAGAGTGTCCATAGTTTAATTGAACTTAATAGTATTCACTAGTAATGTAGTCTAGTCTCTAGGAATGTGAAGAATTACAATATGACTCCGCGGAAGTCAATTGACGATTTGTTTACTTACTAAGTTAATAAGAGTCTCCCTACCTCACGAACGGTCTGTTGGATCGATGCGACGAGAATAAGTGTCCATTTTTAGTAAAGGCAGGTTCGATTAAGAATTATTTGATGTGGGCAACACCTTTCATAGTCGAAGTTTACTTAAAATTTGCTCTGGGGTGATGACAATTTTTGACGCCACATTCACCCAAGGACTCGCTTGCTCCTTCCCTCAATGGTATCAAGAATACTAGTTGCTAGGATTCCAAATTGCTAGTCACGTATACCCCATATATAAAAGTGCTAAATGACTTGTTATTACCCATGAGCATTGAAAGACAATATGTTCAAGGTCAATCTCAATGATTGAGCGTTCGCATCGAAGACCCGGGACTTTCCATCCAGACGATAGTTGTCCAAAGTACCAGTTTTAGAGACCCTCATGCTGCCACCGATCATAAAACCTGGCTAAAGTGTAGGAAAAAGTGGCCAGCACATGTTCAATCTTTGAATTGTGACAATTGTCTAGCCAGGAGTCAGCAAAAGTTCACTTGACATTGCCTAGCGCCCGCTACGCCTCTAACAATTACCTAATTACAATGTCAAGTTTTCCCAGATAAAACTGAAACCATTCAAATATCAAATCTAGTAAATGCCACTTCTCAGCAGGCTAGAAGCCACGAGGTGTTCAGCCTCGTGCACCAGATTTAGTGCAGTCCAGGAGGACTAGCGCGTATTTAGCGAGTGTTGGAAGATAAACATGCGATCTGGCGCTCGTCTTTTTCTCCTCCATCTTCAAACAACCACTTCGACGGAATACGGGACCGCAGCTAGCTGTTACATGACTGTCAAGATGCCTTGGGATTTGAAGGACAAGTCAACCCTGAAGGAGTTTGGTTTGTCGTTCGTATGCCTATGCACCGTATTCTTTTTCGAGATGCTGACGTCCTCCAGGTGGTAAGGACCGAGACACTACCCATTCGAAGACATCACAGACACCGGAGAGACGGTCTACCGTCACATTCTAGCGTCACCATGTAACTGCGTCTATTGTCTGCAAGAATTTCGCCCGAGCCGAGACACGACTCAAGCGAATAGAACGTTTGCCTAATTTGAAGGCCTATCAGATATCGAAGCACAAGAACGTGCATCCAAATTCGTCAATACCATATCAGGAAGCCTTCGATACCTACAAGAGCAGTGCAAATTGAACGGGAACACACTCGTAAAGCGATGGAAGAAAATAGGTGATGCTGGACGAAAGGAGCTATTGCTGAAAGTCCATCCACAGATCTGCGCTTCCCGCTGGTGTGATGTCGAACTCTGTGATGAATACATGCCCTTGGGACTGGGGCTAGGCGACACTGATTCGGGCAATATGAATGAGGGCGTGTACAGACGACCTTACCGAGGTGCACTTCTTCTACCATACATCAACCTCGAAGCCCTGACAGAGGATCCCTTCTTGCGGCTCAGTCTTCTTTACTATCGATCCAAACACCCTCCACACCTGTGGTCCGCATATGACAACTCCTTGCTGGACAAGCAATGGGAACTTGGCGCCTTTGCAACAACATATAATGATGGTACTATATCGCTTGAACCTGCCAATTATGGAACATGGACCCCATGGTCGGAAAATGCTGTGCATGATGGTTTCTCGATCGGCTTTCCACGGGGAATTCTGCTTCTAGAAGCTCAGCAGAAACTCCTTAGCTTTCTTCGAAACACAGTACAAGAATTGCTTGAAGGCCGACATAGACTTGATGCGAGCAACCAATCAGACCGGTTCTTTGCGATGTTTGAGAATGAATCGTCGAGCTCGATCAGGAGAAATCCCGGCAAACACCAGCTTTCTGTATTTCTCAACCAGGCATTCACCGCTCCAGCAGCCTTCACTATTGAGGCTTTTGGCTCAGTCGCAACACTGCAGCGAGATATGCAGGCCGACCACTTGACGTTCTTACAGACCGACCCGAAGTATATGCGGCATTACATATCTCAGGTGTTAGAGGACGCGACAGGAGATGGTCTTCGAGAGGACCTGAAGAATTTGGCTGTAGCTATATGGTTCTTGAAAGATACGAGCCGATTGCTGTCGTGGGAGAGGATCTGCGAGGAAACAGAAAATCTCCAGCAGCTCTTTGCTGATTCATATGGGCACGTGGTACACGAGAAGCAATCGGCTGCAAAGGATCCGACAAGCTATGGGTTGCATCAGTGCGCTGCTGTCAAAGGAAACGAAATGGCGCCTGGATACCATTGGACGTTCTCTACCAACACGGCCTGGCTTTAGAAAGCACTACAACTTCCACTGGTTGCAAGGTCAGGGTGGAGCGACCATGGTGATGCGTCGGGTGAGATCCAAGGAGACTTACACCGATGCCTTCTCTACAGATAGACTGGAATTCTGCCTGAGAATCCTAGTCCTAGATCCTTGGGACATTCCTTCTGATAGCAGAAATCCTGTTGCAAGTGAATTCACCAGGCGATTCGAACCATCAGACATTTTTGCTATGCTTCATCAACACTTGTCTGAATGCCAAAAGAAGGGAAAGAAAGATGAGCTCGCACGATTGGACCAGGTTCTCTATGAACTTTACTCCGAATTGTCTGCTGTCTTTCAGATGCTGTCGATGTTACGACTCCACCAAGCAACCTTTCAACAATTGAACCCCGAAAGGATCAAAAGCGAACAATCTGGAAAGGCATGGCGGTATATCCAAAAAGGCTTTCACACTTTTACCGATATTCCGCAAGGAGATTGGGATGCAAAGACTGGACGCATCACCCCTCACCATACCATTGTCAGCAACTCCACAAAAGTGATACCCCAGAGAATATCCGAGAAATTGCTAGGTAAGATTCTAGCCGAGTTCATCAAATGCCCAGTCCCCAAAGGAAATCGTTACACGGAAACATGGCTAGAGCAGAGCAAGGTGGAGCAGGACGCATTGAACAAATTCTGGCAAGCCCTCGGGGATTATCACCGATGGACTCTAGAAAGCATTGGCCTTGGAACTGAAGACATTGAGTCTGATATGGAGCGTTCTCTTTGCCACTACCCCAGAGCATCTTGCACAGATCGAGCGGCAAAGAGAAGAAATCCTCGCCACAATCGCTGCCAAAGCTGCTCTGCAGGCCGCGAAGAAGAATCAAAAGGCTGATAAGGCCTCTCTTCAAACTCAATGGGGCGAAGATAAAGAACAGTCTTTTGAGCTGCGTGCACCAAAGATCAAGCCCAAGACGCGAGGTGCTTCGGACGGTGTTTCCTCAGATGTCCGCGAATCTCCAGCTGTCGATGATACAGAACCTCAGATCACAGTCGCAGTCAACAAACGTGCGCTTTCAGTCTTCAAGGCTATGTTTCCCGGCAGCAAAATCGAGGATAGATCCAAAGCTATTGATTGGGAAGATTTCGTCAACGCAATGGCTGGGGAAGAGATTGGTTTTGATGCTCGTCATAGTGGAGGTGGTTCCGCGTACACTTTGAGCCCAATGAGCATTCGCTATGGTATGGAAAGGGGGCGATCAGCTTTCACAAGCCTCATCCTGAACATGTCATTGACGCGATTACCATTATGGCATATGGCAAGCGGATGGCAAAGTGGTTTGGGTGGAATGAGGAGACTTTTGTGTTGAAGAAGTGAGCGATGCGCTTCTTGGACTAGTGTGATCGGAGGAGTTCTTGCTTTGGGAGAAGACGATTCATAGTTTGCAGGCTTACTTTGGAGGGGCATTGTTGGTGAAAAGACGCCATTGAAATGAGGCTTCATGAATGTACCTGTGTCTATCCAAGCGTGTCGGCAGCCGGTCCTGGCTGAAGCAAGTTGACTTCATGAGACCTGGAGGTTATAAGACAGGACAGTTGTACAAGGAAACAGATCGATTCATTCGAAAATCATGCATCATAGTCCTGTTCCTCCATTTCACTTCAGGTTATTGCTAATGTCGCTGTGTTGGTACGTACCGACCAAGACTACCGACAGGTGAAACAATGCCAGTTCTTGTGGTGCAGCCAATGCTATTTAAAGCCCACCACGAGAATCACGAAAAACAAATTCACACGTTTGTATAATGAATGATTGCAGTAGATCAAATGACTAAACGTGAAGACCAGACAAAAGAGAAGAGACAAGGATTCGAAACGCAAACATTCCCAGACGAGGCTATCCTGCCTCGGCATGATGTTGCCACATTAGTCACAAGCGAGACACTAAACTCTCAAGCCTGAGGCAGAAGTAAGGCTAGCCAAATCTGCCGGCACAGCCTCGAACTGGAGAGGCTGCACGAACAGCCTTGCAAAACACGACAACCCTTCTTATCTCCACCACGACAACTTGCATTTCAATCATCACGAAAGGTGCATCGTCGCAATCAGCGCTATCACTTGTCTATCCGCCATTCCCAATTACCTGTCGTTGAGCCGGATTGTGTCGGCCTTGCGACATGGAGCCTTCCTCGAAGAAACGTCGACTCGCCCCGAAATTGGCAGAACAACCTCATGAACAGGTATTTTCTAGTCTTTCAAGGTCAAATATGGCTCAAACTGACAGAATCGATAGCCGCAGCCGGTTCGATTTGACTACAAAGCCATACCTCCTCCACAAGATGCCGTACCTCCTCCTGAGCGGAAAGACTTCGAGTCCTTCGCGCGTCACCTCCAAGATGCAGCTATGCTCATCTATGCACAAGCCAATCAATCCCCATATACAAGCGTCTCGGTCCTACTGCTACGATGGGAAGATGATTTGAGCGTTGACCAGGATTTGCAGCAACTTCAAAAGCTCTTCCGCGAACGCTTCAACTACCGAACCGAGTCGTGGTGTATACCCAGTTGTCCGAACCCAAGCATGAAACTCACCATGCAGATGGCACAACACCTCGAATATGCGAGACCTGATCATTTGTGGATCGTGTACTATGTTGGTTATGGATTCATGGGTTCAGACCATAATTTATACTGGGCTTGGTAAGGCTACGCGTCACAGCCTTACGACTCATACTGACATTGTGATAGCAATCCTCGGGAAGATTCCTCCAAACTTAAATGGGATGGTGTCAGATGCCTACTCGAAGATGCTCAATCCGATATTCTCCTTCTCCTCGACACTTGTGCAGTTGCCGATGCTCCTACTGCCGGAAGCCATGGCATCAAACAGGCTATTGCTGCATACAGCCCCGATCAGATCGGCAAGGAGCCAGGAGCACGCTCATTCACATTCAATCTCATCGAAGCCTTGGGCAGACTCGGTAGTGGTCGCGCTTTTAGCACACAACGTTTGCACGAGGAGATCATATCCATGCAGCATAACAAGTTCTTACAGACCTCTGGTCTGACCAATGGCTCGAGTAAACCTCCGCCAGGCCGAGAAAGAATGCCTGTTGTCTTCTCGTTGACTCCGGGTGCAATGCAAAGCATCACAATATCGCCAATTGTACAACAACCACCGGGCGGGTCCCTCATCCCTTCGCCTCTGGGCTCTCCTGACAATGATCTATTACCTTCAAGAAGCCTTCACAACGAGCAGCAATTGCTGAAGATTAGCTCGAATGCTGATCTCACGTTCGAGGAGATGAGAGCTTTGGTCTGCACAACCTTTCTTGGTGAGCCAAGTCAGGAAATGGCGTCCTTCAAGCAGTGGCTCCTTAACACCCCGATTGCTGCAGCAAAAATTGCTGTTGAGGGCATGTTTCATGGACCACCAACTGTGCTCTTGGTCTCTATGCCCATAGCTATCTGGAATGTAGTTGCCGCAGACCGTACATGCGCTTTCCTGGGTTACGTCAATTCTCACAACATGACTACCGAATACCAACGACTCATTGGTGGCATCTCGCCTATTGCGAAGACCGCAACTTTCAAGGAGCTTGAGGATGGCAAGATTCTCCTCGAAGCCCGTCAGGCTGCTACCTCAACTCCTCTCATGAATCGTCATGAACCTCGCCCAGAATCAATGCAACAAGATCCAATGCGCCAAAGCATGGGGCAAAACGACATTCCAATGGGCACGCCCAATCCGGTGCCTCAGGTGGTATTCCAAAATGTGGATCAACCCGTCATCCCAGAACACAAAGACGAGGTCGAAGACTCAGTCGAGATGCACGAAGCTGCAGAACAACTAAAGGCTCTGAGCCACGTACGACACTTGAGTCATGATCATGCCAATAGTGAGCGGAATCAATCTCATATACCTTCTGAAGATTCTCCTGGGTTGCGAAGTGCTCGAGAGGAATCCGCATCATCACAAGATCAAAATGAATCTGGCGGAGAAGACCAAATGTACAATTCAGAGTACAATTCGCCTCGACCAAAACCTCGGAGATCCATCCAGAAACAAGGCCCTAAACAAGACACTCGATGCTCCTTGTGCAGTCATGCCCCTTTCAAGGACTCTTCCTCCCTCCGAAAGCACATTGCCGCCGCTCATACCCGACCATTCCCATGCGCTTTCTCTTTCGCAGGCTGTACTAGTACATTTGGTTCGAAGAACGAATGGAAACGCCATATTGCCTCACAGCATCTCTGTCTCACATATTATCGCTGCTCGTCATGTCCCCAAAGTACGGTCGAGGGAAAGGGCAATGAGTTCAATCGCAAGGATCTCTTCACACAGCATCTCCGTCGAATGCATGCTCCTTTCGCTATCAAGAAGGCTATTGCAAAGGGTGATAGTAAGCTACAACTAGAGTGGGAGACACATGTCAAGGATATGCAAACCAGCTGTTTAGTCACTCGTCGACAACCACCGCAACGATCTGCATGCCCCAAACCCGACTGCTCCAATGTATTCGAGGGCACCGGAAGCTGGGATGACTGGACCGAGCATGTTGGCCGACATATGGAGAAAGGTGAAGCTGGCAGACTTGGCGTGGACAAGTTGCTTGCAAGATGGGCTCTCGAACAAGGCATCATCGAACGCAAGGAAGACGGGGAGTTGAGATTGGTAGGCACGGAGAGAGAAAGTGGTTCCGGAGCTGGATACTACAGCGACGGCAATGGCAACGTGGCACCGAAGCGTGATATGGGCGATGATACCAAAGGCGAAGGAGACAGCATGCTACTCGACAGTTGACAATTGCTGCAACAGGCGATCGACGGGTAATTTGATATTGGCAGATTTCTATGGGGTGTTGCGGGGCCGGAGTACAAATATTGCGCTTTCCCGTCACGGCGTCCGTTGTATAATGCTTCTGTCTTTCATTGTTCGTTTATTCTGCGATTTTCTGATGTCCTTGGTTTGGATGGGCGGTTGGGTATAGGATGGAATGGAGTCTAGCACTGCGTTTCCTTCTTACCTAGCTTTCTTCTTTTGTGGATGGGTAGGATAGTAGGAGCCTAGCTGCCTTTGAAAACTTGAGGCAGAGGAGCGGTGGAGGACTATGCAACGAATAAAGAACTAAGATATTCATGATACTACAAACGAACCATTTTGACACTTTCGCCAGATGCAGCCGATCTGAAAATGATGATTTTCCCGCTCTTGGTACAGGATTATCTTTCCATTTCCCAGCTTCTTCCTCGAATTTGCCCGTCATTCCAAACAACCCGATCCCAAGATATCGTTTGTTGATTGATGGCGATGTGTCTGCGGCTTCTACTGTACCTCTAACCTGAATCCTGCCCGGTCTCCCCTTTCCAAGGCTTCTTACTTTACACGAGTTGCATTCTTCGAGCCCCCTGGCCCCTCTTTGCGGAGGTATCTCCTGTCCGATCTGCTCCCTTTCCCGCCAAGAGATATATCAACCCGACATCTAACATGCATGTCTACCTAATAAAGTAAGTAATACCAAGCCCCCCAGAACATATTACGAATCCTTCGAGTGCTCACGATTATTAGATGCCCCTTATTCGTGTAACTATCGTCGGAAAAGGTGTGCTAAAAACGACGATCTGGAGGCGCGGGAGATCGACATCCCGAATTTCAGGACGATCGGACTAAACCCAGCAGTCACTTACCTAGGTAATCTAAGCGACGATAGAAGGGAGACTTGGGGAGCCGTAAGGATTGAGTTGGGTATTGATGCATATTGGCGTTGGTGTTGCTGGTAGTCAGTCATTGACGGACGGAACCCAGCAGATGCTAGTTTGTATACTGTATCATGCCCAAGACTCAAGAGCCGAGAACTCGTGGCGGGATTTGCCTTCAGATGGGGGCTCGTTGAGGGGAAAAGATTGACATTTCTACCCCGGCCGGGTTGGGTTCAGTCTGGCTTGTATCGTGGCTGGCTGGTGCTGACGCTGATCTTGGGGACGGTAATCGAACGTCTGGGTAGGGTAGGGTAGAGTTAGGTTGGGCTGGATTGTTGTACTCGGTATTCGGTAGTTGGGATTTTGGGTTTGGAGTTTGGGTTTGGGTTGTGCTGGGGACTTGGGACTTGACAACCTTGATGGTGATGGGAGCCTGTTGGCGGACTAGTGCTGGTTGTTGTGGCCCCGATCTGCTTGGGCGGAGGAGATTTCCGGAATAGATATTCTGGGATTGAATCGTACGAGTCACGTCTGAGTGACTATGGTTGATAGGAGTTTGGCTTCGATAGTTTGAAAGTATACAATAACACCGAGACCGAGTTCGGCATCTGAATGCTGGAGCACAACTATTGGAGTTAGAGGGAGCCTGGCTGTGATCGTACCGGAACTATCTCTACATGCCGAAAGTTTCTTCACGGAGGTAAGGTTCAGTGTTTAAAATGAAGATGACTGGAACCTTGCTGCTGGACTCTCGAATCCAGGTGAACATTTCACTGTGTGGAGATGTACAAATTGACTGAATGTTTGAAATCCGAGTTTTGCGTTACTTTGGAAGTGAAGAAGGCTCGCTGATGACTTTCTTCCTGAAAAGCGAAGGTTTGCTCTTCGATTTGGAGAAGTGATAGTTTTGGAGTTTAGCCTGCTTGTTTGAACTGTCGGGGCTCCCGGTTTCCAGACATCGGGTTCGAAGCATGGCGTATATACTCCTGAATGGCTCTGAGATGAGCTAGACGGCATTATCTGGCATTGTCTAATGGTTCGCATGTGATCTTATAAATTGGGCAGGAGCGTGACTTGAGAAAAAGCCCTGAAACGAATTGCTGAGATGATGGTTCTAGCTTATCCAAATTTGCTTTACCAGAATGCTTGACATTTCAAAACTTAGGATGGTGGCACAGGATAGGGTAAACAAGCTCTTACTTGCTGAGTTAGAGGAGCAAAGGATGTTCGAGACAATTTGGTGAACCGCAAAACCCAGACCTATACCCTATACTATTCAGATAACACAGGAGAAGTACAATCACAGCCAGTTAAGACTTATAAACCCATATATTTTGAGTATAATACAAACATCTGTGTTGATTGCACCAAGCTAAAGGTAAATTCAGGGCGCTTTAGGCGGAGAGTGGAGACGTTCCCAACTTAATAGAGTCGAGGAACTGGATAAGCGAGACGAGCAGCTCGCGCCTTTAGCTTGTTCACCTCTCATTGTGACTTGCAACGATAAATTCATGCTCTTGTACAAACAACAATCAATGACCTCTCGTTTCCAATGAATGTGTAGTTGATGGTGCTGTTGGGGATTGAAAGGGGGAAATCGCTTAACTTTGATGTTTTGTTTACGCGAGGTTGAGTGGGGCTAGGAAATTTATAGACTCCTTCGAACGCACGTCTCGATACGTTCATAAAAGTAAGTGAAAGATGTCTATCAAGTCAAAGATGATGTAATGAGATTCATGGAAGCATTGTCTGCGAGGAGCCTGCTCGCCAACGAGAAAAGTTAAGTCGTAGGTAGTGAAGACATCACTGAGCGAGGGGTCGACAAATCGTATCAGCCCTAAACAGCTTTACCAATAAAGCTCCTCGACTGAACATCTTCTCTTAAACCAACGAAAGACAGTCAAGACTTGAGCTTCAAGTCGATCTTTAACCAAACAAATTGTCCATTTTTTTTCCATATGACTAACAGCTTATCAAGTAGTCACGGAAGAAAGTGACAGCTCAACATTCCCCCACTTGGGCCGAAAGTTGTCAGAAGATACTCAAGCTACGGAGCTATCTCCGTAACTCTACAAAAGAACCGGTGCTTCGGCATAAAGATGAAGTTCAAACTCAAAAGCTACCAGTAACCCGTTTTGCTCAGCTGAATCATTTCATCCTCTGCAAAACTCTATCATTGTCTCACTGCGAACCTGGATTATGTAGCTAATAGCTCGAGATACGATACATTTCATGCCCACGGGTGCAGTAAAAGTGACACGAGACGACACATGGCAGGAAGAGACATGGCGCACAGCGGAATGGGGTTTGCGGATCCGGGGGGAAGACTTAGCGAGTGAGCTGTGATGTGAGACATTGAGCGGTATGAGAGATCTGAGAGATATATGACATGGTTGGCTGTCAAAAAAAGGGATCAGTGACGAGTGTGTTCGCTCATCGTAGACTTTTTCCTTTCATGATTCGCCAAGTACATGGTAGAGTAGGATTTAGGCAAGGAGAGTCTTATTCGCGATCGACACGAGTCGAGAAAAAGGATAGCAGAATACAAAAAAAATGACGAGTATAAGCACGGATCCTACCGCATTTAGTGTATTGTGCCCTGCCTGCCAAAGAATAGGCCGCTGGCCAGCCTTATCCGTAACCCCTCCCAAGCTGAAATACCTCGAATTCCTCACATCTCCATCCCAACCCCAGTCGCGGAAGCGCTCAATTGATTCCGATCTGATACTTTCCAGCTGGCATCTCTTTCCTAGCTAGCGCAATTCACAATTGTCCGGAACTTGCAGAGCAACAATACCCGCAGAGAAAAATAAGCACATTCTCCACGCGAGCACGGGAAGGGAAGAGAGAAAGAAAGACAATTGTCTCGATTTCGAGTCTAGGGCGTTTTTGTTCCCATGATCCCGCGCGCTACAAAGCCTGCTCGCGCTCGCCTGGCATCAAATTAGACGCTAGAACGTTGGTAGATGCTTTGGGGACGGCAAGTGTATAGAGAGGAAGCTGATGGGACATGTTTCGCGCACATCGCGTGTGTGGCGCCCATTATCTGGAGGACCCTCAGGACGAAGTACCGAGATATGGGCTGTACTGTGTGGAAGCTATGGAGAGTCAGGTCTTGACAGGCACGACTCTAGGCTGGAAGTCGGTGTCAAAGCTTGTCGCTGAGAAATCATTCGAAGCTGGGAATAAAGAAAGAGAAATGTGTCATTTTTCTTGTGTACTTAGCGTATCTTTGTGTTTCCACGCACGTTTTGACCGCGTGGACTCGTCACCGGTTTATTTACTTTTGGCGGCGTGGCACTGGCGTCCAGTCCAGTCCAGTCCAGTCCAGCTTTCGTGCAACTGCCATGTAAAATTAGACGATGTGCCCTCTTTCACAAGTGATACAGTATCGTGCAGAATCGTGTCGAGATCAGAGAGATCGAGGGAATCGAGATGTTCGGAGTGAATCGTAGACTCAAACCCGGTTCATATCTTTTTAACCCAGCCAAAGTGAGAGTGTACGCCTAAGACTGTATGCTAGACAAGTGCAAGAACTCCGAATACTCGGGTCCTTCCCTTCCTTCCTTCAAGCCCTCACCTCGCTTGCTGGTGTAACAGGGTTCCAATCAAGAGTCTCGCAGTACGCGCACATCTGTGCATATGTACAATCTGCTCCCTCGCACCATCATATCATATCAGATCCCAAGATAGTGGACCGGCCGTTGCGCTACATTATCGCGTAGCACGAGAAGCAAGGAAAATCGTACGATCATGTCTGCGTGAAGTTTCTTTTGTGAGCTTGATCTGGACGAGAGAGGGATACAAAACAGGGAATTGGGATGGGGGGTTTTGCCCTTTGCTGTGGGGTGGCGTTGGGGGGCTTACACGTGGTGGCTGAGAGAGAGGGGAAGGATTGTCTTGTGAGGAGGGACGGGGAGGACGGAGGCTGGCGTGCTGGACATGTGGGTGAGATGGTGCTGGTGGGAAGAAGCAAGTTGGTTGTGATGCTTGTGTGACGGGGTCGCTTGAGGCGTTGAGAATTGGAGTCAGTGAGCGAGAAATGTGAGCTGTGAAAAGGGATGCCGAGGGTGGCCGACGGCAGCGAATAAGGGTGTTGGTGGCGCCTTTTATGGAGGGAAAAAGCAAAGATGGTACGTTTACATACTGTACATTTGATATGTGATGAGATGAGACGAGAGCGCTTTCGGCGGTAGGTCCGCTATATAGAGGATATTGAAAGACCTGCTATGCATAGAGACCAGCTGAAGTCATAGTGAGAGGATAGATCTGCGAACGACCAGATCAAGAAAGACGGGCCTTTCTCCCTTTCGCGCGAAACGACGAGACATTCGCCCCTTGGACTCGCGAAAAAAGGAAGAAAAAAAAAAAAAGATCTGCCAGACCCTTACGGTAGAAGGCAGTGATCAGAAAGCGATAAACCAGAAAAGCCGTTTGAATTGACCTCAGCAAAAAGTAAACATCACCAAGGTCTCAGGATATGGCTCCGAAAGCCTCCGCAAGCAAGCAACCACACCCGAGAACAAGAACATGGCAACAAGCCGCTCACGACGGCCCGAGACGAGACCACTTTGATCATCTCGTTAGATTGCGAAATATGTCTCAGACTCGGCAGATAGAAAAACAATCACAAGCGAGTCACAGCACACACACACTCATACACATGAAAAGATATACATACGATCTGTATCCGAGGTCCTCGCCACGTACGGGACGGGCCAGAGCGAAATCTGCCGACTAAAAAGCAAAAATTTACGCTGGACTAGTGAAAGAGGCGCTGAAGAAGGGTATGATTTGCCTCGATGGCGTGGAATAAGGTCGTGGGTCGGAGACGCCTCTTTGCACACCGTGTGGTACAGCACATGAAATGTACATGAGGCTTTGGCCTCGTGACTAGGTAGTGCTATTTGCCTTGCATAATGTGTTCTCGTGTCTGGTTCTGATAGAGAAAAAGATGCTCACGGGCTCGTTCGGCCGAATTCGTTGTACAACATATCGTTATGTTGGATACGGTACGTACGTTTTGGATCGCGTAATGTCCACTCCACTCATCCATTGTATTGTCTTTGCGAGAACGGACTCACGGAGAATGAGGAAGGGGGGAGGGGTGAGAATGCTGGAGAGAAGGGCCGCCTTTCTCATGTTCCACGACATGAGTGTGAAGGACAGGACGTACGGAAACTGGTTTCGTTTCGAAACCTTCCATCTTGGCACGTCATCTCGAACATCCTCCGAGTTCTCGGATACCTTTTTTTAAGAAGAATGTGAAAAAAGTGCCCAGGCAATACTCGATGCCATGCCTGTCCATAGCCGATGCGATCCAGTATTACTTACTTACAGTACTCTGTGTATCCAAGACAGACAGCCAGCCATCCATCCATCAAGGACGACCCAGAGATGTCCGTGACCTGGTCACCACCTCTCCTTCCCTGTCCTGTCTGCAGGCCCGATATACTGTACTGTACTGTAGATGGCTAAGTAGGGTAGGGCATACCTAGCCAGGGAGCATGGCAGCGGCACGGTCCTTGACAAGACAAGGAGCAGCTCAGGTTCAGGTTCAGATCGGGCTGGATGATTGGGTAGCAACGGTCTCCAGGCTTCGTATCCCTACTGAAACAGAGCCCATATCTGCATCGGAATATATTATTCGTGGACCCTGCTTGTCTGGCCTGGCGAGGTAGCCAGTTAGCAAAACAGCCAGGAGGGAGGGGCGCGCGGGCGCGCGCGGGGACGCTGCCTATCTTGGTAAGATATTGTAAATCCGTATCGGTTGTGCTGTGAGTGGTTGTCGGGGGGTCTAATATGTTTCACCGAGGTGATATATCGCGCAGGAAGGAATCGGAAAGTAGATGTTCAGGGCTTCGGGGCAGGGGAATTGGTGAACCTTAGCATGGCTTGTATGGTACTGTATGTCAAAGGGTTGATGGATATGAGATGGGATGAGATGAATGGCCGAGATGATGGTTGGGCCTGCCATGGGTTACAGTAGATGGATGGGTGCGATCGTCAGATCGATTGTTTATTGCTTTAATTGGAGATGTGAGATTGGAGATCGGTATCTAGATTGAGTAGCCCCACAGTGGGGTGCTTCAAGGAGGGTAGCATCGAGGAGAAGCCAGCGTTCAAGGTGAGGTGTTGCCCGTGGGGCTGCGATGTGGAGAAGAAAGTACTTTGTTTGACTTTCAGGTGAGGCTTTTGATATTCTACTTTGGGGTTGACTAAGTTTAGACAGTATGAATTGAGACTGGCTCGAAGCTAGAAATGGCACCCTTGATGCACACGCTACTTCTGTAGCTCAATGTTGACGATGAAGAGCATGTGTTTGATCCTCTGCTGTTGAATCGCATATTAGCACTGGCGGGACTGTGCGGCGTAGTGACAATTGTAGTACAAACAAGAGCAGAATTCAAGGAAGAGGCGAAAAGAGCAGCGAAACCGCAGCTCTTTGCAGGAAGAACAGTCCGAAATGACAAAGGTTTGGTAGTGGTACTGTAGGACAAGCGCGCATGGACATATGCATGCACATATGCGGGTATGTTTCCGTTGGATCTGAGATTGCTCTTCTTGTTGTAGCCCACTTGTGGTCCCGATGCGAAATATACTCCAGGATGGGTATAAGAGAGCAGGGAGCCAGAGCCGATCAAACAGTGGGAACTCCTCGAAGAAGGGATGCGAGATGGTGTGAGGTGATGCAAAGTTAACTTTCCATCCCTGGACCTTCTGGTGGCGATCTCCAGATCGTTCTATACCAAGAGGAGCTGGACAAGGGTTCGAGATGGATTTTTGATGAATTTGACTTAGAGAGGAAGATGCGGTATGCGCTTCGTTATCAGATCTCTGGTCTTATTTGGGGGCTGTGTGGCCTGGTATGAAGTGACAGCGGAGTATTTTTGCAAAGTCAAAATGATAGAATTGCACGAGGAAGTTGCCTTCCGCTACCGGTAGGCCTGATAGAAAACGTCGTCGCATGAAATAGTGGTCTCGTGGTCCTTTAGGGCACGGCAGTTGGGTTGTTGCTTGTTGTCGTCAAAACCTTTTCTGAGGCTTGCGTCAACTGTCTGTACGCGTAGTGTACGAAGGGTCAGTGTAGTGCTTTGAGTTGTGGAGAAGTCTATTCAGAGATCAGATCAGACAGAGTCCGAGTTAGGGGCGTGAGGAAACGACAGGCTTCATCCTAGGCTGCTTAAGCATAGGGTTACAGTGAGGAGCATTATTTACTGACAGGGTAGGCCAGCACCTTGTATGTTCCGGAAGCCGGGAGAATCATCGCGCGACCAAAATCTACAGGGGATGAGATCGTGAGATGGAGAGATTTGCGGTTCGAGGTGGATCTGATGCTGAAGGTGGAACCTCGAACTCTGCTGATGGATACTTTGGGACGAGCTAGAGTTGATGGGTCTTGAGAGACTTCAGACTTGAGGAAAGATCAGCTGCTGGTGCTGAGGTCTCCGTGACTTCTGACCAGCTTCAATCTGGCCAATGATACCTATAGCTCTGGTGGACAGCAGTGAAGCCAATACTGGTAGCTCTGTTGTTCGTCAGGTCAGGAGGGGGGGATTTTTCTGCTTCTGGTCCTGCTTCAACAGTGCATGGTTACTTCAGCCCGGAAGGTTAAAATCCCTTCCGAACAAGTAGCATGGCGTACCGAGTAGAAGGTTCTGCGGCCGAAATCTACTCCATCTCAAGGATCGTTCGGCATCGTACTGTATCGTGAGGATATCATGTCCTGCTTGAGCAGTGGGTGCCCTGCCCTGGAAATCTGGAGCCCTGAAGCCCCCAGTGATATCCCCGTCCTTTCCGCCTACCCATCCACCTTTGTTTGGCAGACAGGGTAAACGAGGCGTTCGGAAACTGAACTGGGGCCTGTCAGACTGGGATCACAGGGACTGGGTTCAGGGGTTTAATATGCATACGATCGAACGATGAGACGCATCCGTTGGAGTGGTTGATGGAGACATGATGGACCAACGGTATGTCTACATGAGAGGGAAGAAGAGCGGCGGACAGCTCTCGAGTCGTGAAGTGTAAAGTGTGAAGTGAAAGGGATGACAGTTGGCTAGGCCAGATACTCGGTACTGTTCGAGGAGGCTTGATTTGATATGTTTGAGATGAGAAAGATTCGCTGGCAAGTTCAGGTTCGAGTTCAAGTCACAGTCGTACCAACGAGTCAGGGATATGCAGAAGGGACGTGGTCTTGACTCCCTGGCGAGCTTGTAAGTGGATGACGAACTCCGAGCTGAAGTTGAGGAGGAGGAGATGGAGGAGGAGGTGGACAATGATGGGCTGGGCTGGTTGTGTGTGCCGTGCCGGACCGGCATCTGTTCCACGCATGGCCTGCCTGCATATGCATGGGTAGTTGCATGCATGCAGGATGCGAATACATCTTTCTTAGCTAGCGTGCAGCACGGAGCATCTGAGATCGTACGATTCTATGCCGCTAGGCTGGGGATATACCTGGTCTGGCTTCTGGATGGAACGGGGGGCCCTAAGGCCATGGCTGAGATCTTCGCGTGGGCTAATGCTGCGGAGATCTTATCTGATATTGGAGCGTTGGGTTTTGGTAGGAAAGAACATCAGGGTTGCAGGAGATGGAAAGGGAAGACGAAAAGAGGAGGGAAAGTCTTTGTCCAAGTTCGATTTTTTTGGGCCATTTTTGTACTGGCAATGGTAGGAAGTATGTATGTATGTAGGGCCTGAGAGAGTGACACAGTTGCCGCATATTGAAAAGATAATTAATTGTTGAGGTAAAACCAACGTTCGGAGAAATAGACGGATGTCACAGCCGGTCCGGACTCCTACCCTACAGTGTCATCAACCCAGTTCAATTTATTTCAGTTCAGTCCAGGCCATCATCATCATCATCTCACCAGCCCTAAATCTCCATCCTAGCTTCCTTCACAGGCTCGAGTCTCGAGCATACTCGAGTTCTGTCCAGTCTCCGTACCAAAACTAACTGTCCAAGGAATTACCTAGATACATTGGATTGGATAGAGGCCGTGAGCCGAAGCGAAGCGAAGCGGGAACACCCAGCCAGAACGAACATCAAAGCAGACAGACAGACAGACGATTTTGACTTTTTCGCTGGTCTAAAACTCTATCGCCAGATTCAGATTTCGAACGGCGCTACTGCATCTCCTCGCCTTCGGCTAACTTGTGGGAATCGTCATCTGGGGCCACGTACCAACAATTTGGAGGGAATGAGCATTATGGGATGTACTGTTTTGATCGGCGTCTGGGTGAACTGCTTTAGGTGTTGGTGTCCGGACCTGGGAACCTGGGAGTTGGAAAATGTGAAACCTTTCTTGTTGTTTTTGCTCCGATGCGTAAGTGAGGGAGGCAGGGAGGGAGGGAGGTGATGCGCAGAATTGCTTGGGTGATTAATGGAAGGTTCCGTTGCTTGGATAGTTGGTTGATGCTTGGTATTGATAGATAGAATCGAGATGTAAGGAGATGGGATGGTTATGTTCCGTAGTGTCTTAAAAGGTAGATAGATTATATCCATGAATCTCGCTCGAGATCTTGAATCTCGATCTCTACGAGAATAGCTCTGGCTATTCAGCTGGCTGTTTAGTATGGGCTTAGGTAGATGCAGCTACAATAGTAGAGTCTTAACGCGACATCTTCTGTCTATCAGAACAATCTACGTCTTCTGCTCTTTTTGTCAGAAATTTTTGTCTGCTGCATTCATCCATCGCAATACAATATCTCCAGTGGCGATATACCCCCACTCCCAGGGTTCTCTCTCCATCTCGATCATCCATCGCCCATCAGTGCATCATTTCAATCAAGAGATCCCCTTTTCCTTTCCCAGTTTCCCAGGGCCTACCTAGGCTGGGATCCTGTATTATTGTACCCTCTCGCCTGCCTGTACGATACCTACTAGTATTAAAGCCTGCAGCGCACCCCATAATTAAGGAATCGGCGATCGCATCAGCGCACTGCAGTGCACTGTTCATCTTTGGCCTTACCTTACTTACCCATGCACCAAGAAATCTCGGAAACAGGATTTTAAAAAGGAAAACTGCGCCGTCGCTAGAGCCAGATTTCATAACTATTTCGATTCGAGTTTGAGATGTTGTTAGGTGTGCTATGATATCGTATGATTTTCTAGACCTCTCTTCTAGGTAACGCTAGGAACTTTGAATGAGAGGGGAGGACGAGGGGACGAGGGGACGAGGATGGGCTACTTTAGCTAGCTGCCGTTGATTTTTTCTAGGAGACAAAGAACGCATTTTTCCTTTTCTAGGTACATGCACCTTCACTTAATAATCATAGGTAGTAGAGTAGTCCGCAGGAGGAAAAGCTGGGTTAAATATCGTATCGATATAAACGATTTATATGGAGCTTCTCAATATACATATTGTATAAATTTCATTAAAAAAAGAGGAGAAGGAAGAAGGGAAGGGAAGAGATATGATGGATGTGATGGATATGGTGTGATGTGAGGGTGGATGAGAGAATTGGCGAGGGAAGAAAATGGATACCTAGAAGGAACAGGTGCAGGGTGTACCCATGCCCACCGCGTGGCGTGGCACAGGCACAGGCACACACGCACACTGACATGACAGCGGCGCCTGCCCGCGGAAAGGCAGCGGCAGCGGATGGCTGCCTTTGAGCGAGCTTGGAGCTTGGAGCTTGGGCTGAGGGCTTTCGCGGGGTTGAACACCTACCTCAACTGCCTGGTACAAAAAGCTTCGAGAGATCTAAGACTTGGGAATCGTAATCTGACATTCGGGATGGTAGAGAAATGATTGGAATGGATGGAATGAAATGGATTTGTACATCCGCTACGATACAGTATCAAAACTCGATTTCCCTCATCTCAAGTCCTCACTCTGAACTCATTCATCATAGAGATTTATTTCCCTCCAGTCAAGTCAAATCGTTGACTTGTAATTACTGACCAACTGACTAAGAAACGACAGACAAGCCAACCCAGCCCAGCCCAGCTGACAGCGGCGAAGAACACCGCAGCGCACCGCGCATCAATCACGGTGCATAATATAGTGTAGTGAAGTGCTTGTACGCTGTGAGGTTGGCGTTGGCTTTTTATAGAGGTTGTAATTCGTTGTACATGTAAGTCGCTAGTGGGGGTCGGTAGACTCATTTACTATGACTTTGACGTGCGGAAGTGGAAAAATGCATGTATGAAATGGTATCGGTATCGGTATCGAATCGAATTCGATCTGGGTCGGGAGTCGTGGTGCACAAGATCATGCAGGATACGGGAGGGAGGGAGCACGGGTTGAGACTTGGGGGGAATTGGGCGGGTTTGGAGATATCCGAGTGGTTCGTGTACGAGGCTTTGGGGTTGGGGATTTAGATCTCGTGGGATGGAGGGAAGGGGAAGGAATCGGAATGGGATACCGGAGATGCGAGACGAGACGAGACTAGACGGGTGACGGGAGGGGAAGAAAGGGAAGGCGATCGAGTGAGTGAGATCTTACTGGTGGTTTTCTGGTTGTGGACTGGTAGACAATTCTGAAGCTGTACAGCGGTACAATACACGTTTCAATGTATATGGCTTCGTCACGAGTCTCGAGTGTCAAAATCTTTTTCAGACTCTGTCCCATTATTCGTAGGGATTAGTCTACCGTTGGATGGCTTGGACTTTTTCTGTCATTTTTCTGTCATTTTTCTGTCAGTTTTCTAGACTGGTTTGGTTTGGCGCTGAGTCGGCCGCCTGCGCCAGATATCGTGGGGACTTGGGGAACGTGGCATATGTGAGTTGAGCCAGGATAGGTTGGAAGAAGTTTAGAGACTTTAATCACATTGTTCAGAATATCTAGCCTATGAGAAGGGCAATGAAGTGCCAGCGGGTCGGCTGTCGTATCATGTTCTGTTCCCGAGATATGCAGTCCGATGCTATGGGTGAGTGCGGTCGGTTGGGAAGGGTGCTAACTTCATCTATCTCATCTCACTGTGCAGTGTGCATTTTCTGGGACGAATCATGGACGATTGAATGGACGACTGAGTGCTGGAGCGTTGGTCTGGTCGAATAAGGTGGTAGATCTCGTATTTCGCTTCTTGCCGGATTGGGTATTGTTGGAAGGAGATCTAGCTCTAGGTCAGATATGATACAAGTTTTTCTACTCTCATTCCATATCTTGACAGGAGTGAGAGTATCATGTGAAAGAGGAGAATTTCTCGCGATTTCTAATACTAGGCTCATTTCATCAGATCCGAATTGCGGGATTTAGATATGGATATTCATGAATGTGATATCGTTGCCGCCCGAGGCTCGCTCGCGTACTGAAGCCGAGGTGGATCCTAAAAATAAGAATGGAAGGAAGCTGGTCGAGAAGAATACCGTTGAGCCGAGCGGAGCAAGCCGTCAAAATCAAGCCGACCGTTGAGAAACTCAGAACTCGAGACGAGGAGGGAAGTGATATATCATAATTCGCCCCGTCATCGATATTGCGATTCACCAGGCCGAGTCTTCACGAGCATGGGTCATCCGAAACTCGAAAGTTCGAAAGTTCGGGACGAGGTTACATTCGGAGTGGATTTTTTTACATTCCTCAGACCCCTCAGGGGGTGGGAAAACGGGTAACGGTTCTTTGTGGTTCGCTTTCTGATGGGGTATCGCTTTCCCATGTGGGGTCTTCTGTTCGGCTTAATACGATCGAGTCGGATGGATTTTTATGGATTGTGATGATGGGTGTGTGGGTTGTGGATGTAACCCTACCGCTGGGACCGATTTTGATGTTCGATTTGCGTTCGGAGAGTGGATGGGCGATCTGTGATGATCTGAGATGGTGAGATATAGTATTAATTGTGGCATGCTATATACCGTTTCGAGGCTGATAGGTATGTATCAGTAATACAGAGAGTGCTGTGCAGTTCTACTGCAAGCTGGCTACAAGCGGTGTCTCAGCTGTCTGCCGCTTCTTCTGCTGCTGTTGTAGCATTTATGGCGTTGGTCACTTGCTCTCTCTGATTTCACACCTGCTGTTTGCAGTAGCCTGTGGGTTGGGAGGACGAAGAGTGTTTGCGGTAACGCCAGGAGTTCCCAAGTGCTTGGTTGGCGATACAGCATACAGTATTGAGAAAGCCTGAGATTTTCGTACTCGCTCCGTACGATGTGACGGCACCATATGGCCTCTCGTTTTTTCCGGAAGTTTCTTTGAAAGGACTTGTCAGGCTCCATTCAACATGGTTAGAAAAAGAAAGAGTTTGAAAGGCTGATCAAAAGTGGTGGCGTCCATCACATCCTAAAGCAGACGCTTCCTCGTTGCTTTTTCTTGCCTTTCTCGTCTTCTCTTTCCTCTTTTCGTCCTGGAGAGGAAGAGTTTGATGGTTTGGGAAGGATGGAACGGGTTGTGGCGTTGTGAGACAAAGCTTGCTGGGGTGGTGGAAGGGTTGTGAAAGGGCTGTGGGGGAAGGATCTGGCGAGTTGGATGGATGGTTTTGGAGGTGTGGTGTACAGGGGATAAGAAGACAAGGTGGCAGACCAGGGGGAGGAATGTTGGTTGGGCTGTATTTCTACCCTGAAGAAGTCTATGATGTCGACATTTTGCTTCATATTTTGATCGATTTAACAGATGATAGAATTGGATGGAGAATGCAGACGTGAAAACACGTCTGCTTGTAGAGTTCCAGACTGGTGATTGCTGCTGCTAGAGGAGTTTGAAAGAAGGGAGAAAACGAAGATGCAGCACTAGAAAATCCCAAGATGTAGTGGAGTACAGAGGGGTTGAGACCGCATCGCGTTGTGCATCGTCAACCCCGTCATGCTTACAGCGTGTGGGTGCATGCCAACAGCTTGATTAACCAACCCACAACAGGTACTTCTATTCCTCTTGGTTGGAAATTGCCTACATACGGTAAAGATGCTGTGCCTCGCTGGGTTGGGCTGGCATTGTACGACAGAACTTGCTGGCTCACCATTTACTCAGCGAGTATGCAAGCTGCGCATGAGTAGACTAGACTGAGGTCGTGACACTCGAGCTTTGAACGAGGAAGCGGTCGCTATTCGTCGGGCCTTGGATATGCACGAAAGTGAGATCTGAGCAGGTGAGGAGAGTCGGTAGATGCAGGGTAGGAGGAGATATGTATGCAAGATGTGACGATGCTTATGGCTGCTTATGGATGGGAGAACTGCATGGTTGTATGACTGGCTGGCGGTTGTAGACTCGTGATGAGGGAATTTAGAAATACGATCAGTACGGTTGCAATCGCATATCAAGGAAAGGTGAGAGATGATTTGAGCGTTGAATCAACTGACAGGTTATCACTGAAGCAGATCGTACAGGCAGAGAAACACGGAGACAAGATAGACCTCTGGATGGACAACCCCTTCCGAGCAACAGCATGCCAGACAGCATTCATTTCAAACGATAACGTCCCCTTGCCCTCTCAGCGACACAGAAACACGACGATGAATCTCCGAAAGGATCTCGGTACTCAAGATCTCGGAGATCCGAAAAAGACCGCAGATCTGAGTATCTCGACGATGTAGTGCTTGAAACACGCAGACAGCCAAAAGCGATTCAAGTGCAGATCTAGATGTTTCCGTACAAATATATTGACAAGTAGCAGCAATTTCTGACAGGGGCTGGAAGGATGAACAGTACGGAGGTAAACACTAAACAGATTTGATGTTTCTCGCAACGGGCAAGCAGGCAAGACAGGGGGAGAAAGGGAAGAAGTCTGGATCGCGTATTGACTTTCTTTCTTTCCTCTGATTGAAGCTAAGAAACAATAAAACCCGCTAGATCGTGACTGTGGAGTGAGTCCAGCGTGTTTGAGAGCCAGACAGATTCATTGTGGTTTGGTTTACAGTACCTTTCTTACTGAATACAGCATTCCTCCTCCTAGAGTACTCGGGGTACGTTTCCTGTTGAGACGTTGTCCTTGAGCTTCAACAACGTCACTGCCTCAAGCCTTTTAGCCCATCACACTAACAATTAAGTACTTCGCACTACTCAGCAAAACACGATTCGTTCGAGATTCCCTCGCGCCTCGATCGCGATGGATGGACCAATCCAACGATATTCTTTATTGGCTCGCCCTAAGCTATCTGCTATCCCATTTTGAGTTTGGACACATGGGGGCGCTAGAGAGTAGCGCACGATCTATCTATCTATCGATCGTCCCTTATTGCGCTGTGCTGGGCCCTAGCGCGCACGCTGAACGGAGACCCTGGACCCGCCGATGTCACTCACACAACGAGAATGATACGCGCTAATGAGAAGGTTATGGTGAAGGAGGCAATTGATGGGCACTGCGAGTTCAAAAAAAAATTTCAGGAGAGAGGTCTGGAGGTCTGGACTTTGGGATAATCGTTTTATGTCTTAGAACTACTGACTGGAAATGGGAGAAGATGCAGTCTCGTGATATTGAAATGGATGCGAGTTTTTCGGGTACCTAGTCGTAGGTACCTCCGTTACTACTGGATACCTACCTAGTGCTTGAGCTTGAGTGTGTCCATTTTGGGCTTTTATGGTCAACTGTTGGAATATTTTCGTCCCCTGTAAGCACATCACATCACAGCAACAGCACACACACACATACACACCTCATGCCAGCCAAACCCGCACCACATCACGCCCAAGCTTCCTCCCATGCTCTCCCCTCCATCCCCTGCCGCATCCACTCACCATCATCCCTGAAGCATCTCGACCCTTCACCTTTCTTCCCCTGCCTTGTCTTCTTCTTGCACCCTGTCGTGTCGTGTCTCTCGGAAAAAGCTCAGGGCATCCCCTCCCCTGTCCTGTCCTGTGATGATTATTGTCCCCCTTGTATACATACCCTGAAAGTGGGTTTCCAACGCCCTTTTGACACCCCCTGGTACGTAGCATCGCATCGGGAGCTTTGATTGTTTGGTTGGGGCGAGGGATAGCCTGGATAGGACAGGGCCGGAAACAAGAGACAAGACAAGAGCGACAGCGGGAGGGAGGGAATTAGTGGTGTGGAAAGTTAAAATCGAGATCGGATCTTGATTGAATCTTGAGAGGTGCATGCTCTCCGTGGGTGCTGGCTGAAAGGACTGGAGGACCTCGCCTGAGTCCGGGCCACAAAATTGACCAAAGAGTCTATAATTAATTAGTCCTATGATTGGAGAGAAAAGATAATTGTTGCTTGAAAAGTCTCGAAGCTTGATTCCGCAGTGTATTATCGCTCATTTCAGACTGAGAACTGAGAACTCTATTGCCGAACACATAAAAGGACCCTGAAAGGCTATCGTTCCGCACAGCATCGTGATTACTTACAGCTGTCACAAATGCCGTACGTAAGGACTGGCAATAACCGTAGCCCCTTGTTTATGTTTCGTTTCCAAACGTTTGATTCTTGGACATGGACATGACATGACATGCCACAGCATCTGCCCTGTAACAGTATATTCCGTTTTATATATATTTCCTTTCTGGCTACGACGTTGCCCTAATCCCTTCGGAGTATGCTGCCCTACCAAATCTTCTGTTACTTCGGCTCTCCTGTCCTTTAAAAGTGCGAGCCGTCTATCTTGGCCTTGCGATCCTACACCCTTTCTGACACCCCCTCCCCTCTCATCTGGTGCCATCACGTCCCCTTCTGCCCCCGCCCCCCCCCCCCCCCATCTGCATCTGCATCGACATCGAATCGTCCTTCACCCCTACCCGAACACTATTCGCCCCTCCACAAGCACAGAACCATTCGTCAACCCATGTTGTCACCTATGCCCGGTCCACTCCCATGCACTCTCTGCCCGGTCACTCAGCACCCATCTAGGTAGATTTCATACCCACTCTCTCCTCTCTACCCCAGTAAAACCCACAACCCATCGCAATGTAAAGTTCAGTCCGTTCATCGGTCTAGCATCCACTCCAAACCTTGCTGCCCTGCCCTGCTCTGCTACCCTGCTCCCCCTGCTGCTTGCCCCCCTACTCCCTACTCCCTGCTCCCTGCTCCCCTGCCCTTCCCCATCAGCCCGTCGACCAGCTCGTGCGAACCATCCATCATAGATATCGACGGATTTGACGGCTGGCACAACCCATTGCTCGTGGCCTTCTTCCCATCGTCAAACTATCAACACCACTGCATCAACACTAACTAACACCAAACTATCACCGGGTCCTGCAATCCGCACCTGTCACAGACTCGGTCAATCATCAACAGACATCTCGATCTCGCCTTGTCTCGACCGCCAAAACTCTAAACTACCGCCACCTTTCCTTGTTTTGCTCACTTACTCACTCACTCACTCACTCACCTCGGCCGGCTTCTTCCCCAGATCCAGATCCAGATAACGCAAGAAAATTGAGAAAAGGCAATCGAAGCGAAGGAACAGACGGGAAGATCAAAACCAAGACCCTACCTACATCAGAGGCGCCTCTTTCCCAGGGACTACGCACTTGTCTCTCTCACACGTTTCCAGACAAGGATTTGTCAATATTATCATTCTCATTGCTGAATCAACAACACCACTACTACCACTACCTACCACTATCAATACCAATACCAAACAGAGACATCAACCCACGGGCCAGCCCAGCCTGCATCGAGATACCCGTCCGTATCCTTCGCTGCATCCATTGGACCCTTCCTTCCCTCACCTTGCAGCTAGAATTGCAGCTAGTACTCTTCCCGAAAAGTCTCAACCTAACCTCTTAACCTCCTAACCTAAGCAACCTACAACCCTCGTCGCCACTCCACTCCCTTTCATCTCCTTCGCTCCATCTTCTGCAGCAGCGACACTGCATTGCCATCACATCTCTAAGACATCACCAGCGCCAGCGCCCAATCCTTTGAGACAGCCTCGAGCCTCGAGATTACCCCGACTCGAATCCCAAGATCTCCTCCGGCCTCCCGTGCATAGGTGACCGCGGGAAGTACCTTTAGCGAATCGAACGCCCCCCATATCTGGATCGTATCTGATCTCATTCCTATTCAACCCATCCAAGGCTGGCGCGCAGTAGTCGCAGACGAAGAAGAAGAACTGTGACGCCACGGTTCTATTTTATTTTAAGGGATTGTGTCTTGGATCTTCAGAAACGAGACCAACGACCAACGTCCATCCCGCGGGCACAACCTACTTTTTTCCCTGGTTGACTTGACGATCAATTATTCTCGATTCCTCAAGTCTCACTCATCTGCTCCGTGACGCCTCAACCGGTCCAGCTGCCCAGTCCAGAAATTCATAACCGCTGCACATTCCAGTCCGAAACCACTATCACCAGCTACCACCACACCTTGCACGACCAAGGAGACACACTTCGATACTCGAGCTGAGGGGCCAGTTGCAGATGTTTGGGTGAATTGGTGTAACGGGAACACGCATCGGGAACGGCAGCAGCACGATATTATCTGCCGCACACGCACGTTTCCCGAACCTCTCATCTGAGGATTCTTTTCCGCCTTCAGATCTTGTAATGGAGAAATTGGACGGAAGCACCAGACAAAGGTGAGTCTGCCCTTCTGCCCCCACTATTATTGGAGACATGCGCCAGGTCTGACATTTTATTTACAGTGCCATACACTCTATCATTAATCGCGAGAAAGTCGAATACATCAACAACGACCGCCCCTTCTCCACATCCTCCACAATGGCTGCAACTGCGGTAGTCGGTCCTGCTTCGTCAATGTATTCACAACCCCCTCCTCCATATACATGGGGCGGACCAGGTCCTTCTCTGTCGGGCTTGATTTCTCCTCCAGAATCTCGACGGACTTCAGACAATAAGACGGAACCCCCACCTCCCATACAGACTTCACAGCCACAAAGACAATCTCTACCATCTATACACGAAGCCTTGAATGGACCTAAACCAAGTCAATATACCTCCCCAGTTTCTGCGGTCCCTCCGTCACAGCAATATCCACAGCAGCAACAAGGGCAACAAATACCTCGATCATTTCCCCCGCCAGAACATTCTCAATATTCTTCACAAGCTCCTCTACAATCAAGGCAGCCTTCTCCACCTCAACCGATGCATCCACAATCAATTCCATTCTCCCGCCCTGAACAAGGTCCAAATCCTTTCTCGGAAACACCAAGACATCCCTCTTTGACAGCTCCCCCGGCTCCACATAATCCATATGCTCCGCGGTACGAACAGCCAAGATATGAGCCAGATCCCAGAGCTCAACCAGAACGAGCCCCGAATGGTTATCAACATCCACCTCCTCCGCCACAACCTTACAACTATGGACCTGGGCCTAGTCCTATGCAACCAGCAGGACCCCAGCAGGTGTTCACCCAACCACGTTATGCACCTCAAAATCCACGTGAGATGAAAGAATGGCCTCCGCAGGAAAAGACCGAAGTGTTCAGAGAAGGCTTGAAGAGACATTTGGAGGTGTATGATTTTGAGAACAGCTTGGCTCAGGTATGTGTGGCTTCGCAGCCAAACGAACATAAAATTAACATTTCACAGATCAACAAGACCAGTGGGACAATCCAAAATTGGTCAGCTCACTACAATGCCATTGCCCAAGAACAGCAGCAATCCGTCAACATCATTCCAGACCGAATGCCGACCTTGGAGTCAGTGGACGAGATGATCCGTCACAATGAGTCCATCACCAACTATCTCCAGGAGATGAAGGCAATGATCTTCGAGCAAGCTCAACACACCGCCCATCAACGCATGCGTGAGCAAGGTGGTCGAGGCCCAAATGACTATGATGACGACAGCATGTACGACGAGATGAAGGGTCACGGTGGTTATGGGCCAGAAAGCAAGAAGCGTCGAGGGGTAGGTCCGAACCATATTTTCTCGTCCCAAGAAAACAGCCATTGGAGAAACATCACTAACAAAATATCAACAGAGAGCCGCACCTCCAGGCCGTTGTCACAGCTGTAACCGAGCGGAAACTCCAGAATGGAGACGAGGCCCAGATGGGGCCAGGACGCTGTGCAATGCATGTGGTCTGCACTACGCAAAACTGACGAGGAAGAACACGATGAAGAACTCGCAAGGCTCGAATGGCAGTAATTTAATTCCGATGAGCAAAGATGGTCTCTCGCCCAGGCCGATGTGAGAGTCTGTTGAAGAGACGAATGAAAAGAGGAAATCTGTACAAAATATACCCAGCCGCCACTACCGTCCCTATCATGGGAACTTTCCGAGATGGCGGCGCACATATCAGCAGAGAACACGTGAAGCGAAGATCACGACAGATCGAGGGCACGGAATTGCCTGGCTTGGCTTCTGGAGAAGAGAAGCACGAGATGATGAGAGACAGACAGACAGTCCTCGCCTATCAGGGTGTAAAAACAACATTTTTCTTTCGACTGCGGTCGCGGCGGCTATATAATTTTTCTCCTCAATTATCGTCCGGTTGTGTCCGGAATTTGAATCCGGATTCGCAATATTTCCCTACTTACATACCTCTTTCAGGGGGTCGCGAGCATACGATTAGCGGCATTTTGGCATGCATGCATGGAATGGGATGGGATGGGAAGCATATTTTGTTTCGTGCATTTGGGGTCTGGACTGGCGTTTTGAAATGGACTGGAATTTGGAATGGAACGGGATGGTATGGAATGGGGACTTTGATTTTTTGGGGATCGGATTCGGATGGCACAGAGCGGAACTGGGACTGGGACTGGGGATCAGAAAGATACAGATATACGGGGTTCTGATTCCTGGGTTCTCTCTCTACTATTTCATCCTTTCATTTTCTCTCTGGCTGTGGAGTGGGAATGGATCAGACCGGACTTGGGGTTTGGCTTTGACTTTCCGAGAGAGGAGAGGAGAATCACTAAGCCAAGAGAGAGGGGTCTTAGGACGGATGTCGGTGTGCATGTTTGGAGTTATACCTGTGGGGAGCCGAGCCGAAGTGGTGGGAGAGCTGAGCTGAGCTGGGGGTCGTTTATAGACAATTGTTCGGTTGCGTGGGCTTTGTGTTTTGATTTTACATCCGACTTTGGCTTCGGTGGTGGAGGATTTGGCCGGAGAAATACTCCCATCCGTTCGAATGAGTCGATTGAAGGATTTGGGGAATGTTGTTTCTCGAAAAAGACGAGATCTAAGAGCAGAGCAGAGCACAGCAGAGCACAGCAGAGAGCCTTTGAGCTTTGACTAGCTGGCGTGGAAGGGAGACTTGGAGGTGAGATGGAGATTGGGATGATGATTATTATACCAGGTGATTGAGACGGGAGAGAAGGAGAGAAGGAGAGAGAGGAAGTCGGAGTTATGAAATACAAAGCTTACTAGAATTCAAAAATTAAATTTAAAATTTCACAACTTGGTGCCTTGCTGATGCATGTTCATTGAAGTTACTAACTACTACTGAACGAGACGACTACGCACTATATTTCTAATACCTATATATATCTATATATCTCTCTCTAGGTACGGTAAAGTGAGGTGAGGTAAGTAGATTTTATTTTATTATTTATTTTTGTCTTTTGCTCGCTTTGAGTACGAGAACGAGCCCTGGATATGTATGTATGTATGTATGTATGTATGTATGTATGTATGTATGTATGTATGTATGTATGTATGTTTACGTTTCGATTTTAAACGTTCGATTTCCTTCGCTTATAGCTAAGATTCACAAGGTTCTTCTTTGTTGATTTTCATCGGGTTTTTTATGGTTTTCTTTTTTGGGAGGGCGAGAGGGAGCGAGGGGTTGGGATTGGAATATGAAAGGTGGATGGATAGATGGGTAGGAGAGTGGAGTATGGAGAGGGGAGGGGAGGAGGGGAGGGGTATGTGATGATGACTGGTTCTTGGGTTTGGAGTTTGGGTTTGGAGTTTGGGTTTGGAATTGGTTGTTGGGGTTGGTATTGTGTGCCAGCTGACTTGGACCTGGGTACAGATATGGGCCCGATGTACTGCACGGAAGGAGGGATAGTGTTTGTTGGTGGTGGTGGTCGGGGTCACTAATGAGGGAGAGAGGGAGAGGGAGAGGGAGAGGGAGAGAGAGAGAGGGAGAGCGAGGGGGAGATTCTTCACGTAACCGTCTGTCGTACGAGGTTAGTGTAAAGGGAGGGGATGGGAGGGAGGGAGCAGGATAACGGGATGGGAATGAGAGGACGGGTGAATAGTGAGGAAGAAGAAGGGAGGGGAGAGTGTTGGGTTGTGTTTGAGAGTATCGTGAGTACCTTATCTGGAAGTGAAGACTCTTCGTGGCAGATTGGCACATGCAGGTATGGTTCGATGTTTGCGGGTGAGGCGTCATGTCATTGAGTTTGGGGCTTACCTTTCTCTGCCTGTGGACATCCAGGTGATGAATACGTATGTGCACCTAGGGAGATATCTGCGGTATCGTAGGTATGTATGGTTTGGTAACGCCGATGCTGTACGGTACTGTACTGTACGAGTGCGGATGCCAAATGCTTGGGGTGGTACGGTATCTGTGTATATTTTGTTGTTATGGCTCAACTATGGGAGTGAGGTGGATGAGATGAGGTGGTTGGCATATGCAGAGATCATCCCACTTTCCGCTTCTTCTTGCTCTCCTCTCCATTCCCGCTTTACTTTCCCGTTGCCCAGAAACTCTGCCATGTTGGACAGAGGGAAAAGGAGACGCTACATTGCTTGGTAATATGGAGGGACGAGGTGTCACGATTTTCGCTTCTTGAGACGGGGAGGGAATACAGGGCAGATAGCGCTTGTGTCGCGAGTGAGGGGCTTACTTTATTTTGCTTTGCTTGGATGGTGTGAGTGTATAGTATTACCCCGCTATTGCATGACATTGTGTTGATGTTAAGCGAGCTGCAAGTTGGTGGGAGGTAGGGAGGGAGAGGAGGTGCGAAGACGGAGTTGAGCGGGGTTTGTGGCGCTTGCATGCATTTGAAGCAAGGGAGGGGGTTGGTGACATTTCTTGGTTATTTTTTCTTCCTTTCTTTGTTCTTAGAAATCATGACGTGAGCTCGAAAAGTATTTCCTGCATACCGAATAGGATCAAGATCAAGAGATTTTCCCCAGCCAGACAGGGACGAAGGAACCTGGAAGGTAAGTGAGGGGTTTTCTAGTACCATACCGGTAGTTAGGGTATTGGTCATGCTCATGCTTGCCCTGCTTACCTGCATTGGTATTGTTTACTTTTCTTCTTACTTGCTTTTTGAGGGGAAAGGGAAGTTGCCGCGATTAGCGGTTGGCGATTGGCGATCTGAGATGGATTTGAGATTCGAGGTTTGGGGATCTGCGATCTAGCCGATGGAGGCGCGGGTACCGCTGGGGAGATCCTGGAATGAATGATTCCAGGGGTGGAGGCATGGGGGCTGGGGATTGGGGATTGGGGGTCGAATGATTGTTTCCTTTTTCTTTGATGGATGTAAGGAGGGAGCTGTTCCTTACCTGCTGCTACCCTAACTTTTTGTTTGTTTTTATGCTTATTTTGTGGATGAAAGAAAGGATGGAGAGGATGAGTGAGGGGTGCTTGATTGACAAAGAAAGCATGCCCGCTAAGACATAGTAAGCTAAAAAGTGAAGGAGGGAGTGAATGATTGCGTCGCATCATATTGCAAGTGAAAACAAAATATCGCATAGGGAGGTCAGGGATACGGGTAGGTGGGAACATTCCTTTGCATTCTGAACACAATGACCGGGTCAAGGAGTTAGACGTTGGAATGTATATTGGCTTTTGAGTGTTATTTTCCCAAGCTAATTCATTGCCATATCGTGTATTCAGGCATTCTTGTGCCCTGATGGCTTATTAAGTGTGGTTTCAGGCCACAAAGCAAGAATGGTCGTTCCTGGCTCTTGGAAGATCCGGCGCTTACCAGTTACCGGGTCAAGAAGAAGTAAGGGACCACAAGTAAATCCTGCTGGGGTCTGACTCGATGTCGTACAGAGAGGAATTAGAGTTCAAACTTAAGATCCAGCACTTGAAGTCCGAAGTGCAGATATTTATATCGGACCAGTGGCAACATTGAGGCTCTTGGTCCGTGGGGCTAAGGAACGACGAGGCATGTGGAGAGCCGTTATGTCTCGTCTCGGGACATGATGTATGTTGAGATAAGGTGCCGCTGTTGTCTTGCTTCATATTTACCTTTTCTGAGCAAGCCGTATTGCCTAGTTTCTGATTGGCCAACTAGTGTATAAGCTGCCGATGTCATGAAAGCCACGCGTGTGAAAGACTCCTCCTTGACTCCTCATTTTGCGTCTTGTCTCGTTTCCTCCGTCTCGTCTTGTCTCTGAAAAGAGACAGTGGGGGAGGGAATGTATGCGTTTCGCTGGCAATATAGTGAGGAAGAATGTGATGAGTCTAAGACAAGTCGTAAAAACCAGGCTCTGCGTGAAGAAATCTTCCACGACGTCTCGCTATATCTTTCCTTCCTTGATAACTCCATGATCAGCGTCTCAAGGAATAAGATATGACAGAGACCACGTTGCGGTACGTGAGGACATGTGGCTATGTCTTAGATGGAGGGGACAGGTGGGATCTGATCTAGATTGCGGAATGTGACCTGTCGAAATCGGATGTGTTAGTCTGTTTGATTCGAGGTCGTGAAAGTTGATTTTCCCGTATTGAACGCTCGCTGATTGGATTGAATTGAATCTCGCTCCAAAGCCACGTTTTAGTTGAAGAGTTCAAGAATAAGAAGGGCGAGCCTAGCGAGGCATGGAGCACTATCACTTCCCGATTTCCAGGTCAAAACTCCGGATGTCTTCACCTCTTTAGGGACAAATGAGGCTTGAACGGAACGGATCGAATATGTGAGGCCGCCGTTGATTATCGTCGAGTGACGAGCTAGTCATGTATGTCGTCGGTTGTCATGTCAGCCTTCAGCGAAAGGACGGAAAAGCAAGTTTCTAGCACGAACTTACCAGTCCCGTTACCGTTACCTCACCACATTGCGTAGTTCTCGCGAGCTCGATCCTACTTGCATGGCATCGTAGTGCATCAACCCTGGATGCCTCCTCGCACTCCACTTCCAGTCTTCTACGAGTACTACGAACCAAGCTACCCCACGGAACTTCAATGGTGGCAACACATATCTTCCTTACCTCCACATCCATATCTCAATCTACCCGCCCGCATTTACGGTAATTCTCCGTACTCCCACACCTAGGCCAACAGCCCAGCATATGGATCCTGCTTGTAGAACCCCAGGTCTCATTTCCACGCATCTTGCACATCTACATCATCATTGAGGGGTCCAATCACAACTGACCGAATCAAATTCTGTCACATCTCATATTACACGAACCAACACACCCGATCTCGATCTCGTTGGATTCCCGCCCCCGATCGACCCACACCTGTTCCTTTCCCTCGTGGATGGGTTTTCAGGGTTGCGCATGCTACGGAGATGGTCCACTCATGTATGTTCCCGATATACTGGAGCTTGGACACCAACGATTACACTGCATGAGAATGAGGTTGTACAGCTTGCTTGGGCATCAAGCGGATGAGTAGAGCCGTTTTCGGAGGCAAATAGATGATGGGCGAGAAGAATGAGTCTCCACTCCGGCTTCTCGTTGGCAGCACATCTTCGGTATCGATGGTGGCTTGTTCGAAGTGGAAAGTAAAGCTGAATGTAAAGACAGCAGAAGTGAGGAAATCTTGATGCCTGGTGTAAATGAGGTGGTCATCCGACCCAAGACTTAATCAGCGGAAGCAGTGCGACACACATGACATGATCTCGACAAAACTTATCAATCCAAGCTCCTTGAGCCGTTTCGTAAACCGACGAACGACTTCCTGTACAATAGCGTTTCAAACCTCTGGCTCGTTGCGTACCAAGCAGCAACCTCATGATCCAACAGCATATCTGCATATGAGGCTGTAGGACGTCAAATCACAGATGTACGTGCACATGCGTCGGAAACCGTCCTACCAAAGCGGTCGCATCTGCACGTCCACAGTCTAGTTCACAAATACACATCCTCATCACGATGTTCGTTCTCAGTTATCGAAGATGAATGGCCAGTGTGAGGTCTTGTAACCGAGAGCTCACTGCTCATGAAGCACAAAGTCGATCATGCACTTCACGTCATGCAGTTTGCCTGTTCCCGTAGACTGTATGCTGCACGATGCCGCTTCGGGTCGCCTTGCTTGGTGTTGATACTGGGCCATAGGGAGTACCAACACGGCCACACGCTTGCTTGCGTGCATGATGCATGGTTGGAGGTACGCATTGGCTCCCAACTGCCTGGTTGTGGTACCAATGGAAGGGTGGCTGCCGTGACTGGGTTGTGCTGGGCTGAGTGTTGGCTTGTGCGAGTGTTGAGTACTTGGTAGATTGAGGATGGAATAGAAGGGATGGGTACTGTGTATATGTAAGCAAGTTCGGATGGGCATTGTGTGGTGGGACGACACCGGAAGGAGGAAAGGATTCAATGGAATTGGATGGGAATGAGTTACCCGGTAGTGCGGAATATGAAGCATCTTTGAGTCTCTTCTTTTGAAGCTTCGTAGGCCGTCTTTCAACATTGCGTTTATGTTGCTTAGGTATCAACTAATGAGGAGGTGTGTCAGAATGAACAGAAGATTGACGCAGTAATATCCGACTCACGATGATCAAATTAGCAGGTTGGAGAGACCATCTCCACTCACGATAATGAGTTCCTTCATTAAACGCCGTCCGAGTGCATTGTGTAGAGTCTCATGTTGTCGGGTGTTGATCATCCTAAATAAGCTTAACCCCCTCCCATTCCCCTGACTCGATCCACTCAGCAGAAGCGAGAAATCAACGTCAGGAACCCGAAACCAAACCCCTCCATAGCCGAAAATTCCCCATGACGTTACCGAAAAACCCCACCAAGCCGCATCGCGGCGCGCCCTTCACTTCACTGTCGGCCCTGAAGCTTTTGTCAGCAGATAAAAATTCCACCCCACTTCAACTCCGATCCAGCATCTTCCGAAATATCCCCTTGTCTTTCCTCTCCTCTCTCTTGACTCCAATTCCAATTGCTGAGCTGTCGCCATTTGAGACTGCGAACAATTCGAAGACAACATATCGTGTGGTGAAAGCGCGAAGAATACACAGGAAGACCGAGTTTGGATATGTGCATATTGCGTGCTTGAGACACGGTCTTTGAGTGGGCGCCCGCGCGAGGCTGTGGACAGGTCTGGCAGAGTGGGGGTTCGCTGGAGGATTGATTACGAAGGGCATCGCAGCTCAACCCAGCAGGTTGTCTTGGAGAGTGAATTATTGCCGGAGGAGCGCGGTATTCACAGACGGTATGTAGTTGAATCGCAGTTGCGGGTTCATTGTTGTTGAAGCAGAAAAATAGCGAAGGGCGACGGACCAGACAGGAATTCTTATCTCACAGCCTTCTTCAGCCTCGAAGGAACTCGCGGATACGATTCGAAGACGAATACGCCTCAAGAGCACCACAGCTGCACGAATCAAGGCGCACGCCAGACGAAACATACAGACGGGAAGGAAAAGAGACTTTTGGAAACAAGTACTTGCGAAGTCTTTTGTTCTCCAAGTAGAGAAAAATGGGGCTTCTGTGAGTTTGTACCACATAGAGAGAATAGGATGCAGATGGGCACTACAGGGGGAAATGCTGATCTTCCGTTTCTCGCAGAGCTCTAGGAACTCCGCTCGATTGGCCAGAGGCTAAGAACAATGCAAATCATGTCCGGGAATGGGGGATCAAGGTACGAAGATTCAGATATCTGGGAGGGCATATACTGATGGGTATGTTTGGGTAGCAATTGCTAGCCATATGGAATAGGGCGAAGGGAAAGGAGAAAGATGCTCTATTATGGGGTGACGAGGTTCGTTCTGCGTGAATATTGAACATAAGGAGGTGCTGACGGATTTCCAGGTCGAATATCTGGTGGTCACATATAAGGATGAAGTTCCTCAGGTTACGCTGTCTTTGAGGCAAGCAGACATTTTGACTGCACTTGCGCAGGATGAGGAATTATGTACAGAAGGCGGCTGTGTGCCAGACCTACAGGATGTAGACAGGTATGGGGAATAGATTTCGCCATGAGAAGTGTATTCTGACATCAGCAGGTCGAGCACTCTGCCAATTTTTCACCCCGAATTCGGCCGATTTATGCTGGAAGCTACGCCTGGCAAACCATGGGGAATTGGCTTCAAGGATTTATTGGATGTCGAGCCAAACATGAGACTAAGGTAAGGCTGACGTCCATACATGCTGGATTGCTCTGATGGGACCAGGCGAAAGATTGCAAAAGAGCATATGCATCCGGAAGAATATCCCATCACATTGACGACATATCCACGACTCGGAAGTCCAGGCACATTTACAACGCCATATTATCCCCCATCTGGCTGCAAGCTACGGTCGCAATTTGTACCTGACGAAATCGCCAACCCTCACATCCGGTTTCCTACTTTGGCAGCTAATATACGTTCACGACGAGGCCGAAAGGTTCAAGTGAATGTTCCTGTATTCAGGGATGAAAACACTCCTTGGCCTTGGAAGGACCCTACGGTCAACTATGACCTCCACAACTGGCCAGAGGATGATGATGTTCGTAATGGGGCTTCTCCAGACAATTTCATTCACATGGATGCCATGGCTTTTGGAATGGGAAGTTGCTGTTTACAGATCACGTTTCAAGCGAAGAATATCACCGAAGGCCGAAAGATGTATGATCAGTTGAGCCCGCTGGGTCCCATTCTCTTGGCTTTGACGGCAGCAACTCCAATCTATAAAGGTTTCCTTGCGGATACAGACGTCAGGTGGAACCAGATCAGCGCTGCTGTTGATGATCGAACACCTGAAGAGATGGGAGAGAAGGTACGTGGCTCAGACTTCATCGACTACTCAGCTGACAATGAGTAGCCTCTGAAAGACAACCGATGGCGGATACCAAAATCTCGATATGCTTCAAATTCCACTTACATATCAGATGATCCTCGCTTAAGAAAGGAGTATCTCGATCCTGCACTCGTCACTGATCCAGACGTCAAACAACAACTCATGGACGGCGGCATGGACTCAGTGCTCGCCTCGCATTTCGCTCATCTCTTCATCCGCGATCCCATTGTGATCTTCGCCGAAGACCTTCAAGAGCTCGACCTCACCAAAACCGACCACTTCGAGAATCTGCAATCCACAAACTGGCAACACATCCGCTTCAAGCCCCCACCGCCGAACAATGACATCGGCTGGCGTGTCGAGTTCCGGCCCATGGAAATTCAAATAACCGACTTCGAAAACGCTGCCTTCTCCGTCTTCATTGTCCTCATCACCCGCGCCATCCTCAGCTTCGACCTCAATTTTTATATCCCTATCCCCAAGACGGATGAGAACATGCAAACAGCACACAATCGCGACGCCGTCCTGAACGACAAATTCTACTTCCGCAAGAACCCCTTCCCTACACGATTCCCAAGACCGTATTCCCAGAACGGTGGCTCCAGATCCGGGACTAACACCCCGACGATCAGTCGACCGCCTACGCCTACGGGTCCGGTTGAGGACGAGTACGCGCTCATGAGTATCGACGAAATCATGAATGGCAGCAAGACAGACTCGGAAAACAATTTCCCTGGTCTGATACCACTCGTGGAGAGCTATCTCGATAGCATGAACGTCGATGTCGAGACGCGGTGCGAGTTAGCTGCATATCTGAACTTGATTAGACGGCGTGCGGACGGTACGCTCTGGACGGCTGCGAAGTGGATTAGGGAGTTTGTGAGGGGGCATGAGGAGTATAAGGGTGATAGCGTGGTGGGTGAGAAGATCAATCATGATTTGATTGGGGAGGTGATTAAGATTGAGAGTGGAGGGAGGAAAGAGGTTAAGGATATAGAGAAGTTCCTTGGGAAGGGGAGTGCGGGGTGTGGTGATTAGTGGGAGCGTCGGCTGGGATTGGTGATGGCTGTGCATAGATGGCTGATGGTGAAAATGAAGTGAAGTCGAGAGGAGTTCGGCCCTGGATGAATGAGAGATGATGCAAGCGTAGAGTTTGAATATAGTAATCCGATACTGCATCACTGACCAAACTGACCCTCTCTCTCGCTATTATGACTTGAATTGATTGTAGAGTATGTTCGCTTCTAGGCAGCCGGGCTTCGCCGAGTCATGCCAGGCACGATGAGAGATTCCCCTCAGTCTCCCTATCGTTCATCTAATCACCGACATTCAAATTCAAACCTTCATTCGCAAATGAAATCCTTCATACTGAGTAGATACATATCGGCTCATCGTGGCTCCACGTTGAAGATCAAACGTCGCACTCCGACAAACGAGCAACGAGCGTCATTGACAGATCGTGATGCCTAGCTGGGTGAGCATGAGATGCTTTCTGCGTTCACAGTAAGCATACAATTTTATTGGGTCTTTATCCATGTCCTTCCAAGCATGCGCATTTAACGTTCCAAAAAGAACCAAGCACCAACAGAGTGATCCTGGGAAACAATGATGGCGATGATAATGAGGAAGGATTTGACGGTGGTGGGGTTATTGCCAGTATTGTGGACATTGATGGCCATGCCAGGCACAGAGAGCTCGAACACGGTCCATGGATTTGCTTTAATGGGTACAGATGAAGTTCGAGACTTCATCTGCTATTAACTTTTTGCATCCATACTTGAACTGCCAGGGAACAAGTATGTTGTATACTCTGATTCCTATTTCTCGAGCTTTTCTCTCTGCCAGGTCCATATTGATCGCCAGCTGCAATCTGGGAATGTGATTGGTTCTTTCCTTCGAGGGTGGATATGAGTATTTTAATCGCTCTCTCAGGCTCCTAAGAAGTTGACCCCAAAGCTGGTTGCCGTAAATCATCAGTGTGAAGCTCGAGCCCCTTAATTTTCAAGGAGAGATTATTCGCAATGGCTCTCGATTTATGGTGGTGGATGCGACGGTGAGACATATGCCTTATATATAAATATATTCAATGGCGAGTCAGAGATGACTGAGGTAAGAGAGCCCGCAATATTACTGGGTATCTGGCCATGGACTTTGTTAGAGGGGGACAATTTCTGAAGAAGAGTATTTTTTTGTTAATAGAACTCGGTTTCAAGTCAGAAGATTATTGTGTCGTTACACAATTCAACGTGGAAGAAGTTTCAGCTAAATTGGCAAGATAGATTGGATTGCGAATGAGAGAACGTCATTCTGATGTACGAAAATGTTCCTTCCTTTTCTTCTCAATCCTGAACTTGCTGTCATGAAGGTCCCATGTCGAGGATTGATATCAGCGGTAAGGAATACGATTGGAGCGAAAGCCCATGAATAATTAAAATATAGTAACATATAGACTTCGGACGGCTCTCCGGCCTTCGGAAGACAGGGAGATACCAATAGCACATCGTCGAATCGTCGCTCGTTGGGTTGAGATCGAAGACTTAGACGCAATGCGCCCAAATGTATTTACTTCTCTACCTTGAAAGGGCCTTCCATATTGGTGTCTGCTGCATGTCGAAATAGAAATTAGGGTTTGAGCGGGTTAAGGCTTATCGCCTTATGTACCGAGCATCAGTAAATGTTCCCCAAGATCGGGATACTTATAGCAGAACTTACTTCAACGGCACATACCAAATCCTGCCCCAGCATTCGATATCTTGTTTTTTTCCATTTTTCTCATTCTTCTAAGATCTAGATGATGTTCGGATCATAGTCTTCCTAAGATCTCATCGGTCTGTTATACTCATCTGGTCCCCGTTTTGGCCTATTGTCTTTGTTTCCCACAATCTTCGTTTAGTAGTAAGAATCAGAAATTTCTAGTCTGACCTGGATCGGTGCGAGTCCTTTGCACGAGGTCTCAAAGATTGAGTCAATAAAATCGTTGGTTTTCTAGTGTAAGCTATAAGTTGAGTGAATGGCTGTTTCAGATATTCTGGTCGGTGGAACTGGGTTTTTCTATCACAATCAAAGGTAATCGTTCCGACAATCCCCTAGGTACATGCAAGTAAGCTAGGCGAGCATTGGTAGATCAAGGATTACAGAATAAAAAAAAAGGATTCAAACGTTTAAGATGAGCATCGAACCAAAGTCTTATATAATCTCATCGCATTGTGCCAGCAAAAGCATATTACTTCTCCCCTCAACTACGCAACACTAACAAAGAAATTCCTCTCTCCCTCCCTCGGCACCACCGTACCCCGCTTCAAAATCTCATCTCCAACAAGCAACCTCAACCTCTCCGCCGTCGCCGGACTATCCATCACAAGCGGCTCCTCACCCAACCCATTATCCTTCCTCGCACTCCTCACCGCCTCCCTCAACGCAAACAGCACCGTCGCTCCAAGGAAAAGCGGCGGTTCTCCCACACCCTTACTACTCTGTATACTCCTAAGCGAGCTCCAATCAACACCCTGCAAGAAGTTGACGTTGAATTGCTGCGGGATGTCCGAGAAGCCGGGGATCTTGTAGGTGCCGGGCCCGCGCGTGAAGAGTTGCCCGGATTGCGTCCAGAGCGATTCTTCCATGGTGAAGAGGCCGAGACCTTGGATGAAGGCGCCTTCGATTTGTCCGTAGTCGATGGCGGGGTTGATGGAGCGGCCGATGTCCATTTTGATGTCGGTGCGGAGGACGGTGTGGGAGCCGGTCAGGACGTCGAGCTCGACTTCGGAGACTGCTACGCCCTGATTTGTGTCAGTGCCGTTCTGGGCTAGGGACATGAATCGAGGTGTGGAAAATGCTTACTTGTGTGAAATAATAGTACATCGGTTTGACTGTGTTCATGTCATAGTTGCCCCAGACGTATCCGATTCGGGGCATTTTCCAGAAGCCACTGGCGACCAAGCTCACTCGCTCGAGATATGCTGCGTGGGCGAGTGTCTTCATGGGTGCGTCTGCACCATATTTCTCTCGGAAGGGCTTCAGACGCTCGTTCAGTTGGTCGCAAGCATTTTTAATGGCCATACCGTTTAGATCACTGCCAGATGAGGCTGCGGTCGGAGAGGCGTTGGCGCTCTGATAGGTCGTTGTGTCTTGGGTGAAGATGGAATCGAGAGGAACATTGAGCTCTTGGGCAGCGACTTGGCACATCTTTGTGTAGAGACCCTGTCCCATTTCAGTGCCGCCATGGTGAAGAAGGATACTGCCGTCAGCGAAGATCTTGACGCTTGCTGTGGCTTGATTGAGATGCAACGCAGTAGCAAAACTCAATCCGAACTTGGTCGGAATCATGGAGATGCCCCTCTTTCTCCATTTGTGCTCAGAGTTGAACTTGTCAATAGCACCTCGACGACTGTCGTAATCGACTTCCTTTCTTACCTGCTCCATCATCATTGGAATGTGCCAATCCTCATCAATCTTCTGTAAGAATGGTGTATGTTCTCCAACCTTATACAAGTTCTTGAAGCGGAGCTCGTCGATTGGGATATTGAGTCCTTCTGCGACGGCAGACATATAACTTTCAGCGATGAACATTGCTTGAGGACCACCGAATCCTCTGAAGGCCGTGTTGCTGTGAGTGTGCGTCTTGCAACAATGCCCACGGATCAGGACATGAGGAATCTCGTAGCAGTTCTCCAAATGTGTACAGCATCGATCCATGACCGCACCGGACATGTCTTGCGAATACCCGCCGTTGTCGTAAACATCGGCTTCGAGAGCAAGCAGCTTTCCGTCTAGGCTTACACCAACTTTCCAGCGACATTGAACAGGGTGTCTCTGTCCAGAGGTCATCATGTCTTCGTCTCGGTTGAGCATACATCGCATGGGTCTCCACTCCTTCTTGGCTGCCACGGCTAGAATAGCAGCAAGTTGAACACTTCGAGATTCTTTACCGCCAAAAGCACCGCCCATACGCTTCACCCGCACATTGACTTTGTTGCTAGGGACGCCTGTAACTTGCGAAACGAATTCCTGAGGTTCCATCCTGTTGCAAGACATGTCAGGAGAATGGATCGTAATCTGGAACGGAAGACTTACGTGTTTTGAGTAGAAGACCAGACTTCGAAAGATCGGTCTTCCTTGTTGGGAATGACCATGGCAGCGTTCGTCTCCAAATAAAAGTGCTCTTGACCGCCCATCCTCGAGACACCCTCAAAGACCTTGTCGCATTTGGACCATATTCCATCCATCTTATCATCAAGTGCATCTCCTTTCTTCAGGATCTTTCCGTGCTTGAAGAAGCTGTTTGCTTCAATGGCTTCATCGATCGTAAGGATGGTAGGCAGGTCCTCATACACAATTTTTACAGCCCGAGCTGCAGCTTGTGCCTGAAGAGCAGTCTCTGCGTAGACGAGACCGATAGGCTGCCCATGCGAGAAGACTTCCCCGTCTGCAAAGAATGGCTCGTCTTTCACGACAGATCCCCAAACATTAGCCTCCTTCGGAATGCTGTTCTTGTCAACATATCCTAGAGCAAGTCCGGGCTCCAGAGCAGGCGTCCAGTCAACCTCTACTAGCTTGGCATGCGCTCTACTCGAAAGTACTAGAGCTCCGAACAACTCTCGGTTTTGCGGTGGCATGTCATCGATATACTCCGCCTCTCCAGTGTTCTGCTTCAGCGATGACAAGTGAGGAACTTGCTTGCCTACAACGCGTTGTTCATGCGGGTTGTAATTGTCTCGGGTACCACTTGAGATGTCTCGATGAATCTCCTGGATCAGATCAGGGTCGACCTCACCCAATCCGAAATCCGAAATTGTCTCGTGCCAGAATCTGAAGAAGAAGGACAGAGCGAGGGTCTTTCGGTATGTTGCCATCCCCCCCGGCACTCCGAATGAGAGATCGAACTCTTGGGCTAGAGATGCCATACAGCCTTCAAGTGTTGCTCGAATATCCCACTTCTTGCCGAGGATCAACTTCATCGTCTCTTTTGCTTCAACCGTTTTGGGCGCCATTCCACCATATGCCAAAGAAATCTCCGATACTGCCCCATCTGTGTCTAGACGAACTCTGAAAGCAGCTGTGACAATCGCGATATCATCGTCTTTGCGTTTTGCTTGTTTATATGCTTTTGTCAGCTCTCTGACTTCCGACCCTGGAAGTGGGATGTGGATATGTGTGATCACAGCATCTGGAGGAAGTGTAGTCGTTCGGTAGCCGGTGAAGAACGTGGATATTGGTAGCTTGAATTGTCCCTTTGAAACGCTTTGCGCGGTCAAAGTAGCCCCACAAGCCAGCAACACAGGATTCATATCAGAAATCGGAGATGCTGTGGCAATGTTACCAGCAAGTGAAGCCACATTTCGAATCTGCCGGCCTGCGAAGTATCTCAATTGTTTTCTTGCAGCTTCCAGTATCGAACCCCTTTGTCCCAACTCAACAGATAATCTTTTGCAAACACTCTCGACTTCCGTTAATGGTGCATTCGCCCCGATCACAAGCTCTTCCATATTATTGATGTCTTCTGGAACCTCAATTCCACGAAGCTCTTCAATATCAGAAACATAAACTGAAATTGGAAAGGACGAGTTCTTGAACTTAACTTCGACTTGAACCTCACTGGATCCGCCAACTAGTTTCGCGGAAGGATATGCATCTTTAATAACGAGGAGCTGTTCCAAGGTCGTTGGTCGAAGCCAGACATGGGTCGTGCTACCGAATAGAATTGGGGTCTTCTCATATTTCCTCAACGCCGGAGGAAATATTAGTTCTGTGTTCGGAGAGTAAGATCTGAAGTTGAATTGCGGTATACTGGACTTGATCTCGGGAGCTGGTGCATCTAGCTTGGAAGTGGCTTTTGTTCCTTCCACAGCAGTCCCAGATCCTGATGTAACTTCGTTTGACTTGATTGGTTTGCCATACGAAGTGCCATTTATAGGTGTTTCGCTTTCATCTGGGCTACTGATTGCGCTCTCGGATGTGCTCGCTGTCTCTGAGGACTCGTCTGAAACTTTGTCAGATGAATCTTCGCCCGATGAGTTCTCCTGGGCTGTCTTCGGTGGATCCCGGCAGCATCCTCCAGGCCTTCCACAAGATCCATTGCTTAGAAGCGGCCCATCTAGGTTGCTTTCTGATCGATATGGCACCTCTTTCGTATTATCCTTGGGAGAGATTTCGATCTCGTTGCATGAGTATGCAATTTTTCCCTTTAAGTCTTCAGTTATGAAAGTCTTTGCCGCTTCTAATATCGGTTTGTACCCCGTGCACCGGCAAAGGTTTCCATCGAGGTGACCTTCTAGTTCGATGTCACTGGCAGAGAGGTGATACACATCGGAAATCGGATCGTACGAATTTCTGATCAGTGCGTACAAGGACATCACGATTCCCGGAGTGCAGAAACCACATCTGTTTATTGTTGTCAGATATGAGCTGCTTTGAGAAATTATCGTGACTTACTGTGAGCCATGAAGCTTTGCCATACGTTCTTGGAGGGGATGCGGGTTGTCCAGATTTCCGATTCCTTCCACCGTGATAACATGTTTTCCCACCACTGCACAATGTTAGGTTCTTGACATTCTGCACTACAAATAAACCGTAGTTGATCAATTTGAAGATGGGGTAGACGCACCTCCAACTAAAGGAAATAAGCATGCATTGACTGCCAAATGCTTTATTTGTCCTTTTCGTTCTGAACTGTTATCAAGGACCTGAACAACAACTGTGCAAGCACCGCAACCTCCCTCTCCACAACCCAACTTGGTGCCTTTGAGGCCATGTTGCGAACGAATGAAATCAAGTAGTGTCCACTGCGGGTTTGCGTCCTTCAACGATATTTTCGTCCCATTGAGATAGAAATCCAACGATCTCTCCTTGAAAACACTTTGAATCGCAGGAGAAAGCTCCATACTGATGGATAGACAGAATGTGAGATGGAAATGTGACAATTCGAGAAATGAAATCGATTCGGGAACTACCTGTAGCTGACCTGAGGTGAGACTTCCATTCACCTTTCAGGAAGTCCACTTCCAGCTGACAGCCTATCACATCGATTGTGATTGGTATTGTGCAGGAAGCCACTCGGGATGTCTCTTCCTAACCGGTCAAGAGAGAAGTGGGATGTTTGCTTTGACGAGGAAGAACTCGTGCGACCTGAGAGGTAGCCCTGCACACCCTGCACACCCTGGAGGAGAAGCTAGGCTTCACTGGGTTCTAGCTTTCAGCGATGGATCTCGCTAATGGAGGTAGATAAGCAACCCCTGAATCCAGGTCCACCCCCATTGATGCACCCCACTACTGTTGCGCTTTGCCTACCTTACCACCACTTACAACAGTCTCAATACGTTGGTTGTAGGTGTTCATGATACGTGCTCTGCAGAGACGACGGGCAATGGGTACGCTTTGCTTGACCGCTTTCCAGATGGAGGGGCAAGCTGCATGGTGGGGGAACAATTCTGTTATTCTAGTGCGAGGGCTCTGGTGAATGCTCTGTCTACCTTCTCCCCTCTTCCTCTTTTTCTCATTCCGCTTACTTCTCGTAAATTCCGTTTATGTCTGAAGTCGACTCAGTATCTTGCCATTATCACAAAATCACAACCAAATACTCACAATGTCACCTTCAAAAATCACCGAAGGGCTCAAGCCTCTTGCCGGAACAGCTCTCTTTACACCCATTCAAATTGGCGCCCTAAATCTTGAGCATAGAATTGTTCAAGCTCCATTGACACGTATGCGAGGTGTGAAAGAATCTGATGGAGTATGGGCACCAGGAGACATAGCCGTTGAATACTACGGCCAAAGGGCAAGCAAAGGCGGCCTGCAACTCACCGAAGCGACAAATATTTCTAGACTGGTAAGTGACCAAGTCTCGAAACTTTCATGTAAAATTACATACTAACATAATCAGGCTTCAGGATACCCAGGGATTCCAGGAGTGTTTACACAAGGCCAGCTAGCAGGATGGAAACGGGTCACAGATGCTGTTCATGCTAAGGGTGGTTTCATCTACTGCCAGATCTGGCATGTTGGAAGGGCTTCTTCGGATGCTCTCCTCGAGGGGAAACAAACTGTCAGCTCGTCCAATATCCCAATTACAGGCCCAGCTGTCGATGGAACCGACTATGCCAGCCATCCTCCCAGACCCCTAGAGATTTCCGAAATCCATGAAATCACGAAGGACTTCGCAGAGGCGGCCAAGAGGTGTATTGAGGCTGGTTTCGATGGTGTCGAAATCCATGGGTGAGCTTTGTTACCCAAGTCACAAAAAGTTTACAATACTTACACATCATACAGAGCAAACGGCTATCTCCTCGAGCAATTTCTCCACGACAACGTCAACCTCCGAACCGACGCCTATGGCGGCTCGATCGAAAACCGCTGCCGCTTCCCCCTCGAAGTAATCCGCGCCGTCACGGATGCCATCGGCGCCTCCAAAGTCGGCATCCGGCTCTCCCCATACAACTACTACCAAGACACCAAAGACTCCGACCCAAACACTCACTGGGCCTATCTTTGCAACGCCATCGCGTCCCTCCCAGCCGAGAATCGCGTCTCATACGTCCACATGATCGAGCCCCGCTTCGACGAGAATCTCGACGAGGCAGGCAAGATGGAAGCACTTGCCGCATACTCCAAGACCAGCGTCGACGAGAGCATAACCGCGAAAGCAGGAGTCAACTCCCTCGTGCCATTCCAACGCATCTTGACGAAGGCGGGTATCAAGTTCCTCGCAGCCGGGAACTTCAATAGGGATAATGCGGAGCCGAAAGTTGCGGCTGGTGAGGCGGATGCGATTGTGATGGGGAGATGGTTCATTGCGAATCCGGATCTGCCGAAGAGGCTGAGGGAGGGGTTGCCGTTGACACCGTATGATCGGTCGACGTTCTATGGTGCGGATCCGCCGACGAAGGGGTATACGGATTATCCTTTCTATGAGGAGAGTAAGCTTGGTGCTGCGTAGATGGAAGTTAAAGTTGAGAATATAGAGTGAATCCAGCAATAGAAACAATCTACCAAAATTTCTTCTGCAAAGTTATGTTGCTGCCTGATTCTTGTGATTACTATTTCAAAGTAGGAGGTCTGTTCTGGAAAGTGAGCTATATTAGCGTCGCTTAAAGTCAACAAACAATATTTACCCCACCGCTGGCCTCTTTCCACAACACAACCTTTAGCCAGTGTGCAAGATCGCAACCTTGCGTCTAGGCAACCTTTCGATTTGCACCTGTCGATCGATCTCATACCGCATCTGACCTTGCTACTGGCAAGACATTCAAGGTAGCAATTCTCCCCCTCATCACGATCTCAGCACTAATCTACCAAGATGCCATCCGTACTCGCAGACGATGCGAAGCCTGCTCGCACTGAAGCTTCTCACAACCAAGCAAAGATGAGCACGTCAATTGAGAATGGAGGTGATGGCGAGATCGCAAAGGTGAGTTCGGAACTTCAATTTTACGATGTGGAGATGCTTGAAAATGAGAGCTATGGCTAAGCACGATATTTGTTTCCAGAACATGAATGAACTGTCCATTTCAACCGACTCTATGAACGTGGTAGACGGAAAGGATGGTATCAATGAGTGCTTGACCGCAGAGGCTGCTAAGGCAGCTGCTGCCCGCGCAAAGAAGACCGCAATGAACAAGCGCAAGAAGGAGAACGCTAGACGCAACAAAGCTGAAGCCCAGGAGAAGCAACGAAAGGCCGAGGAGGAGAGTGCGCGTCATGAAGCAACAAAAAACATCGATAGGAATGATGGTTTGAGATCTCTATCAGTTGGTAAAGCTCCTCCATCGATATACGACCCCGAAGTCCTGAAGGAGCTGGGCAATTTCAAGGACGTTCTGAGACTCTCTTCGGAGCAGATTGAGGAGATCCAAACGATGGTGGGCTCAATGTCTGCCAGAGACAAGGAACTTTTCAAGGAATGGGACTCTAAGATGAACGTCTCGGATGAGGATTACTCAGCTTTTCTCCAGAACGGAGTAATGCCGCGTGACGTTGTTGAGCCTGATGGTCGTGTTGAAGATGACATTGAGTTGGTTGGTAAGTCACATTGGACGTTGCTTGGACTGCTGAACGGCATGGCTGATGGGTTTCAATAGATGACCCGAATGGCCCTCCTTTCCTAGTCAAGCCGGTGTCTGGAAAGGGCATGGGAGTCATCGCCACTCGCAGCATCAAGAAGGGAACCGAGATCTTCAGAGAAGCCTCTCTTCTTGACGCCAAGACCAGTACTTCGCAGATTCAGGTCGAAGCATCTTTGAATGTCATATCTGCAGAGAACAAGCAAAAATACCTTGCACTTGCAGAGGAGTGCGGCTGCAAGGGCGGTCCTTGTGTAGAGACTCGCATCAGACGAATCTGGCGCGCGAATGCGTTCCATAATCATATCACGAGAGCAGAGCACGTTTACGAGCTCGCATCCCGACTCAATCACTCCTGCATTTCCAACTCGTACCACAGCTTCACCAAGGCCGGCCACATTGTCTTCTTCGCTTCTCGAGATATTCAAAAGGGCGTCGAGATCACTCACGACTACAAGGGCGTTTACGGTACTGCCGAGATGAGAATCAAGATTCTGTCTGAGCGATATGGGTTCACCTGCCAATGCCCAGTCTGCAAGGATAATGTTGTGATCTCCCCAGATCACATCTTGGATACCCTACGACGTGGAGACTTGGCCGAGGTCAAGTGCAAAGGCACCGCTGTCTTAGGAGGCCAAACCCCCGCAGAGGTCATGGCCCTGAAGTTCGTGGCTGCTTGGACCGAGAAGGTCATGAAGGAGCTTGACAACATGCGAGTCAAGATGCAGCTGGCTGTTGTCATGCATGATCCTGATCCTGACAGACTTCCGGATGCCAACTCATTGGTGGTCAAACAGCGAGTCGAGTTGATGCGTCAGTATTTGAAGGGCCAAAACCGCTTCGACTTGACTGATGAGTTCTTCGACAAATTCCTCAACAGCCTCGTAGCTAGGATCTTAGAAGACACACAGAATGTTGTGAGAATGAGTCAGGCGAGCTTTCCTCGAATGATGGGTTGGACAAAGTGATCCGATTATGGCCTCGTTATTGCATGGCTCTGATTGACTGCTGCTTCCATAGGCTGAGGACGGAATTCACGAGCGTTGTTTATCTGCATGCCGGTAGATCATTCGAGTCTTTGAACTACCCCACATCGACAGCGAGATCTGGTGCTGCGGATAGTCGCAACTAGGTGAATCGCAGAGAATGAATAAAATAAAAATTTGACTAGAACACTTCAAGACCAGCAGGCCTGATGGGCAAACAGAAACAATCAGGTTATCAAACAGTGATCTCAGATACGTACCCCGCTCAAAGACATGCTAGCTTGGGTTGTGGAATTGGTCAAGTAAGTCATGTCCAGTTGCCACCTGCACTTGTGATGCAACACCTGTCGCTTCAACAATGCGTCTCTCGGAAGCAGCGTAAGGTTGAGCCTTCTGGAAATGGTGGTTGGATCTATACCGCAGAACCAGTAATCTCCCACATTCTCAGAAATGCGTCATAATGGTGTACTACACGTATATCCCAGCATGCCAAACATCCACCAGCGATAACAATTCCCAATTCCCCTCCCCACCTGCCAATCTCTCACACATGATTGGCGACATTCAACGCCCGAGAGACCCCACGATCCAGATCCCACTCTTCCACCACTCTTAACCCACCATATGGATCGTACCATCCCCATTCTTTCAAGTCGTGAACTCGCCTCACGACAATGGCGTCCGTAGATGGAATTGCGACGTCCCCTCAAACAGCTGCTTCTCTGAAGGAATTCCGCTGCACATTCGGAACCTGCACGAAAAGCTTCTCACGTGCAGAGCACCTCCATCGCCATGCACTCAATCACGATGAGACGAAGGGTGTGAATACTTGTGAGAGGTGTAAGGCTGTGTTTAAGAGGAAGGACTTACTGGGTGAGTGTGATTTTTTCTTCATTTATACGTTGTATCTGTGGAAGCTCTGGAAGCCTGAACGACAGTAATGATCAGGTTTCTGATTGTTCGACGGACGAATGATCAGAGAGCAATACAAATATCACACATGCCGCTGATGGCTTTCAACATGCATCTCTAGAATGCTTTAATATCAATTAATTTCCGGAATACCTTGATGCTGACTTACTGGACAGATAGGCATATGTCTCGACACCGAGAAAAAGATGCTGAGGCTGGCGGAGAAGGCATGGGCAAGCTTCAAACTCGAAAGCGATTATGGAGAGATTCGGATGGAACTGTAGTGGCAAAGAGGAGGTAGATACATTCCGATGTTCTGAAAATTCCCCAGTACTTTGAAAACGGCCTTGGAACTGACCTAAAATGTCCTGTAGACCTGAGCTCGAGAAGCCAAAAAAGGCATCAACCAGGCGAAGGTCAAATCGGGTTGAGGCCAATGAGACCAGCTCCGCCTACTTCAACCATGAGAGCGAGCCCTTATCTCCCCCTGGGTCGATGGAAGGCTCCAATGGAATGGATCCTTTGGAGGCATCAGGTACAGGACATGATACTGAATTGTGGCCTGTCGGAGATGTCCTTTTCACGGGCGACGATGCTATTCCACCAGATTCATACGACTTCTTACTGAATGCTTCTTGGGGTTCCAAACCCCAAGAGAACTCTGGTACGGATCTGTTATACAGTGATCTTTTTGCTCCGGATACTGGTAAGTCCTGGCCCCCACTCTTACAGCACAGTCGAGTAACTGCGGTTCAGCAAGCTCTTTCAATAATCCTTTCACAACTGCAAGCTATTACAACTGGCTGTTTGGCAACGAAAGCTGGCCAGATGTTGAATCCTCTGCAATTGATCCGAGGTTCAGCATGATGGGCAATGCTGCACCTCAAGCCCCATCAAGTATCGATTCGAGAGGATTCAGCGTCTCGAATAGCTCGGGTATCAGTACAGATTATAGTAGCACTGTAAGTCGATATCCCACATTTGGCTGGAGACTTTGGTTCACCTAGCATTTGCTGATTCGCTACATGCAGAGTCAACACTACGAACAGTCGAACCTTGGATACGGAATAGCTCACGATGAGCCTAATCCAGAAACCTCGGCAGCCAACCAAATACTGGCAATGTCCAAGATGGCAGAGTACAATCTGGCTTCGAACCTGGGATACCAAAGTGTATCAGCTGAAAGTCCGAAGAACCACGCAGCACATTCCGCAAGCCCGGGGTTCTTCCCAACACCAACAACCTCTAGCTCAAGTCGCGAACCATATCACAGTATCGCAAAGCCCCCTCGTAAGCTACCGCTCGTGGACGAGGTTGCGAGACAAGGCATCTTGGATCTTGTCCAACGAGCTGGACCCAAAACTCCTGATGGGTCTGAAATTACTGCGGAGCACCCGCTGCTCGCCCTTTCTGTCTTGCAGGAGTACTGCGACTTGTACTTCCAGCGCTTTAATGTCTCCTATCCGTTGCTCCACCAAGCTACATTCGAGCCTGCTAGTGTGGATCCGCTACTCCTCATATCGGTTCTCCTTCTGGGTGCAACTTATGACACGAAAGAATCGCATCTCGTCGCTGTCTGTATACACGACACTCTTCGAGCTCAGATATTCGGCAATCCAGCATTCAACACACGGCCCACGTTGTGGGTGCTGCAAACTATTCTGCTCGTGGAGTGCTTTGGTAAATCGCGAGCTGGTCAATTACAGCACGATATGTCACATTTGTTTCATGGTCTGCTTATCAAGTGAGTTCTTCGATACTTTGAATATATGCCTGGTATCTCTTGGCTATCTGCATTTGGCTGACCACCCACATAGTCTTATCCGAAGAAGTGACTGTCAATCTGCTCGATGTCAGATCTCGAGCGAGGATAGCGATCCCAACCATAGATGGCTGGCCGAAGTTGATGCCGAACAACGAAGAAGGTTCGCTAAGCTGATAATGAGAGGTACCTCCTTGAGCTAACATGTACGATAGACTTGCTCTACTTTGCTTCATGTGGGACACACAGCATGCTGTGCTTTTCTCACAATCGCTCTGCATGAGTGCAGCAGAGCTCAAGCTAACTCTACCCTGGAACGACGCTCTGTGGGAAGCTGAGACTGCAGGAGAATGGCTCAGTATCAATGCTGGGGAGCAGCCTCAGCCACAGTATCTCTCCGTGCTCAAGAAGTACATTAATCCTCGACCTGACGTCAACATTCGACCTTTGAATGCTCTATCCAGAGTACTGATGTTGCACGGGCTAATGTCCGTCTCGTGGGATCTCAATCGCAGAGATCAAACATCTCTGGGTACGTACCGAGCCCCCCCTCTCCCCACCAAATCTCCCTTACTGATATAACAAAGGCCTGTCCATGACCGGAAAAGAAGAACCCTGGCAATCCCGTATCGCCCGCTCCTACGACGCCTGGAAGTCTGACTTCGACAACTACAGCAAACACACACTCCAAACCCTCTCAGATGACGAGTCTGCCAAAAGTTCATTCCAGCGCTTCTGCGTAGCAAACCTTGCCATCTACCACGCCGCCCACATCATACTCCACGTCGAGATTAACGATCTCCAGATTTATGCAGGAGCGAGCCACATCATCGGACGGCCCGTCATGAAAACGGACCAAGACCGCTCTCGACAGCGCATCGAGCAATGGGCTAAACATCGTTCGATGGCTGCAGCAACAGCGAGTTCACACGCTGCAAGAATCCTGCGAGACGGGATCCGCAAACTCAAGGATTGGGACGCAGGTGATTACTTCCATTATCCGTGGTGTTTGTACCTCGCTACACTCACTTGCTGGGCGTTCCAGATGTGTAGCAAGAGTGAGGAGAATGGTGAGGCGCGGGACTTAAGCGAGGATGAAGAGGATAGTGATTGGGATGCTCGAGCGGAGATGAATGCTCTCATCAGTGCGATGACTCGCTCGAATCTAGAAGATCTCTGGAAGGTCGCTGGAAAGTACAGGACGGGTGATCTGCCCAGAGTCATGGCGAAGCATCTTGCAAGGGTCAGGTGGGCTGTTGTACAGGAGGGAATGATTGTATTGAAAGGACTTGTGGGGAAGACGAGATGAGATGAGACCTCACAATACGCGAAACGACCTATACGAATACTTAATGTTCATTACTGCTATATGACTTCCAGATTCGCGCTGCTGTACTTCACATAATTCCAAATTTTCAAACTCTTACAATCTACACTGCACCGTACCCTGCTCCTCCCTCGTCCAATGCTCATCGACCTATGAGAAAAGATCAGCACGGCATATCCTCAAATTCCGATCGAAATCTCAAAAGGGCAACTCACATCTCTAATAGCACAGTAACCCAACAGTCTCGGCGCCAAATCCGGATCTCTCCACGCCAACGCCTCTCCCTTTGGCGTTGGCACCATCCTCATCATCCGATCCCTTTCTTCCTGTTCCGGTCCATCATGCAAATGATACAGATACTGCTGCATATTTCCCCTTTGCACGACCATCTCCGTGCGTGACTTACGGCATTCTTCGTAAATCTTGAGGGCGTGGCGTTTGGAGGCGGCCGATTTAGAGGAGATACGGGAGAGGCATTCGCCGAGGACGGCACCGTCTTCGAGGGACATGCCTGCGCTGAAAAGAAGACGGTGTATCAGCTTCATAGGATTTCCGTAAAGGAGGGCAGAATATGTTGAGTTCGTGGTCGGAAAAAGACAAGGAGACTTCGTCGAAAGCAGAACGGAAAAGTAAACAGAACTCACCCAGACGCCAGATATGGCAGCGTAGCATGCACCGCATCCCCCAGCATCGTCCACGCACCACTCTCATGACTCCAACTCTCCATCGGACCCCTGATACATAATCTCCATTTATACACACTCTCGCACAATCCTAACAACTTCCCGATCCTCGGCTCCCATCCCTCGTACAACTTCCTCATCTCCACCACATTGCCCTCTAACGTCGACGCCCCATCAGCAGGCATATCATCCGGCACAAGCAATACCATATTGAACAACTTCCCGCCCTTCAACACGTAGTTCACCGCATGTGCGTCTGGTCCTAACCAGTAGTTCACTTGCGGATTCGTGACGAGTTCTGCGAGTGAAGGATCTTTCAGCATATCCGACGTAGAGAGGAGAAGTCTGTAAGCAAGATCGCCCGTGGGTATAGGAGGATCCGGCCTCTTGAGCAGAAGCTCGCGTAATCGCGAATTAATCCCATCAGCTCCAACAACAAGATCACACCATATCTCTTCACCACCATCAAGAACCACTGTCGCTCCATCCCCTTCTCCAGTTCTTGTGCTCTCCGGGACAACTTTCACGTCCACGACTCTCGCTTTACACCTGACTTCGGCACCGAGTTCTACCGCTCGTTGGAGTAAACACGAGTGTAAGTCTGCGCGGTGGAAATCCCAGTAGAATGTCCCCGGGTACTGGGCTGCTGAAGATGCGAAGTCGAGAGAGGAGATGGTAGAGCCTTTCCAGGAGAGCATGTTGACGCATTTGGGGCGGGTGGCGTATCGGGATAGGGAATCTAGCATGCCCCATTGTTGGAGGACGCGGCTGCTGTTGGGGAGGATTTGGATTCCTGCTCCGACCTGTGATTGTAAGTATTTTGGTACGCTCTAGAAGAGGGATGGTGTACTTCAGCGATTTCAGATGCGGATTCTAGGACGAGGACGGAATGACCGGCGAGGAGGATTGAGATTGCTGCTCCGAGTCCTCCTAGACCTGCTCCTACCACTATTACCTATGGAATTCAGAACAATGTTAGCCATGTGAGTTAGGATGCTTTGCAGATGCCGTAACGTGAATTGTCTGTGGGAAGTTGACATACCTTTAACTTCGTATCCTCGCCTCTCACGATCCGTTGCTTAGGAGTGATATATCCAGACTCCATCCTGTCAATTTCCGATACGATCCGAGTACTTCAAAACAAAACAATCAATACAATTCCTTCGATAGCGCTGGAAGATCAGCCCAGAAGCAGCTCAGAAATAGCAAGTTATCATGAAGTCATTGATGACTGCCTCATGACAGCGATACTGATGCAGTCAAGTCCATATCATGAATTCTATGCCCAACCATGCATGCAATTGGTTCCCCATGTATCGGATGTCATCCCATCCCATCCTTTCGCATCTTCGGCCGTAGACAGTATCGATAAGTCGTTATCGTAGGACATGGATGGTCCGTCTTAGCTAGCTGCGTTCCATGCAGTTGCGAAGTATGTTTGTAAGTGCCTCTCGGCATTTGCAACTGTGCAGAAGTGGGAGAAAGTTGATGAGCAGTGGGGGTGGGGTTGATAACAGAGCGGGGTTTTCTGCCGCTGCAGGATGCTTGCTCTGCTGGATTGGGAAGTCTGTACTGTGATGCAAATATGTGTGATTTTTCTAGTGTAGTAGTGAGTGTTCGTATCTGTATCTAGAGAATGGGATGAGTGGGTGTGTTGTTTCCTCGTGGGTCTGGCCCGCTGGTCCTCGTTTTGGTAGAATCATTTCGTTGCTTGTTACCTCGAACATCTCGAAGCCGATATAGAGCATTCAACTGAAAGAAACCGACCGAGCAAAGGAGAGGATATGATGGACAGGGTGAGCGAGACTTTCCATTATCCTCAATAGGTGCTAACCAACATACAGTTCTCACTCAAGGGTCGGACGGCTCTCATCACGGGGGGAGCACGAGGCTGTGGTCTCGCCTTCGCTGAAGGTCTAGCTGAAGCAGGAGCCGACGTAGCCATATTCGATGTCATTCCTCCAGTCGAAGCATTTTTCGAAATCGAGAAGAAATTCGGCGTCAAAACAGCACATTATCTGTGAGTACTGCACACGTGACCCTCCTTTCAGCGTTTCAACTGATGTCCTCCTCAGCGTCGATGTGAGCGATATGTCGTCCTTGACCAAAGGTTTCTCATCCTTCGCAGCCGACTTTGGCGGGAAATTAGATATCTGTGTACCTTGCGCAGGAATCAACCGCCATCTCTCTTTCCTCGACACATCTTTCGAAGAGCACCAGAAACTACTCGGTGTCAATGTCCTTGGAGTGTACCACACAGCGCAACTTGCTGCCAAGCAGATGATCGCGAATGGCACTAAGAAGGGAAGTATTGTGCTCGTGGCGAGTATCGCGAGTTATATGGCGATCAGAAGCCAGATGAGTAGTGCGTACTGTGGGACGAAGGGTGCAGTAAGAGCGATGTGCCCGGGGATCGCAAAGGAGTTGGTGGAATATGTACGTTTTCCACTCGCGGAACGTTCTTTTGATTGACACTTACGTTTCGATCAGGGAATCAGAGTAAACTCCATCTCGCCTGGATATGTGAGGACTGAGATGACAGCTCCCGTGAGTTGAAATTTGCTGAAACTGAAGGTAAAGCTAATCCACAATCCAGTTTCCCGACCTCCTTGAGAGCTGGAAAGACGAGATCATGAACGGAAGAGTTGCAACGCCCGATGACATTCGAGGCGGTTGTGTCTTCTTGGCTAGCGATGCCAGCTCATACATGACAGGACAGGATCTGTGTATTGATGGAGGGGTGACGAAATGGTAGAACAGACCACTAGCCTAAGACAGAAAATGGGAAGAGCATGAAAGCCCAAAGAATTTTCTAGAACATAAAAGCCACTTGCTTGTTTTCCTTTGTTTTTCTTCCGGTCAGATTCGGAAATGTACATCTCACATCCAGCCACGGGCAGTCATGCCTCTGCAAAATGCGGTTGGCGGCACGATGATGCGTGATTTGTTGGCCGAATGCTCCGATCGAAAATTGCAAACTCAAAATCCATCAGGAGCAAGGTTGGGGGTGGACGAGCCTGGAATTTATTTGTTGACAAGAGCCACACTTGTGCTAGTCATGGACTATGAGGTTATTGTCCAAGTATCCAGTCGATTCCGAGAGCAGTAACTTGAGTCGTGACCTTCGTCTCGGTTGAAAAAGCCGATGAAGAATTTGCCAAGTGTGCATCTTCAGTGTGACTGGTCTCCTGTAACCCTCCCTCTGTTTGGGCACACCCCTGGCTCACGCCCGCCACCCGCCCTACCTCCGTGCAGCCGCGACGTTTTTGTCATCCACCCGTCAAGCTGCCCAATCTGACGGCAGGCCTCTGTATCTAATCTAGACCCCATCCTTGAACATCAGTCGATTTCTCCGAATCATGCCACTAACCCCTCCACTCTTACTTCCCTATCGCCTGATCTTGTCTGATCTACAGCAGTCTGAGCTGATCGAGCCCGTCGCGGCCTTGCGACAACATCCTCATATGATGAGGGAGGGCTCCGGAAGACTAATAATAAGTCTCGAAGGCACTTTTTGGGAAGCGCAAGATCAAAGTAAGAGTCGCACAGTTCGTAGCACGAGGAATTTCGAGAGGGAAAAGAAGCAATAATGTCCCCGGGAATGGATAACGAAGGCTTTCGTGACGAACCAATGCAGAACGGTGTGGACTCCGCTTCGGAGTCAGGCGAGAATGACAGCCACGTGACGGTTATTGGCGCAGGACCAGCTGGCCTGATGTTGGCGTGAGTTTTTGCACAGAACGGCCAAAATGGCCGATTTTGAGGCATTTTGTTGACTGGAAACATTAGGTCAAATCTGGTTCGGTATGGTATCAAGACAACAATTCTTGATGATCGGCCAGACAAAACGTCCACAGGTAGAGCTGATGGGCTGCAGCCAAAGACTATTGAAACGTTCAAGCAGTTGGGATTAGCAGGACCACTTTTGCAGAAAGGAGCGAGGATATACGACATTTGTTTCTGGGTATGTAGAAAGTCCTTCATGTACTCTTTCGGCATTTGGTTGTATGGTTAGTTTTGCTCATGGGACGACAGAATGGAACAGCAACTCAACCGCTGCGTCGGATAGGACGTGAAGTCCACTATCCGCCAGGAGTTGTCGATGTACAGGATCCTTTCATTCTCCTGGTACATCAAGGAATGGTAGAAGATGTATTCCTTGACGATTTGAAGATTCGTGGCGTTGATGTGGTCCGAAGCACGACTTTCTCGCGTTACCGGGAGACACCAACCGGTGTCGAGATTGAATGTTTTGACTCAAGAGACTTGAACGAGGACAAAAAGCCCAAATTGTACAGCTCGCAGTACATGATAGGGTGCGACGGTGCGCACTCGAGAGTTCGGAAGTCATTACTCAATGCGACTTACGATGGTGAAAGGTCTAACTCGGCGTGGGGTGTCTTGGATGGTGAGTCTGGTTGTCCGTGTGGAGTTTGAGTGACACTAAATCGTCTTAGGCGTGATCGATACAGACTTTCCGGATCTCTGGAGTAAAGCTGTAATATCATCAGAGACTGAGGGCTCGATTCTGTGTATTCCTCGAGAGAAGAATATGACACGGTTGTACATTGAGCTCCACCCTGGGTCAGCGCCCATGTCGTCAGAAGCCGCGACTGAGGAGTTTGTGATGAAAAGAGCCAAGGCAATCATGGCTCCATTCAAGCTATCGTGGAAATCGATTGGTGAGTTGACCTCTTCGATAGATGAGAAATATTGCTGATACCTTTCAGAGTGGTTCGGTATCTACAAAGTAGGACAAAGAGTAGCCAAGAAATTCTGTAGTGAATCTGAAAAGATTTTCATAGCAGGAGACGTAAGTTGTATCTTCCATTCCAAAATCCACAATCTGACAACTTCTCAGGCAGCACACTCTCACTCTCCCAAAGCTGCTCAAGGCATGAACGTCAGCATGCATGACGCCTTCAACCTCTCCTGGAAGCTCAATCTCGTAGTCCGTGGCCTCTCACCAGCAAGTCTCCTATCAACATACGAGCAAGAGCGACGAAAGATCGCTCAGGACTTGATCGATTTCGATTACGGCCATGCCACAGCCTTTGCAACTGGTGACCCCAAAGCCCTCGCCGAGAACTTTGCAAAGAACATCCGCTTCATCTCTGGTGTCGGCGCAGAGTACTCCGAGAACGCACTCAACATGCCCGAAAAAATCCGGAGAGGAGCTCTCCAGCCAGGGTGTTTAATGGTACCAGCAAGACTAACGCGGTACATCGATGCCAATCCAGTGAACCTCCAACTTGAGATTCCGATGATCGGCCAATTCCGCATGTTCTTCTTCACAAACAATATCAAGCTTGCATCACCATTCCTAGAGACCGTATGCACGGAAGTGTCGTCTTCAAGGACAGTTCTCGGTCGTGCCACTGCTGCTGCGAACGCTTCGTATAAAGCGCGAGGCCAGCCAGCAACGGATATGGATTCATTCATTCAGCCTCAAAGATACGTCCCAGTCTCCAAACTAGTCACTTTCGCCATCGTGACGACGATGCCGAAAGCGCGCGTTGAGATTGCGGATCTGCCTCCACTGCTGCAGGATAGCAGGTGGACGTTTTATCTGGATAATCTGATGCGCATGCCGACTGCGACGGAGAAGTGGATTGGACCATTGATGGAAGGTGAGGTTGCGATCGTGAATATCAGACCCGACGGATATGTCGGTAGTATCGGGAGATGGAATGCACATGAGGCGGAGTCGGGGATGGAGGCTGTGAGCTGGCTGAACACGTATTATGGGGCGTTTTTGAAGGGTTGAAAGACCTACGCGGTGTCAATCCACCAAAATCGACCGAAGTTTCGGTGTGAGAATTATACGACAGTCCAAGCTCAGCTGTGGTAGTGAGGAGATGAAGTCGTTGGATATCAGAATGGAAGATACGTGGAAGCACATGAGCATAAGCAGAACTGGACTTCATGGCATGGGAGGAGCACAACATCATTGAGCGAGCGCGTCTTCTTCTCAAAGTTGTCTTTATTGTTCAATATTCAGACCACTGTCCTTCGTGGCGTATGCAAATCATTGCTTTTGCCTCGTCTCACTTTTTGCCTCTGCATTCTCTCATCCCCGTCCACGTTACCATTGTCTACTCGCAATCATCTCCTCCCATCGTATCCTCCGTGCTTAGCAACTAGCATCTTACTCTTATTTTGCGCCCTCTCTCAACTCGCTCACCACCAATCACCCCAACACTCTTTCCTCTCCGCTCTCCTCCGATCACTCCGTAACTTCCTCCAGTACCATAGTCTGGTACTGATCCGAGACGGAGCTCGCTTAGGTGTTTGTTGGTGGTGCGGTGGTTGTCATTGATCTTGTCCTTGTTGTAGGAAGAGAAGGGGCCGGAGAATGCAGAGTCTGGGGTGGTAAAGTAGGTAAAGAAGGGGTTGATGGCGCCGGTAGTTCTCTTGACAGTGGGAGGAGGGACGGGGATGTATTTGTTGTTGCCGCTGTTGGAGAAGGCTGAGCTTGCGGTTGTAATGGCGGTTTTGTGTCTGTTAGTGGCGACTTTGACAGCTGTGGTGGTGGTGGTGGTGGTGTTCTTGATAACAGCAGCAGGACGGTGGTATTTGCCATTGCTGCTATTGAGGTGCTCTGAGCTGACCATGGTGAGGACACTCGTACTCTTGACGGTGTTGCTGAGGGAGACGATGCTCCTAGAGGAGGTGGCAGAAGGAGACGGGATGCCGCTGGTTTCGATCAGAGCAGACAGACGGACGATCTCGTCAAAAGAGACGCGTCGGATTGGCTTTGGGGAGAGCACCTCCGGGACGGGAGTGTTCTGTTTACTGTTGTCAGCATGGCGCGCACAATTGGAAGTTCAGATCGACATGGGAATCGACAGTACTTACGCTGGTGACAACGGGGCTCTCTGTGGTTGCCGCGCTCGGCAGGACATAGGTCATGGTTGTGGCCATGGTCTTTCTTTTCTGACGTCTTGTGCAGAAGTTGGGGGGAAGGGGGAGGTGTAGTGTGGTGGGGTGGATAGTATCGTATAGTTTATCGAGGCATTGAAGGAGCAGGTGGTGTTCGAGAAATCGACTGTCTCGAGGATTAAACAGTTTTTAAAGTTGCAAGGAGCGCGGTTGCTTGGGAAAGTTAGGTGAAAATGACGCTCGAGGTGAATTTACTGCGACTGAGCTGAGTTCACTTTCGAGCTAAAGGAGTCGAAATGCCTGATGAAGTACGACACCTTGGAGCACTTGCAAGTTGGCATATTCATTCTGTTAATAATTGAGAGCCAGCCAAATGTAACATTATTGTTGTCAGTGTCACTTTTCGCTGCCGATTCCTTTGTTTACTCGCGACTCGTCTCTCTCCCTCGAGATCACCAGTATGCCCGTTCCCTCGAGCCCCAAGTACAGGTAAGGCGTAGGAACTCCAAGTACTCGCTCCAGACTTATCACTGTAGTACCAAGACCTTTCCTCAGACCGTTGTCTGGTACAACAGACGTCTTCACTTCTACATCTCTTCCCACCCTGAACCTCAGTCGGCTTATATTCCCAAAGCCTCAAAGCCTCTTTACTAGCCGAGCTCTCTGATAACCACTCTTACCTCACTCGGCTGCTTTCGGGTCTCTTGCTCGACACCAGGCGTCAGATAATGACACATTAGATATACTATGCTCAGCTTTTTCGGATTCCGTGGAGAGATCAGAGGGCAGTGGTTCGTTTCTTCTGTTACCATCTGCACAACTACGTACATCTTGTCGAGGGAACTGATTTCCTGGTTAACAAAACGTTAACGCTAGAAATGAAAACACGACCTGATGCATGTCTGATTATGAGCGGCTTGGCGAATGCAGGATACATTCAATCGTGTTAGATGTCAGCCGACTGGTACCTAAGATTTTAAATGTCAGCATATAGCTAATAGTGGAATCACATTCGCGTTTTGGGATTGTTAAACATGTTGCAACCTGGTTCCGGATATTATGTATGTCAATTCGCTTTCCCAGCCTGCCCCTTTTGACGAAAAGAGCTGGTTTAAAAGTGCTTCTCCAAGTCGATTGAGCGTCTGTAGAAGATGAGACCACGTAACGCTAGACAAGTACAGATCAGAGGTATCACTTTCTTCGCAACATGCTAATTCCGCCATTGCTCCAACAGTGTCAGAACATCCCCCCTGATCTTTGTGTCCCTGATCTGCTCCTCCTCCCCAAGATTTACCTCCTTAAACTCTCCTTCCATCTCAACAAGACTATCATTCGCCGGAAAAACAAACACAACCTCATACCAGGCAACTTGAGCCCCAAGTACTATGCAGCACCGAACCATTTCCACCTCCCACAAATCTCCTTATCCGGGTGTGAATACAGCAGATAGGTGGGCAGTGCCAGCGAAGCTCCCTGAATTCGACTGCTCCCTTGCATATACTTCGCCCCCAAATTGATGAGCTGATGGAGCATGGTCATGTATGAGTCGCTGCTTTTCACGATGGGAATGCTGAAGATGTACGTCCCGTGTGCAGCGCCTGCCAAGGTTGCAAGAATCGTGTTGAAGACGGCAAAGATTTTCAAGAACCTTGGACAATAGAGGTCATCCATGTTTTCATATATGAGAAATGATATGAGATACCATTTCGATCGATTTGTGGAACGAACGTGGGGTTTGGGTGACGTGTTTAAGACGATGAGGGGTAAGGGGCTTTATTTACATTGCTGGTCCAGCCCCGCTAAGACTCGCTTCGTAGCAATTATCCAGGTAGGCATGGTTAGCTCCAAGGGCGTCCTCACCATCGTCATCGATCAGAACTAACAACTTATGCCACAGAGCATTAGACAATGGACGGATTGCGGACATCTGTTTACTCTCCGATAGGATTGACCTCTGTGTCGTCTCTAGCCAACTGTATTAGCATCTCGAATTCTGAACGTTGTTCCAAAATCCGATGGTGAATCTTGACCTCAATAAATGACGCTATTCTATATCTCGGATTGGTGAACAATAGATGTTGCTACATCTTGCGAGCACACAATAATTTATCACAACCATCAGATCGGTCAACATCATTTCCATTGGCCAGATGAGATTACTGCTCCTCAGCGTCTACAAGAATGCCAACATACGCAGTTCTAGGTGCCACAGGTAGCGTCGGACAATCGCTCCTTGACGTTATCCTCCAATCACCCACTAACAAATTACACGCCTACTGCCGTTCTCGCAGAAACTAAAGAGTCTCTCGCCATCTATCTCGTCGAACAAACAAGTCGAAGTCTTTGAAGGCTCTCTTCAGGACACTCCACTCCTGACCAGCTGTCTTCAAGGTATCGAGGCCGCCTTCCTAGCCGCAGCAGAAGTCAAAAACAAGCCAGACTGCTGTATTACTCAGGCATCAGCTCGTACAGTTGTATCTGCTCTAGCCTTGCTCAGAAAACAGAGCTTGGGTGCAAAAATACCAAGGCTCGTGGTCATCTCGTCTGCATCTCTAGACCATGGTCTCATGTCTGGCACACCTGCATTCATCCTCAACATCCTCTACCGTGCTAAATCATATATTTGCGACGACCTACGCGACGCGGAGAATTTTCTCCTCTCCAAAGAAACTGAATCGCTAGTCACTGCATCATTCGTCAGGCCAGGTGCTTTGTCACATGATCCGCAGAAAGGCCATTATCTAAGTTTGGAAAAAGCGGAGATACCGCTGTCGTTTCTAGATCTTGCAGCTGGGATGTTGGAGATTGCGCAGGATGAGGAAGGGAAGTGGGCTGGTAAAGGGGTGAGTCCGATTGCGAAGGATGTACCGTTTCCGTGGGCGGCACCATTCTTTCGGCTGACTGGGCTCCTCTTTCATTTTATGCCTTGGACGTTTCAATTTCTAGGTTGATCGGAATTATTGCACGATCCTTCGCTGGTTGAACAAGGTACTGAGTTGCGTTTGTCGAGCAGAGTAGTGAAAGCGCTTCAACGGCACGGTTGCGTGACGAATCGTGTTGAAAGAAGTCAATTTCATTCCTTGTGTTCTAGTGCTGGATTGCATGCCGAGCATGTGAGGGAAGAAAGACTGTTTATGTGTAGAAGACGTGTCTGCAGAAGCACGGTTCCGAGACGAGAAACCCATCAAGAGCTTGTGATCTTGCACTCCATCAATCAAATCATTGTATGAGAATGTTCCTGGATCTGCATTTACCCTATGCACATCTCTAAGCTACGAAAGTTGCGTTCGAATATCTGGATCGGGTTTCGGGTGTCAGCATTCGCTAGATCAGAAGTCAACAAAGGGACCCGGGGCAGATGCCTGACTTTCAAAACAAAGGTATACCTACGGCGCAACGAGGTGAATAGCCATTTCAATAGCAAGGGAGATTGGTTGCATAAGATTTTTTCAACTTCAGCTCCTCAACTTCTCCAAGCTTCATTCCTAACAACCACGGCTTGAAAACACCACTCGACTTAGAGCTTGGACCTGCCTGCCATTCCACGATGTCTGACAATAGCTCACTGCAGAATATAGACAATGTCTACAAGACCGAAATGGAGGATACCAAGCCTGCTCACACCACCAAAGCTGAGCGTCACAAACGCAAGAAGGATAATGCGAAGAAGGCCAAGGCAGAAGCAAGACTGAAGGCAGAAGAGGAGAGTCGTTTACTCGATGAGTTGGCTACCCTCACTGTCAATGCAAAGCGAGAGGAGCAAGCTCAGAAGCTGGTGGACAAGTCCCGTGATGGGGCAGGCCTGACTGGTCCGGAGAATGTTTCTGCTGCTGATGAGAGCTTGCTATGTAAGTATTTCTCAAGCTCTACGGATTTTAATCGCTGATAGCTTCCTCCTTAGTTGCTCCACCTGGACTTCTCTTCAAGTTCGACCATTCCACAGACAGAGGCGGTATCGGCGCGTATGCTCTCCAGGACATCAAGGCCGGCACCGAAATTCTGGCCGAAGAAGCAATTTTGAAGGGCACGAACGGGCACATATGTAAGGAGGCACTCTTCAAGGTTCTTTCCGACGACAAGAAGAAGAGAGTCATGTCCTTGTACCATCACTGCAATTGCAAAGTACCGCCCTGCACCGAAACACGGCTGGCACATATCCATGAAATCAACTCCTATGGAGCTCCCTCAGGTCCAGCACTGTACGAATTAGCTGCCCGGTTCAACCACGATTGTCTCCCCAACATCGCACGAGGATTTTCCAAGGAGGAGTTTATGATCTTTCGCGCAGCACGAGATATCAAGAAGGGAGAGGAGCTCACTGTCAACTACACCATGATTTCAGGTCCTACGAAAGCTAGGCGCGGCTACCTTCTCGAGAAATTCGACTTCCTCTGCAAGTGCAATGGTTGCAAGAATAACATGGTATGTACCGAGTCCGACGTCGCGAAGGCCAGGCTTCCCAACGGCGTGGAACCAACGGCCCTAGTCATTGGCAGATTCACCAAGGAGGAAGCTGCAGCATTTGCAGACGTTGAAGCCTGGTTCGACGGTGTCCAGAAAGGGATGATGACGATTCAACGGGCTCAGTATGACTACATGGCCAAGCATGTTGTTGCTCAAGATCCACGTGTTCTTGATCGCAAGGGTCGTGGTTTCTTCGCCAAACGCACGTTGGCGTCCATTGTTCAATATCTGAAGCTGAACAACAAGTTCGGACTTGATGATGCTGTGTTTGATAGCTTTCAAGCTCGGAATGCCGAGCAACTGGCCGAAGTAACCGAGAAAAACTTTGGCGTTATAATGGAGGAGTTGGTGAGCGCGGAAAGATAGAGAGGCAGGTTAGTCCGAGGGGTGTGGAGGTTTCAGGCATGTTCTTGCGAAAGGATTTGTCTTTTTCTAGCCCATTAAATCGGGAATCGGAGCAGCATTTGGCTGTCATCGTTGATGGGAGATATTCTATCGCGATTCGAATACTTGATCCAACTATGAGACTCGCGTTTGGGAATGAGAGATATGGCACTAATCGAACATAATAAACAACAACACCAGCTCGTACTCTTTCTATGTCTTCAACTTCTCCCAGAACTCTTTCGTCTCCATCGGATATGTAGTATTCTCCAACGTAATCTCCCACAATGAGGGATCCTCCTCATATCGATCACACCACTCATCCAAGTGCCTTTCTCTTGGATTAACTCCCGCCAAATGCACGAGCAAATCTCCACCTCGAACCTGATCGGCTTTCAACTCCTTATCCTTCTCGTCCTTATATGCATTGAACCATCGCTGTGGCACCGTCGCCGTATGGTTCGCGTATTTCGGCTCCTTGAGCAAGATTTCCATGGCGCTTTGGTCCTGGAAAGTGAGTGTTGTGTTCGGCTGAAAGTCACGAAAGGACGCAATGGCAGTGAAGAGCTCCACGGCCCATGGAGTGACTTGGAGGAGGAAGACGCCATTGTTGAGGCCATTCCAATCTTCCGTTACTAGGAGGTGTTTGTCCTTATGCTGGGTAGGAGGGATGAATATTTCGAGGGGGATGTGGTTGTTGAGGACTACAGTATCCGCGTCGACCCAGAAGAGCCAGGAGAGGCGCTCGTTATCCTTCTTGCCGAGCTCTTGTAGTAGTAGAGAGAGGATGTATGCGGGTTTAGTCCAGTATCCATCCAGAATTCCGCGTCTCAGTAGATGCATTGAGTAGCCATGAAGTCGATTGTGCTTCTCGTGCGTCTTGAGTGCTCTCTCGTGTGCCGGTTTCCTGTCTCCGTACAGAATGCTCACTTTGCCGATTCTCGGTCTCTTGCTCCAGGCATTGTAGTTGTCTGGACCTCCGAACAGTGGATTTAGGGACACGATCTTTGCTTGCCAGCTGTTAGACCTGTCGCCATTCGGTTGGAAGTTGTGTAGATAGACGGCGAACAAGGTAATAGCAGCGCAGAAGAGGAGCAGCGTTGTGATTCGGGCTTTGTGGAGATATCGTAGAATGCCTGCAAATGGGCGCCGTGGCAGGTTGATGTGGTTGATAAGAGCCATGTTCGAAGGGCTCATGATCGGAGTAGCAGCGACTTATTCTAATATGTGACAACGAATTTGGTTTACACAAGCATGAACAAATAAGCATGAGGATTTATCAAAGTCTTGATGAGAGAAAGTATAAAAGTGATAGAGACAGCAATTAAAAAAGCTAGAAAGATTCCCTAGAGATGCGGCCTTCTACGACCCTTAAGACGAGGCACAATTACTTGGCCGTATCCAGTAGCAAAGTCCCACTCCACTGATAAATGACAAAGCCAAATCGTCTCATAGCTATGACCTCTCAGGACCATCATCCACTGAATCTAACGGGGATATCTCCATGACGTCCAGATGTCGTCTAGAATCCGACCATAGTGCCCGAAAGAAACATTCTGGTAATCCTCCGCATGCGGTGGAATTTGAGCGTATCTTGGCATTTTGAATTACGCGTCCTTTCTCCATAACCTCGTGAGGAAGATGGAAATCTCGTATTCAGCGGGGGGCACAACTGTAGCTGCATCCTCAAGATATTTATCGGGTTTAGCAATGAAGTTGGGGGGGTGAAACAGCTCGTAAGTGAGCGAATGGGGGACCTTTTCACAATGATGGGCTTGACAGGTTCACAAAATTAAAGCCTGCAAATGAGCTCGACTTATACTAAGCAAACAATATCACAGTAAAGATTTTGAGCTGTCTCGCTTGCTAGGGCATCACACCCAAACAGATGTAAGCAAAAGACGGTACCCGTCGATTGTAGAATCCAAATCGCTGTACAGGTCTATCTAATCCATACTGTATGAGATCTCTAGTTATTATAGACCATCAGAGCATACTGAGCTGTTATTGGTAACGATGCGGAGCCATTTGGTCCAGCAATATCAGCGCTATCCCTTTTGTGAAATTTTCCCTATAGCTATGAATTCCCACGGACTCTGCGCGACAGATTTAGCATTCACATAACTATGTACTCTGCAGACTTGTTACATAGTTCAAGTATTGACCGTATCTATCCTCTTCATAGACTTGAAGCGAACTCAATCGCTGCTGAGGATCACAGTTCAAATACTGCAGGGCGTGTCGGCCAAACCTGCACAGGCGCAAGTTTCATCCCAGTCTAGACACCAGTCTGACAGTCACGTAGGCTTTGTTGGAACTAAACCTTTTCCCTGTATGTTACAGGAACATTGAGCAGCATAGACACACTTTGTCCCTTCCAGTGTCCTAGATGACATCTCTAGGGGTTCTCTAGAATCGGACCACCCCACTTCAACATTCGCTCGCTACCGACCAAGGCCGAGGGATAGTTTGGATCTAATTCTTCGCGGTCTGGACTTGGTTGGATGATTGTCAGCAACTTTGTCTGCAGAAGAAGGAAAAAAACACGTAAGATGGCCTTGCAAGTTTCTGCATTAATTTGTTGCTAAGATACCACAACTTACCCGCATTGGACCCGAATATAAAGAGAAGGGAAAAAAACTTACTCATGACAGAATCTTTCGAGAGTACGAACAGAAAGTTGAGAACATGGAATAATAGGAGTTCAACGATGTATCTTACATTGCGTCGAGTGCTGTAGTGATGGCCAGCAGCCTCATCAAAATGCCTTTAGTAAAGTCTCGCATTTTGATGAAATCCGACTCATTCTAGCACGATCGGAAATGGAGTCAAAAGTCGACTTGCTCATTCCACAAGCTGTCCAGCATCTTGCTCACTACTGTGGGGGGGGGGGGGGGGGGGGGGGGGGGGGGGGGGCGGGGGGGGGGGGGGGGGGGGGGGGGGGGGGGGGGGGGGGGGGGGGGGGGGG
>JALRMC010000067.1:0-235948 GCA_026120085.1 Cadophora luteo-olivacea | reverse complement strand
AGTGAAATAAATTCTGTGTTGTGTTTTTGATCGTTCAACAGACGTTGATGAGAGATGGTTCCTGTGTGGTGATAGTAAGATGTGAGCAGCTTCTCTTTCAGAACAGCAGCTAGTCTCGCCAAAGCAGCTGACGCGCTCGTCCTCGGTGCGAAAGAGGGATTGTTCACGCCGATGTATTTGATGATTGCGAAGAAGCCGGAGTAGGGTGGGTGGGCAAGAGGTCTGTCTGATGGACATAACGTGCGTGAGTGAGTGGCGGTTAGTCGAACGAAGGAACTATAGAGTTGTGAGAATAAAATAGGGTTTTGGGGTGCTGTGAGCGATGGAAAAAAGGAAGCCGTCAGTGATGAGAAGAATGATTGCGTATATGACAGAACAATCGATAGATAATTATCTCTATCTAGTTGGGAGGAATATGGCCTAGATAGATCACTCGCTTGGGATGGGTGAATGAATGAATGAATGGATAGATAGAAGAGTGCTTTGGACACGAACCTCCCGCGCCCATTCACGCCTTTTTCGGACTCACATCTCGCATGTTTTTTTTCTTTCAAAGACTCGACACCCCTTATTCTAAGTATGCGTCCAATCGAGACTGATGAGCTTGGGTACGCCACCTAGTCGTGGACAATTTGTACGTCAATGCCAATGCCCATGCCAATCAATGCCAATGCATTAAGCGAGCAGCAAAGGGATACCTAACATAACATAACAACAAGCACTTCCACACGATAAATCCAGCATCCCGGCGATAACACCACAGCCATCAAATAAGCATGCATACATACAATGATCACTCAGGCGGGCATGGGAGTGTATCAGTACAAACAGGCAGGCTCATGCTCACGAAAGTCCTATACCGAGATGTTCGAAGCATCAAACCAAATCGATTCTATAATATTCATGATAAAAAAGATTAAAAAAAATCCAAAATCAAATGCACCAGCGCCTGCCTCTACGCGCGCGCGTATGTGGACGAGTAAGCAAGAAACCACTCACTCCACTCACTCACTCACTCAACTTGCAACCAAGAATCCAAGAATCCAAGAAAAACAAAAAACAAATGAAAATGTCCTCATTTACTGAGAATTATAGCTGTGCGTACAGCTAGCTGAGCAGCCAAGTGAACACCGAATAAAGTGGCCAGCTCGCGTGATCTTCCATCCGGTCATCTCTGTAATATATCTCGACTGTAGCACACCTCCTTTGTTTGTAATGGTACACAGGCTCTGGGATATATCTAGACCATCTTATCCAATTCCAAATCCAATTGAATTACCTAGCGCGCGCCTATGTACACAAGCTCTAATATCCACTTCCAAAGGACGACAATTATAGGAGCACAGCACCCAAGAAAGTGAATCCCAAAGCAACAGCGCTGACATACAGTGGCTGGGCATCAAATGGCGCACGAAGAGAACCAGCTGAGCCAGACTTGGTAGAGCTGGATGCACTTCCGGTCTCGGTAACGGTTCCTGAGCCTTGGGTAGCAGTTCCGGAGGAGGTTCCACCTGCGTTCTGGGAGCCCTTTCCTGTGAGACCAGCGCCGGTTCCAGCTCCACTCTTCATCATAGCGGCAGCAGCGGATGGGATAGCAGGGAGAGCATCAGAGTCGACGTCCCAGTTGGCGGATTTGGCGGGGCAGCCGGATGCACCTCCTGTGGAGTTGTAGCCACCGTCACCGGATGGGTTCGCAGTTCCCTTGAATGCGGTTTGGAGAGCGGTGAAATCGGCGAGAGGAGTGACGGTGTTACCGGAGAGGGTGACGAGACCGTACTTGCTCTCTTCTTGGGAGTATTCGTAGACGAGACCACCGGAGTAGACGGCAGTCATGTCGGTGCTGTAAAGAGACTTGACTTCCTCCCATTTGCGGGTGTTGGTGTTGCAACCATACTCGGAGAGGCTGAAAACTCAATTAGCTTGGTTGTGATGTGGGAGAAAGTGTGAGAGGCTTACAAGATGGGGAGACCGTATCCAGTGAAGTTCTTGACCTTCTGATCCCAGCCAGAGGTGGTGAAGGAAGAAGGATCACACCAGGAGTAGTCGTTGAAGGCAAAAAAATCACTGCGCTCATCATCGGTACCACAGTTCATGTACTCGGCCATCTCCTTGCGGTTGGAGTTGACATCAGCAGCAGAGTATCCGACGGGAATGGCACGGTATCCGCGGCTTCGGATGTATTGTCTCATATCACGAGTGACGGCCTTGACATATGGCGCAGCTGGGGTGGTAAGATCATCGTTGATAACCTCGTTACCCGAGAAGAAAGCCAAAGTGTTGGTGTAGTTCGCAAACGCATCGATCGTGGCGAAGATGTTTTGGAGGTAAACAGAGTTGTAGGAAGGGTGGGGATCGGCTCTGTTGAGGGAGTAGAGAGGAGTGTTGACATCGAGGACCAAGTAGATACCTGCGGCTGCCAATTGGGACATGCAGTCATCGTGGTTGGCTGTGTTGTCGACAGTGTAAATACGGATGGTGTTGATACCCAACTTCTGGAACTGTGCAATATCACGCTTGCAAGTGGTTGCATCTGCGATTGGGTCGACCAAGTCGGAAGATCCTCCAGGTTGGTAGTCTACACCACGCATGTAGAATCTGCTGGTTCCACTGAAGAAAGCTAGATGATGTTAGTGAAGTCCCGGAGTGTAATCTCGAAGGTCGTACCATTTCCCTTGACGGTAATTGCTGTGAGACTGGAAGAAGCGCGTGCAACCAACTCCCCAGTAGGAGAAGGGAGGGCAGACACGATAGAAACAGCAGCCAATGCTGCGGCAACGGAGAAAGTCTTCATAATGTTGTTTGGTGATGTGGTTAGAAGGTGGATTTGAGTTTGTCTAGAAAGGGTTTCGATGACGCAGGAATGGGCGAAACTGGATGTATGGAACGAGTGTTGAACGGCTCAAGAGAGTGAGAGACCGATCAGAGAAGATGCGTTGGAATTAAAGTCAGTAAAACGGGCGTACAACGAATGATGCCCAGGAAAGGTCGAAGAAGAAGCTGTTGATGAAGTTGAGTGGTTGTTGAAAGATTGGATTGAAGAGGAGGAGGAGGAGAAAACAGGAACTCAAATCAAGGAGGCCAGTCCGGGCTGGGTAGGGGTGGTCGAGAATGTGTGGAGGCTAGAGGAGGTGGGCTTGCCGGTGCGAGTGGTGGGTTGGTGTAGGTGGGTTCTCCTTCTGGAACGCTGGGCAGGGGACTGGGTAGACTGAGGTGCCCTGGCTGTATGGCGGGCAAATAGTGGATCAACAATAGAGCATCATCGCTGATTTTCAGGGGAATTCACCAGGAATTACCAGGGGTCTCTCACTAAGCGCAGCCTCTACAGCCTCTACAGCCATTCATTCGCCCTTCCAGCCCCGCCACGGGGATTTGGCGTCTTCTATCGGACGCACTTGCAGGCATGTCCGGGTCACCAAGACACCCAAGACGCCCCAGTCCTGCCTCCAAGCAAAAAAAGTCGCCATCCTTTCGTATCGTCGATCTCTTGTCACAAGTCAAGACCAGACAAGCAGTCTTGAGTGTCTTGTGCTTTTCTTAGGATCACTTGGAAGCACTTGGACAGAGAGCTTGTTTGAGATGAGGCACAGCCTACCTCGTGTATACCTGTGTCAAGAGGTTGAATCGATACGGATGAATTATTGGAAGACTTCACCAACTTGCATGCTCACGCTCATAATCACACTCATCTCGAGGAGCAGCATTCGTTCGTTGAAGCGAGATGAGGCCTTTCTCCACCACCGTATCCAATAAACTTCACGAGGCATATTTTTAACCTTGATCCCTTGGCAGCCGCATGCAACAAGACATCCACAGCGCACCCGAAGAGCACCACTTCCTTCAAGTCTTCAACAAACGGCGGGCTCGTGAAATCCGGCATGCAGTTCGGTCGGTTTCAGCGTGGATCATGCACCGCGAATCAGCCCTCCATACGAAGAATATGACTTCATCGTGGAGAACACTCAGATAGAGATCTTCGTATCATCAAAAGGAATCGTGTGAGCGGGACAGTTGATCTGTGGAGAATAGAATAAAGTCTGCAGGACATGTCCGGTTATTTTTGGAATTATTTCGATAGGCAAGATGTTCAGGGGGCGATTGTTGATGAGTTCGCCACGTTGGGAAAAAGCCGGCTGAGAACCCAGGCTGGCCAGGTGGATTGGAACTCTGGTTGGTGTGCCTGAGGCTGGAATGTTTTTGTTTCGCCTCGACCGGGTTAAGCTGCATGCCGAAACTACGATAGGCGGATTGGTTTCGGCTTTGATGGTCCAAAACGTTCGGATGACATGAGAACAGCAGTCAATCGGTCTCGACATGAAAGTATTTTGCTCAAGTGTCAAAAGACAAGCAACCATCGGTCGACTGTCACTTACATATCGAACCTTCCCCTAAACATCTGAAACGCTTCAGGCCGTCCGTTTCCCAACTCTAAATCTCGACATTAACAGTGACAACAGAAACCAATAGAGAAATTCGTCTTGTTTCTCATCAGAAAACAGGACTTCTAGTCTCCATCATCTCGGTCCTGACATTGGTCGATCGTGCCAGCTGGCCAGAACCAGACAGGAGACGGAACTTTCTGCTGTGAAAGAGAGCAAGCTTTGCATTCAAAGTCGACAAAAGAAGTGCAACTTTCCAAAATTTGATTCTTTGCGAAGACCAAGCATTATGAGCGAGGGCAAGGAAGGAATGGCAACTTTGTCCCATGCCCGCATTGAAAACTTGGAGGTCATTATCAGAAGCCGATGATGCCGATCGCTGAGGCGAGGGATTTCGAAAATGTGTCGCGTTACATAAGAAACGACTCCCAGACCATGATGCTCCTAGGATTGAAGGGCTGTCTCTTGTAGGCTAATTGGCAATATTGTAGGAAAAGTGGTAGGCAAGTTTCATTTCGACAGTTGAGGATTTCAGGGCTTAAGAATTAAGCGGATAGCGGGCGCAGGCAAAGCAGGAGGGGTTTATGGAAGTGGATTCATGTTGAAGGGAAGCTCTTAGCGGATTTCAGATGGGTTGATGTTTTGTGTTTACCTTGCCGCTCTGTCTTCGCTTTCTGGTTATCTCAAATATCGAATGCGTGATAGCAAGGTAAAGTCGTTGTTCGGACTGAGAACTTCTCCCCCAATATTCTCATCGCCACAATCATCCTCATTACTCGTTACAACTCATTATTGACTCCAGGACTTACTACCCTCGTCGTCGTCCTCTTCCTGCCCCTCCCTATCAATCGATCCATCAATCAATCATTCAATCAATCAATCCCCCCATCATCCGTCCCCCTATGTCCCTGCGCCCACCCCTTGACAGCCTCCCAATCCCTACAAACATGTTCCGTCCCCCACCCATCAACCCTCCCAATAACATCTCCCCTCTCATTCCGCTCCAAATCTTCTAGCGTAGTATCAGCCGTACACATCACTGCTTGTCGGAGGTAGTCAAAGCAGTGGTCCCAGTGGCGGGTGAGTTGGGCAATCAGGTAGTAAAAGATATGCGGGTCGGAGATGGAGACGGAGAAGGAGCGGCGGATGAGGTTCTGCGAAGAGGGGGTGTAAGATGGTGGTGTTGTTGTAGTAAGAGAAGGTTATATGGACCAGGAGAGGGAGACAAGGAAGAGGGAAATGGGAAAGTACCAAACAATGCATCTGATGAAACGCAGAAACGACTTTCGTCTGCGTGAGATTCGCGGGTGAACCATCAAATATAACAGGTTCGCCTTTCCAGTTTATCTCCACGAAGCCTCTTCCCACTATCACATCGCGTGAAATCAGTACCTAACGTATCCGAACTTTGGAATGCGGTAGTAGGAGGCCAACTTACTCGGCATAAGCTCCTCCCAAACGGCATCCGTCTCGTTCGCCAACTCTTTCTTGAACTCAGGATCTGGTTGGAAAATCTTTCGTTCCGTCCAAGCTACCAAACAGTCAGTCAGCTACAAGGTTATCCTCTGTATCTCAAATCCATGTATCAAGAAGAATTAGAAACACTTACGGAATTTCTCCGACAGATCAAATACCTTCTCCTTCGCATCCGCCACCGCCCCAGTATGCGCATGTCCACCAACATCAACGCCAGCACTAGCACCATTCGATATCGCCACTGTATCACCGTGGAACAGCGCTCCCATTCCAAAGCCAACGACAAGGCATACCGCTGGTATGCCCCATGATTTCCACGTCCTTGCGTTTTCGACTTTGACTTTGACATGCCGTTCTTCATTCAAGAGACCGATGGCGTCTTCGTCGTCTTCTGCATGTTGGCCACTCATTTCGAAGTGATGTTCAACCACCAGAGCATGTATCAGAACGTGTATCGAAGTAAGAATGATCAGAACTCCAAGAGAGGGTCTAGATCCAGATGCAGAAACAGACTGCGATGGAAGTAAGGAAGGTGGATGAAGTCGGGTAAAGTCACATGCACATGTGCTGTCAGGCGACGATTTAATATGTTTATATTGATTCCAGGGAAGCGAGAACGCCCAAAAACCACTCAACCTGTGCTTGGCTAAATAGCTAGCTAGGAATGGAAGCAACTGTACCATCTTAAGCGAAGCATGTAGTCGGAACTCTACATCTCTCTCCGTACTGGACTTCATGTATTTCTATAACCATTTTGAACGCCAATACAAATAGAGCACAAACCAATATCTATACCGAAATCTCCACGCCCACCTCTCAGAGAAGTGTATGTATACAATTCGCAGCTTTTTCAAGATTTCTGCCATATACCGTATTGCATCTTCCACTTCAGGCTTGTCTGGAGATGCTTGAGGACAGACTCGAGATCGACACTGCTTCCACGACACCTAAGGTCTTGAACCTCGGGCTCGACGTCATCATTCTCCACACTTTCCATCTCATCTTCCATCTCCTCATTAGAATCCTCTGCCTCTTCTTCCTCTTCCTCTTCCTCTTCCGAATCCGAACTCTCGTCCGACTCATCAACCACAATCGGATTCCACATCGTACCTCTTTCCACACCTTTCTCCATCTCGTCTTCCATCTCACAACCCACATCCTCCCCTTCCCCCTTATTCATAGCCACACTCTTACACCTACTCCTAAACCTAGGAAACCTAACCGTATCCTCCAAATCCCTCCTCTCCCTCTCCCGTCTCCTCATCCATTTTGTCATCCTATTTGCTCTCCTGCTAGCAAGTAGACTCGCTGTATCTTCGCTGTGTGAGAGTTCTTGCTCGTGATTTTGGATGGGGGGTTTGATGGTTGAGGAGGGGTGTGGTGAGGTTGGCGTTGGGGTTGAGGTTGAGGTTTGGGTTGGAGGAACGAATGGTGATGGTGATCGAGATGGGGCGGTGGGGTAGCGCGGGTTGTAATGTGTGGGAGTAGAGATGGGCTCGATTGTTGGGGGTAAGGAGGTTGGAGAGCGGGTGGGTGTGGGTGTGAGTTTGAGTGCGATTTTTGGTGGATTTCGTTGCTGTGCTGAAGAAGGTGGTAGGGGAGTGGATGTGGGTATTGGTACGGGTCGCCTTTGTGTTCGCGGAGGGGTGGGTATACTCGTAAGCCTAGGGGTTGACGTCGACTTTGGAGTTGATGGACGTGCTGAGTGAATGGACAGCAGTTGTTGACATTGATTGAGAACAGTCACAAGCGAGATCTGTGACATGTCTCGACCGTTGTTGAGAGTGCTTGATGCAAGCTTCGAGCAGGCTTTTGCGAAGTGGGCGATGCCAGCGTCTGATAATGTTGTTGGTGTACTGGTCACTGCAGCTCTGGCTTGAATGCATTGCATAGTCTGGATGAACTCATTCAGGTACGGTCTACACATCGGGTCAGTAATACATACAGGGTTTATTCGGGTACTGAGAAAGGGACACACCCAATATTCGCCTCGATGTCATCGGACATGAGTCCCTCGATTTCAGAGACCAATCGTGCATAATCCCAGTGACACGCACTCTTAGAAGAACGTAGATCTTCCGCTCTACCTTTTGGCACTTGCTGAATCTGTCCTACACGGCGCTGAGGCTGCCAAGGTGCTTTCTTTCCAGGACATGTTCGTCGTTGATTGGAACTCTTCCCGGCATTGCGACGAGGTTTAGAAACTCTATTCTCATTCCTTTTAGCTCTCACACGAGGATCCAATGGAGGGTTGTTTGAAGCCGAAGATTTGTTCTGTTTCTTATGATGCTGGCACTTGACATTGGTCATATGCCCTGAGATCATAAGCAATAAGCCTTTGAGGAGTGGAATAAGGATGAGATGAGTAGGATACTTACAAACTTCTCTAGAGTGTCGATGAGCAGGGCAGTTGCAAGTCCGTGGATTCGAACGTCTACAGGCACGATTTCGAGTTCTGTTCTGACGGACCCCTGTTCTGAGTGCGGCGGGCTCCTTTGGGGCTTCTAGGGGTGCTGTTGCCGCCATTCTAGATTTCAAACTTTGATTTCTTCGCACAACAATTTGAGTAGTAACACTTTGCATCTGTGAAGAAAAATGAAAGGATCAGGACGGAAAAAGCTTTGAAGATAAGAAAAGAACTTAACGCGTGCTCGACGCGTTCAAGGGAGACGTGATAGACGTTTGATTGCTCGCTTGTCTGCCCCGGATAGGTGCGTATCTCATTCTCGTTTCAACGGGGATAAAGCTCGCTAATTCCTACAGCTTCAGGGGGCTGGGAGATGATTGTCAGATTGGAGGGTAAGTGATATGTGATCGCAATTTGACAGGAAACTGGGACTTCTGTCGGTATGGGTGATCTCTGAAGAGAATACCAGACGAGATCGAGATGGGCATTTGATTCTCTGATGCTCGTCAGAAAATAGTAAATCACCGACATGTCCTTGGAAACTTTCAACTGAGCCACTCGGCGACTGATCTGAACCCTCCTCGTCATAGAAAGATCGTAATGGAGCTTTTTATCACAATCGGCATCGGGTACCTGCGTTGAATTCTTGACCAATGTTCGGACATCCCGTATGTATGAACAATGACTTTGTATGTACAAACGAATCAATGGCCAGTGACCGCAGGACCTTTGACTCCATTCCTCTCGCCCACTGCACCGAAGTCAGCAATTGCATACGTCACGAGGAGCAGAACAAGACTTACCATCCAACGCAACCAAGAATCTACTAACGCAATTGTAGCACGCAACCTTCACAGCCAAAATCATTAGCAATTCGGTCATCCTAGTGTAATGGCTTGAGAGGGAAATGGGAAAACTCACAGTAGCAGTAATCTCCACAACCTCCTGCTCACTAAACAACCTCTTCAACTCCCCAAAAACCTCCTCCCCAACACTCACATCCCTGGTCATCGCATCCGTATACCTCACAACCGCCCACTGCTTCTCCGTCAACAGCCCCCTCTCCCCCTGCCCCTTCAACTCCTTACTCCCCAAGACCTCCAAACCGGCATCACCGACGCCACCGGCTTTAGCAAGGGGTGCGTGATGCGACCATTCGTACCACGCCTCGTTGATGACTGCGACGCGACAGATCGCTATCTCGCGGATGTCGTCGGGTAAGGATGTCTGCGTGCGGATGGCGCCCAGGAAGGAGTTCCAGCCGTCGGCGATGGGGGGTGAGTGCAGGAGGGTGAGGTCGAGGGGTTGAAGAGGGCGGGGGGCTCGGCGGGCTTCGACGCGGGAGACGATGGCTTTGTCCGCGGGGGAGGTGATGGTGCTGGGGTCGGCGTAGGGGAGGCGCATTGTTCTTATTGGTGTTGTTGATATTGATTTGATTGGAACTGAGGGTTGAGAATATCGGGGGATGCTGTGTCGTGGGGTTCGTCTGAAGATTCTCAACATAAACTCGAGGGCTGGTTTAAGGTACGATTTACTACGAGAAGTCGCGAAATTGATGTTTCGAATGGAGAAAAGAAGATTATGAGATTATTCTCGGCAAGTGTAATTTTATATGCGGTTGTCTCGATGTATGCAAGCATTCCGATATGACCTCTACAAGGAGGAATTGCGGGGTTGTTGCACTAATCGAGGGGTAGAGGGGTAAAGTTATTGCCGGACTGGCCGAGTGTCGGCTCTTGAATATCATCCATTGATGAGCTCAGAATATGCATGTATTTAGATATATCTGGTATGGTTCACTGTTACAATATGTATCAATCTGCGAGAAGTGCACTTGAAGGATCAACAGGGTCGCAAGCCATCAAAATTATTCTCTGATCCAAGCATAAGGATAGGGGAAATTTCAGTCTTCTATCCAGCCATCCCTTCCGTCGTTTGTGATATAGACATTCCCTCCGCGTTCATGACAATTTCGTGCCGATTCTTTCCCCATCGTAGCTGGGTGTCCCTCTTGGCTCTCTTTGAGACAAAGTATGGAGTCTCAATTTTTGCATACCAGATTCCTCCAACCACTCGAGTCACATCTTCAAGCCTACCAGTAATCGTTCATTCCGACGTTTGCGAGCCCGCTGAACTTTTGAGTCTTCCATAATGATCAGGTAGTAGCTGGCATTTGGAACAGTCCCTTTGACTTGCTTTGGGTCACAGTGAGCTAATCGAAATAGTCCTCGCATCTCGAACTTTCACAGTCCACCTGCCAATAATCTTCCAAAAGTTGTCAGAAACAGTAACATGTGTGAGACTGACTGACAAGTATGGTGCTTGCGCCCGGACTCGAGAATCGAGCGTTGTGTTCGTCAGGACGAAATGTAGGGTACGACCTTACGCAAGCTCTGGAATAACATCCTAGCGAGGGAATTGTGAAATCCACTCATAGCGTAGGGACTCTCAATACCAATCATGTCCGTCTTCGCCAAGCTTCTCTCCTCTCGGATTCAAACTCATCAATCTCTGTCCTGGCATTGTGACGCCATTTTGAGCCTCAAAGGTCCCTGAAATAGCTCTCCGGCCCATCAGGGCAAAGCTGTCGTATGGTTCTCTCCCTTCAATTTCCAGCCCGTTGATAGCAGCCCACTCAAGACCATCTGGCGACTTCCCATCTCCAAAGTCACACCATCGAGTGACGACAATCGCTTGCTTGAATCTGACCAGTGGATCTTCTTTATCCTCCGCCAGTTTCAACTCCACCAAGTACTCAGACGGACATTCTGGACACCTTCTCATAGGCCTGCATCTCGAACATAGACTGACAATTGGATTTGGCCTGAGTAAATTCCGGTGTATCGTCGGCCCTTGCTTGAGCTGTTGTGCTGCCGTCTGTCGATTCTCAGGAATATGCGAGAGTGCGCATTTACACACATCCATCAATTCTCCATCCCTCCAATGCGCACAAGCACTGAAGTATGGTGTATAGTCCTCTCTGCTATACAGCAGATGGCGTTGTCCACTGGGGGGTAGCTTAGCCCCCGCAAAACTCTTACTCGTGACTCGCATCAACAAATGGCCTTTGTAAACGTAGAACCGGCTCTGATGAGTCCACTCGCTGTATGGATCTTTCCATCGTCTCCCGAGCTCATTCACCGGAATTCCATGCGTTGAGACACCATATCGCGCCCCTCGCATGACCAATTGCACGAATGTAAATGGTAAATTCCACCCTGGGGTGATCCGCGCTCGAGGCGCTACATGACCGGGCTTTCCGACCATTGGGCAGTTATAAATCGGATTCAAAACGTTTGCCCTTTTTAGTGATTCTTCTCCTCTCCGTATTCTCTTGTGATATTTCGCGCAGGAGAAGCACAGCAAGTGACCTGGTAATTGCTTATCCAGAGTCGTGAGAAAGCGCAATTTCTCGCTCCTGTTCTTTTCCTTCTCCAACTCCCACCAAGACTCCGCTCCAACCCGCATCAGTAGTGTTCTACTGGACAGTGCCAGAGCAGCTTGATCCCCGGGTGCCAGAAATGAAGCGATTCTGCCCCAGAGCTTAACGGACAGTGAGGCTATATCATTCTCACCAGGTGGGCGCCATTCTTCCTGGATCTTCAAGGCAGCGAGTGAGTCCAAAGAGTCATGAGACTCGTGATGGGCAAGCCCGTGTAACAAATCCGTATCGTCTCTCCTTTCTCCAGTCTGCTCATCTCGATTATCATCTGAAGGACGGTAGATTGCGCCATGAGCCAGCGGTTTGTCCTTAGGAGGTGGTAATGGCGGAGGAGACAATGGTGATGATGGCTGGGAAGAAGAGTTGGTGCTAATACGAGATAGAGCTGCCTTTGATGGGGCTTTTGTGAGCTTTCCTTTGGGCTTGGAAGTTTTTGGACGGAACATCCGGGATATGAAGCCTTGTTTCTGTGGTTCGGCCATTATTATTGGAGATTATGAAAAGTGATGATGAAAGGAATTAAAGATTATGTAAGTTGGTGTTGATGCTCATAAGATAGATCGCCCCCCGGGAAGGGAGTCGAAAGATCGGTCAATTGGCTCTCGCAGCGTAGAGAGTAATGATATTTGACTGTTCTGAGAGGAAGGAAGATGGGGTGACAAGAAAATAAAGATTGATTGAAACAGAGATAGGACGCGATCGAAATATGCAAAACGAACAGTAATCGCGTTCGGATGACGATGTTTCGTCCGGCTCCTCCGCTAGAATTTTGTTTGGAGGCCTAAGCGAGGGTCCGAGACCCGTTGTTACAGGCACAACCTTCCTACCTTTCCCTAATGGGTCAACTAAGAACAGTGATAGGGCCACTACCCAGCTGCTCAGGCGAGGCAGAGGCCCAAAATATTCCTACAGCCTCGCGTCTCCCAACCGTCGACATCAACATCACAAGATTCGCTCCACGAGTATAGAATACAATGCCCCATCGATAGCGACATCATAGCCGATACGATGGCACAATTCATCCCTCGCACCGCTTTTCCAGCACAGCTGAACCTTCCGCGCTCCTATTTCCTCGGTCATCATGCATCAGGCTTGTCAAAAATGAAGACGATGCTCTCATCCATTGACCTGATCATTGAGTGTCGCGACTACCGTGTACCGCTTACATCGCGCAACCCGCTATTCGAGCAGTCTCTTGCGGGAAGGGAACGACTGGTCATATATACAAAGAGAGATCTGGGCAGCAAGGACCGGCCATCGGATCGAAGGGTGAGGCTTGCCCATTTCCCCAGCTCCATTGAGGATATAGATTGGGTGGAAGACTAATTGATTTTATTGTAGAAAGAAGACATCATCAGACAATGGCACGCTCCACATCCCACTCTCTTCACAGACCACAAATCAAAGAAAGACATGAAGACCGTCCTGAACTTCGCCAAAGAACACGCCTGGCACCGACAATCTCTACTCGGTTCCCGGATCCTCGTCGTAGGAATGCCAAACGTAGGCAAGTCGTCGCTCCTAAATGCACTGCGAATGGCGGGTGTACACAAGGCGAAAGCGGCGTTTACAGGTGCACAACCTGGTGTTACGAGGAAGATTGCGAGTGGCGTCAAGATTGTGGAGAGGGATGAGGAGAAGGGAATAGAAGGGGTCTATTTAGTAGATACGCCTGGGGTATTTGTGCCTTTCGTGCCGGATGCCGAGGCTATGATGAAATTGGCGCTGGTAGGGAGTGTGAAGGATACGATCATTGCGCCAGTCACTTTGTGTGATTACTTGCTCTACCATATCAACAAGCAACAAGGAGGAGAGACTTGGTATGCGGAGTACAACCAGCCTACAAATGACATTGCAGAATTTCTGGAAGGAGTGTGTAAGAAGACTGGTAGACTGGGGAAGGGAGGAGTTCCGGATCTGGATGCGGCGGCTTTATGGATTATACAAAGATGGAGACAGGGGAATTTGGGGGCTTTCACGTTGGATGATGTTGTGGAAGATGGATTGATGAATAAGATCAATGAGGAAGTGGGGCTGAGTGTCAGCCAGGCAAGAAAGCAGGCCAAAGATGCACAGCGGGCGAGAGGAAAGGCGAGGCATGCTGCTGAAACTGTCTGAGCTCGGTGATTCGGTAACACGTATTCATGCCTCATCTCCGTTGCTGGTCGAAGCTTCTGGAATTCTGCGAAGGAAAACAAGCCGAAGCGGTTTCTCTGGGAGTTTAACCAGGCGGCAGATTCCCAATTCCGAGACAGTCTATGTGGAAAGCGGCTATGCTTTCCAATGGACTCGGACACCCACAGCTCCTGCACTTGTCAACATACGGTCCACTCAACCCCAGGCGCGACGACAAGGAAGCCAGAAGGCAACAACATGCGAGGAGTCTAGGAGACATGCTGCAGTAAATGTATTCGAGGCTTGGCCATCCTTTGCTTCTACACACAGATCGGGAGGGCGCGATACTCATTCGTCATCTCTTGCAGCTATATGCTTCTTAACTGGATGAGAGATAAAGCAGAAGGCAATATTGTATCTGGAGCTATTCTCCTACGAGCGCTCTCGCCCAGAGACATATAGCTGCGATTACGTCGTCCACACTATTTTTCCACTCTCCTTCGTACATGTTCATTGTTCGCTTTCATGAACGAAGACACTTCCACGGGATCCCTGCACAGATGTTCCACTTCCCAACCTACGCCCGTGTTCTCCAGCGTAAGATCCGCTGAGCAAAGAATGCTTTGGCGCAGGTAATCGAAACAGTGCCCAATGTGTCCGCCGAAGGCATCCTCCTCAGCTATATTCAGGGTGTAGAAAAAGCGGCGAATCGTTCCCTATCCGACATCACGTCAGAGAATACCAAGACGGTGCACTACGGTTAATACCAGCCACAAATTGGGTGACTTACCAGACAATGAAGCTGGTGATACATCGCGACTGGATAGAGATTGTACCCTGGAATGTCACTTTGGATCTCTGACGGGAAGAGATCGTGGCGCTCAGGATTGGCTATGTACACCTTCCCTATGTCCATATTGTTTGTCAAATCCTGCCATGAGCCGGATGCATTTGGTGCGCGAGCAGCAAATGTCGGGTCCTCGACAAAGATTGTGGTTGTTGTTGTTTCCACTTCCTCCCATCAGTTGTTCAGCACCTTGAAGCTTTACAAGAGGCATTTCACTTACACAGAGGTGGAATGGTAGCTTGCCGAATGATAGTGATGTTGATGAAGCCGAAAGATACCAAGACCAGCACTGCGAGATTGCACAGAACGACCACAATGCACAAGAGAATCTGCACTCCTTGAAGAACTTCCACCATGCCACTGTTCAATTAGGCTTTGCGCTTGTTGTTTTCGTGCTCAACTTTTTTGACATTAGTTAGTCACTATTACTATCACATTGGATTACTTCTATTCTCTTCATTTCCACATCAACCGACGATTACTGCCCGTGATAATCGTTACAATAAGCCGTAGAAACCTCTTTATAAAGGTATTGCATTTTCTCAATACATGATGTTCCCTATACCTCGCATTGAAATTCAAGTATACCAAAGTACCAGCTGCGATCAAGCCAGACGCAACGATCTAGCTAACCTCTTCCCTCATAAAAAGTGTGAAATGTTGAATTCTGGTGACGCATTTCAAGTTGGACTAACTATAAAGATATCTCGGGCCAGGAAAGTCAACTCCCGGTTCATATACATAAACCAAGGATCCAGATACATCGTAAAGCCTGGAGCAGTATCCTTTTCGAGATTATAGACGCGTACCACAACATACACATTCTTGGGAGCTACTTCACTACCCCATTGAATTGTGTAATTCCGCGCCTGAGTTATGTTCTTAGTTTATATTTCACCACAAAAAGAGAACTTCGAGAGACGCACCTTTTCCAACTGATTGTTACTCATATAGAAAGGTTCATTACAGGCCTCAGGGGTTGACTTCACTTCGAGATGGTACGTTGGTGGACTCCCTGACCAATTCCCGACCCCGCGGAGAAATCCGTGTAATCTTAAGAGGTCAGTTAGTTTCCCACCAATGTCTTCATATGTGAAATCAGCAAAGTCTCTTTCGTGTCCTTCAAAAGGATGATCGGGGTATATCGTGTTGCGATTCCGACTCGTCCAATGACGCGTAGCATCCCATTCTGGCTGCAGGTTTCGCGAGAGCCACTCGTTGATCTATTGTTCGTTAGATGTTCGAGCCTCTAGAAGACCTTCATAGAACTCACAAAAACTTCACCCTGCAGCCCAATGTACTGTCTATGGATTCCTTCCATAGTGTTGCTTGAATCTGGTTCCGTTCTTGAAATGAAAGGATTCCGACTGAACCTCGAACTCGAATGTCGTGTCCTTGAGGAGTTGTGACTTGGCCGAGTTGGCGTTGCAAAGATATCCGGTAGCGCGGAACTCATGTCATCGAAGTTAAAAGCATTGAAGTAGTTCCGATTTTCATTTCTACTTTCAGTAGTTGTCGAGAAATTTGCGAAATCGGTCTTGGGGGTAAGAATGCCGCTTCTCGGTGCCGAAGAAGGTGAATTTTGAGTTGAGATTTCCCCTGATGAGTTCCCGACTAGGGTCGGTCTCATACTCGCTTGAGCAGCGGCTGCTTTGATAGAAGAGATCCTTCCATCTAGTTGCGGAATTCTGTCTCTCAGAAAAGAAGATGGTGATGCAGTTAAAGGGACCGCTGGCGTCCGTGGAGTATTCGAACGTGGACTGGGTGTCCCTGGTGATGTTGCTGCATGGGGACCAAGCTCGGCAACAGCTGCATTGTTGTCCTCGTCCGATATACTGCCGATATCTGAAGCGTCGTTGGAATCGGTTCGAAGATAGTTTGGCAGACCTTTTCCATATTTCTCGAAAGTATCATCAATATTCTCTAGCCGGCAGGTCAAGATGAGAGACACCATTCTTTCATACTTTGATTCGATATTGCAGAATTCAATGAATGCTGCGCCTAGCTCGAAGTTGACCACTGCTGCATCCGTATTGAGGGCAAAAGTGATTTCGAGTTTATCTTCGTGACTGTCATCAAATAGTATACTGCCTGTATCATCTGCTCCAATTACGCCGTCAACTTGGTGTGTTACCTTGATGGTAGGCACAACCCAAACTTGCAGCGTTTCCAAGACCCCAGCAAGGTTTTTCATTTCCGGTACATTTTTGTCTGTGATGAGCCTAGCACGAGTTTCGTTAGAATCAATTCAATTTTCCATTGGATCCTGCTTACCTCTGCAAGTACAGTGATCTCGTTCTTAGATCCAATGTCCGTTCTTCGTCGTACATCTTATCACCAACTGTTTCAGAAGTACACGAGTCTATTTTGGACAGCACGTACTCCGACAAATTCATAGCGTTTATAAGAGGCTGCAATTTCATCACTGTTGTTGCATCAAAGTCGATGACTGGTAGCTTTCCATCAAAAATTTGCAGCAGCTTCTTCCTGTCTGCAAAATACCAAAAGTCCGTGTCGTAGGTCATGCGGCAGAGATTTCCATCAAGCTGTCTTACCGGGATGATCTTCTTGCCTTTCAGCTTTGACAAGCAGCCTTTTGGCGACTTCGTTTTCAGATATTTGTTCAGTTGCAAAAGCAACTCTCCAAGCCTGCCGAAGGATGTATCTTCCCGGACAACGCTCAGCTCCTGGATCACATGGTCAAGAGTAACATTTCCCAACTTCAAATGCTCTCGAAATAATTTCTTTGAAGCAGGATATTCAGTATTGAGGTAGTGCACTGAGGTCAGGGGAAAGGTCAGAGCAGGCCCGGTCCAAACGCACTCGTGCAAAAACACCCATTTTTTGAGTCCTTCAATGAAGACGAGTGGTCGTTTCTTGAATTCAAGCCTGAAATTCATAAGCAATCTCAAAGTTCGGTTAGACTTGTGGCATTTCGTACTTACTGCGTCGGCTCCGTCCACAACATTTGCGTTTCAAGCCCTTTGTACGCCGACTGAACAGAAGACTTGGAGGCGCCATTGGAGTCTGGTCGAGAAGCGAGTGCGATGAGCTGGCGAAGGTAGAACTTGGAATCCAGACAAGTAAGAACACCAAAGCTTGCAAATTGTATCCAACGGCTGTCATCAGGCTCAGGAAATGCTACCTGGGGTAAATCAGGTCCTTCGAGATATAATTCACGACGAGGGAGGATGGTCTCTTGTAAAGGCCGAGCAATCCCGTCAGTACAACTGACTGACATCTTCGATATTTCCGTGGCCAAGTTAGCATGCTTGAGCTGATCTTTATACGCAGACCAGTCATTTCGTAAGAGAAGCATCAGGTCCATAGTTGCATTTTCCTTTAGGAATTCAAGTTCAGGGGTCAGCTTTCCAGCCTCATCAATAAGGTGGGGTCGAGTGGTCATTTTTAAGCAAGAGCAAGCCCACTCAATAAATTGCGATTCTTTTCCCAAACCACGAATTGCATCGAGATATAGTGGATGCAGAAGGGGCATTTTGCTTGCTGGATCCTGGGCATATTGACTTATGATTGGGCAAATGTTCTTATCATCCTGTATGTAGAATCGCTTAGCGTACCTTAAGCCTTGAAGTGGTGCAGCAGGAAGAAGTTGCAGTGTCTCGAAAGGTCCGTTATAAATGCTTAGGGGTGTCCGAAATAGATAGATCAAATCGTCGATGGATTGGCTCAACGATACCTTGACGATAGGTCTGTATCGTTGCATGATCAAGCGGCAGATTGCAGCCTGATCACAGTTTCTTATGCCAATCTGTCGAAAGAAATCTCTACGATTGCCATCTCGACATGCCTCGGGGTCTACCAGCTTGAAATCTAGGCCCCTCGGGATTGCAGCACGAGAAATATCTTCTTCGAGAAAGATATTATTTTCAGATGCATCAACCCATCTACCATCGTGTAAAGGGATGAGACGGATAGCTCTCTGCTGGTGCCATGTCCCTTTTCGAATGAAAAGTTGTGCCACTTTTGAATGCCACTCGTTGGATTGTTCTTCCAGAAATCCAACGCCGTGGTAAAAAATACAATCACGCAACTCTTTGTAGAATGTCTTGAATGACATGGTCTCCACACCAATCTTTCTTAGCTCTGGCAAAAGCTGACTAATTTCCGAATCATAGGCAAAGGAGAGATGATGGTTCTCGGTGCTTTGGTCTTCGATCAAAGGCTTGCCGTTGAGTCGAAATTCTGGTGGTATATAAAGCAGGTCTTCGGGTCTCGAAAGCTCCTTCTTGCGTCGGCATTCGAGAACCCCCGATGTTGTTTTCAGTCGACTGAGTATCCATCGCTTTAATCGTGACCAGAACTTGCTAGTTCCCCCTCTATCTTTTAGGAAGAGAGGCCAAGTATAGCGAAGGGTTGGGAAACTTGGATGGATCTCATTGAATCTTGGAACGGCTTTGTGGATAAATGTTGACAAAACACCCTTTAATACGCTTTCGTTCCATTTGGAAGAATCAACGCTCTCTCTGTTGGCAATCAAGAGGAAGTCGCCCTGAACGAGGTACTATACACACCATAAGACTCCAGCGAAGAAAGGCATGAGTCTTGAACTGGACTTACATTGAATCCATAGTCGTCTATCGGAAGATATGCATATGTGTTCTGACTGCGGAGTACCGGCCTCATCTTGTCATCTATTGGGAACGCCAACACAGTCTCCGTTTCCGTGATACCTTCCCTTCGTTCATCGCTCTCGAGGTCTTTCTCTATGCGTCGGACCACGATGTATCTATGCTTTTTGGTTTTGTTTCGCTTCAAGGTCGTCAAAATTGCCGTCTCCTTCCCATCAAAATCGACATCGTTATCAAGCCTTCGAATACGAAACTCACACTCCAGGTCAGGAGTAGAAATTGACAACCTGCAGATCTTTCGCAAAAAGATCAGAATCTCTGGCTCCAAGTTCTCAAGCTCACCCTTGATCTCTGAGTACTTTCGTATGCCTTTGATCTCGAGATATGTTTGTGTTTGGCCAGCTTTCCTCTCCTCGGGCGGAAAAGGTTCGATGATGGGTACTATCATGCCAAGTATGCCTCGTCGATCAAATTTAAATTCATATCCCAACGAAGAGATATGGACTGTGTCTGCAATTTTGAAGACGGACTTGAAACCAATACCCTTCTCTCCAATGTAACCCTGCTTTCTCTCTTTGCTTCTCTTCGTACTAGCTCCGATACGGCAAAGAGCCTCTACGTTTGATTTATCGAAGCCAACCTCATTGCAGTCAACACGTAGAGAAAATTTCCATGAGCTACACAAATCTATGTGGAGTGTTGGAGTACTACTCTCAAAGGTATTGTCGTCGGCATTTTGGATTAGCTCTAGCAAGAAATGGGTCGGCTTTTCGTATAATTGGTCGGACAGTCTATGCTTCGCGTCAAAATTCTGACACCCGACGACAACTCGAATCTTACATGTTCAAGGCACGATGCAAGTCTTCCACGTTGTCAGATTGCTGTCCATCGGCGACATCAACACCCTTTCGCCGACGAATATCTCTTAGGTGATTATCGGCTTCTTGTTTCTGGACGTTTCTAGCACGTGTTGCCATTTTTGGTGATAATGAGGATGATCCGGTAGCAAAAGCAGAGTATGAAACTAGATGATGTTCAAAGTGAGCTTCACAGAGTTGAAAGTTGGAAAGTGCGGGGTTTCCAGCTGGGTTCATTCCAGGCAGAATCGAGAGTGTGGCACAGATAATACTCATTGCTGTGGTTGGACAATCACGAGAATAGAAGAACCCGACAGCTTGGAACAAATCGGACTCGCTTCCTAATGAGTCAATGAGCGCAGCACAACCCGCGGAGCAGTGCCGACTTCCTCCGAGGATAAATAAGAACACGCCTGGGGCTTGAACACCCACACCCTCATCTAATACCGCTGTATGCCTGTTTGTGACGGCATGTAGAAGGAGATGATCACGGATAATTTAAGTATGACAATACTAATCGGACCTCTTAGATATTACCTTTAACGGAGGGTCTAAAGCTAAGGAGAGAAGCAATGTAGAAGAGAGAAGGGACAACGATACTAATATATATACATGGGCTACTCTTGAGCTAGGCTCAGGACGCTCTAGGCTGGTAAGGCAACAGTCACATGATAGCTTGTCACAAACATTAGATTTCTTCTTGAAGAGCTCTTTTCTAAGAGCTTAGCCTTATTTGTTTTTTCAGACTCAGTCGCTTCATATTGTAGACATATTGATTGAACATCGGTTACTATAATCTCGAGGCTGCGTTACGAGGAGCAGGTGGAAGATACGGCATCGAGGTCGGACGAGAATCATGTCCTTGATTCTCTGCTGTTGTGACTTCTCTTACTGTGCCTTGTTGCTGGTTTTGCATCCTGGATTTCGAGTTGGAAGTTTTGGGCGGGCTTCGTTGCAGGGGGTGCATATTTGCTTTTTCTGCCACCGAAGATACAGATGCATCCTGGATAACTATTGTCATCATATTAAGCGGCTATTTTGCGGCGATGATTCCCTCGGTCATCTTCGACATGTGGTGACTGAAGCTGGCGGTTCGCTTCAGAGGCAGTCTTGTATGTACGTTGTTTATTTCAAAGCTGCTTTAGTGATTGGTCAACTAGGCCGCGAAGAACGTAAGTAATCTATCTCGTAAATGAAAGCAGATTTCCGTTAGTTCCGGGGCTTGGAAACATTATCTGTAACCATTTCGAGAAGTCCAGCTCTGCCTTGCCTGTTAGCCAACAATGCATACCCCTTCCCACGCTTCCTCATCACCCCTCTGCCTTTTCGATTCCTATTGCATCCAAGTCCAGCTCCTTTCCGCCGAATTCTTTGCTTTGAGGCAATTCGAGTCGGATGTTACCAGACACACTTCCTTCAAACTTCACCTCCGAACCGTCTGGGCCCTCGATCTCAAGTACTAGAAAACTCGTGATCAGTATTGCACTCAAATACAGTGAAAGTCTCAGTCATAACAGAAATCAAGTCTTCCAACATGACCTCGAGGATGGAGATGGTGTGAAACATGAATCAAAACCACTTACTATGCCCTCCAATCTTCCTCTCCTCGTTAACAAAATGAGCATGCACACCCACGACACTAATCCCCACACTCCAGCCAGGACTCCTAACACCTACTACCGTCCCCCTAACATCCTCAAAGCTACTAACAGCCTGCCCCTCCGCCAATTCCGCCAACTTCTGCCCTGAATAGGCCTGCCGATGAACAGCTCTGATCTTCACCCTCTTGAACAAGCCCTCAACCTTGAAAAGCACAAACGCATTCTTTCCCTCTGGGAAAGTCTTTTCAATCTCCTCTATCAAGGCCTTCTTATCTCGCAATGCGATGGATTTAGTGAGCTGTGGAACGAAAGGCGTGATGATTGCAAAGGGGACGAGTTGCTCAGGCGTGCAGACCTGGATGCTACCGTCGGCGTGGAACTGGTAGGCTTCTGAGTCCAGGATGAGCATCTCGCCGTCCATGGATTCGAAGGTGCCCATGCCGAAGGTACCGTGGGTGAGCAGCTTCGAGATTGGAATGGAGGAGGAGGCGGAGGCGAGGCCGGACATGAGGGCTGAGACGATGGAGAATTGGTAGATTTCGTTTGGTGTGGACGACATTGTGGGCGCCTTCAGATGCGTCTTGGCCTTGATTGACGCTTGTTGGTTGTTTGTTGGGTTGGTGGTGAGGATTTGAATTTGTTGGTGGATTTTGTGATAGTTTGAGATGAAGGGTGACGAGATGTAATGTTGATGATGCTTTCGGTTACGCAGCTTGCCGACTAATCCGGGTGTTGCACTCATTTGAGCTTGAGCGTATCTTTCCAGAGGCTCGGAGCACTTTTCCAAGTACTTTGGGGATGGAAATAGATAGTCCTTCAAACTACGTTATTTTAATCAGACTGATCACGGAATATGACAGAAACATCCTCACGACTTGGACGAGGCAAAGTGCTTTTATCATGATCGAGAACAGGCGTCCAGCCTTTTAAACTAAATAACCTTCTGGCAAAAATAATTCCATTCTTGTTTCTACTGCCTATCGCTGGCTATCCCCTTGCGGATCTCTATTGTCGTCCATCACGGGTATCTTTACACTCAAAATCGCCTATCATACAGTCCGTCAATCCACCCCCCGATCCTTGCCCTTTGCCTCCATCTCCATAAGAATCTTCAAGACCCTCTCATAAGTCCACATCGTAACCGCACTTGCCGGTGCCGACTTGAAGAGACTCACAGTTAGCCCTCGGTATAAGCCTCTCCTGCCCTCCTTCCTCACAATCTCACTCAGCGTCCTGAAGACTCCCTTGTATTCTGGGATGTTCCTGTGCACATATCTAGATCTTGTTGGCCCCTGGACCTGTAATCGTTTTCTGATCAAATCCAGGGGAAAGACTGCCGTTTTCGCCAAGACTGATGCTAGAATGCCAGCTGTCGCGTCGCCAGATCCGTATGGGAAGGACATATGGGAGAGAGGCAGTCGCAGTGTCTCGTACGTTGAGAAGAAAATTCCCATGTAAGGTATGATCTGTCCAACACCTGCGCCGAGACCTTGGAAGAAGCCTCGAGGTCCTTCTTGGCGGGCAATATCGCGTATGGAGGCCGCCAGCGAGGAGTAGATCTTTTCTGTACCCTGAGCGGCGAATCTCGTCCGTAGCAAGTCCAAGGGATATGTAGCAGTCGTAGCAACCGCGCCGGCACTCGCACCAGCTATGAAACTCTCTGCTGCATTTGGGAGCCTATGTTCGCCGAACGCTTGTTGGAGGCCAAGGGTGATTGTGCGATACGTTGTGAACTGGATCGCGCTGTACGAGACGTACATCAGCTCCGCAGGAATGTTGCCTTTCCATAGTCCGGTGATGCCTTCTTCTCGGAGAATGTGCTTGATGGTTGGGAGAGTCCCTTTGTAGATGGGAGAGCCGCGCAAGTCGCGATGGGAGAGGGGGTCGGAAAGGGAGTGGGTTTGGAGTTGGAGGCGAATTTTGACGACATCGAGAGGAGCTATTATGAATCTGCTTGAGGATCAGAAATGCCATTGCAATTACACGGCTGCATTGGAAGCTATACCTTGCGATCAAGCCTGCTGTAGCTCCAGCTATCACCACCTGGGTTTTAGAACCCTGGGCTGATCAGTAATGTATTTCATGTAGGGAGACAATTGGACTTACCCCATCCTTGAGGTGCTCTCCGTTCGCAGACATGCATCTGTTGGCCTTCCTTCTGACTTCTTGGAGAGCTGGTCAATTGAGAAGTGTTGGTTGTCTTGAGTTGGAGTCAGCGACTTTTCCAATAAATAATTCTTCGGCGATAAGATAAGATATTGGAATGCTTGGCTATTTAGCGGTCGAGCGTCCCGTTATCTCTTCGCGAACTCGATTCCAATGACAGCAAAACACCATCCTGGCTTTAGAAGTCCGCAATGACATTGTCGCCAAGAACGTTTCTTGAAAAATCGTTCCCAAATCTTTAATAAACAGCTCTTGAGTCGTTCCTCGCATTCTTTTATAAGCTCGGGGACCCTATCATATCTATGTGCAGCTTGAAAAGATATTGAGATTCCAGTCGCATCAATATCAGATATGCGAAGACCTTGGACTTCACGGGAGCAGGGCAGGAAGTTGATTGCAATGCAGCTATATCCTGTTGAATAGCAAACTCACAAGGCACCTTTCGACCAAGTTTTTCTTCGAGATGGCCACATCCTGAACCACTATAACGACTTCCACTAAGAGTAATTTATCGCATTCCTGCGTTCGGTGGCGGGTGATTTGGCGACTGAATTGTATATTGGACGATGAAGAGTTTTGCCTTTGTCAAATGTAACAAGCGCGACTCCGGCCGCTCTTGTGTGAAGACGAGCTGAGTCTTCTGCTGCACCTTGCGGGTCACGGCCTGATCTACTCTTGGAGACTCACACCAATTGGCCCGTATGCTCAAGTTGTAAGTACGTAAAGCCCCATATGCTTCAGTACGGAGCGATATGGCGAATCTCTCTCCTTCTTTCCTAAATCCGGTCTCTAAACAGGACAAGAACAGAGGCATGAAGACAGGACAAAAAAGTAGTTTTTGCCCTGTATGTCAATACCTCTTGTCCAACCCTATCCCAATGGGGCGCGGATCTCGATGTTCGTGAGTATGAGAGGAAAGGCACGGGTTGGGAGAGGGTCAGATTTGAGATGTTGGATCTGACCGACTCAGAAAACAACGCCTTCAAGTATCCTCCGCAGGCCCGAAGAAAAGCTGGAATGGTAGCTGAGTAAATAAGCAGCTCTCTTTGAGGCAATAGGGGCTGAACATCGAAAGCTCAATACAGTCGGCCAATCTGAGCGAATTGGCTAAGCACTTGATACGGAGAAAATCCGAAGGATTTGGGTTGATGATATTCAAGTTCATCACGGCCATTCTGAACACTGTTCATACCGCCTATGACTTGACCTGGCATCACAGATTCCGTTCTTCTCCTCCTGCTCGCTTAAGAACTGGACCCTCCTTTTTGAGTTCGGCTGTGAATAACAAAGCTATTTGTGGTAGTCTTTGTCCGGGGTTGGACTCTGAATATACGACACCGAATCCGTCAACGTTATCTGGCAAGCCATCCTGCAGTGCTTTCCCTTCCTTTGTTTGAAGAATCACGAGCAAAGACATTGTACTCTGCATTGCTGTGAGCATGCAGCCTTCTAGATCTTCATTTCACTTGGATATTGAGCTTATCTTATATCATCTATAATGGGACTACCAGTCAATAATCTCCCACTACCAATTGAGTAAGTCAACGTTAGCTCTCCTCAAGTTCCGCTGAGGAAAACTGACAGCCGAAACAGACTCCGGCGAATCATTTTCACCTATGCCGTTGGTCGAGATCCGGAAAACCCATACAAGCCCGAGACAATTACCATATTCGTTGATCAGCGGGCATACTTCGACCGCAAAACTGAAGGCGGAGCAATTCGTTACAACTTCTCCTGCAACCGGATCGGACGCTTACCCCAAGAGATCTTCACCAACAGCGAGAGCTACGCCTTCCATCGCCAACGGTATCCTCATATTCTCCAGCTGAGACAACCTACAGGCAGGACTCGGCGTGGCCAAGTGATTCGATTCAATGCAGCAACCGACACTATCCGTATAAGTTCATCCTCGCTCTTCATGCTCCGCGATTTCTGCTCTCCGCGGATTGACGGATATCGGACCATGATCAATACATCAGGCCTGAGTCTGTATAATGAAGGACCATCAGTTACAGAACGAAGAGCCCGTCTCGTCGGATTTGATCTCGTTCAATACCTCGATGTTTTCGAGATCGCGAGATTCAACATCCGTGGTGTCACTTACCTACGAAACAATGTCTTGACTGCTTTGATTTATCTAAAAGATGTGCCTCCTCGCTTGCGGCGAGGTCTGAGAAACAATGCTCCGGCTTTGACGAGAAATCGTATGAATGCTGAACTCGATGCGTTGCGTCAATTGGCAATGGGAGGCGGTCCCCCTGCGGAGGTTGTGGGTATGTTGTTGCCTTTGATTGACGACATGCGGAGTAAGAGACAGGTTGCTATAGGGATGTTCTTTTCATAAGAACAGTCGAGTATGCTCGCTCGCGAAGAATAGCGTGGTGAGTATCTGTGAACCTCAAGTGATGAGTAGAATTGTCAGAGCGGTCAAGCTTGGGGGACAATTGACTTGATAGTTGGAATGAGTATGTTCTGCTTGTTGTTGACAAGAATTGAAAGTTCATATGTGGCAATCATTGCTGGATGCTTTTGACATGTAAATGTTGTGCCCCTGTTGAGTAGCGTGGAGGTCATGTTTACAACTCAGCATTGCCCTGAATATGCAGGATTGCAAACGTATAAAATCTGCTGGGATTTTCGTGTTATGTGACCTTCGATCCTATAGAGCCCCTGGAAGCAATAAGTCAACAACAATAATCTCTGACTTGAGGATTCGGACTTAGAAGTTCTCATTGCATTGTCGTTGCGAAGTCAAGACCACCAGAGACTTATCGAGCCCCTATTCAGCCCTGTATCAATCCCTACAGTCTCCAACGCCACATCCAGCGCCTCCGCAAATCCAAACGCCAAGATTCATCCCAAACCCCGGTTCCAACGTTCCAGTTTCCAGCATCCGATCTCCGGCGCTCAGAGCATCGCATCGTCCCTGTCCATCCTTCTGAAACGCGCCCTCCTCACCAATCCAAGGCTCTCTGAAACGTCCTCTGCTACAATGTAGACGCCCATTCCCGGTTCGTCCATGGCTGTGGGATGGGCGATTGCTCCATTTGCTCCCCCGTACATTTGATTACAGTTGCACTGGGCTTGTTTCGTTCGTAGTGTTCTGTTCTGTTCTGTTATGTTCTTGCTTTCTCTCGTCTCCCGTTCGTCATCGTGAAGTAACGTTCGGATTTATCCTTTCTTATCTCTACCTCTATCTTTATCTATATCCTTATTCCGGGTAAACATACTGAAATTTGAGATTTGTGTCGATTCATTCTCGAGGCAGGAAGCATGAGGTTGACCACAATATCGGCGTTTGGTTTGGGTGTGGGAGTCGTGATGGCTGGCGCAGATATGCAGATTGATTTTCCTGGCTTCCTGCGAGCGCCTCGTGCGGAACAAAATCTTCAGGTTAGTAGTACTACCAATATTATTCTTCTTCATCCAAGACTCACACATTCTTTCCAGACATTCAAAGGCGCTCTAGGCGGCGTTGTAGCAGAAGCCATCACTAGCAATTCGGACCCGAAACGACCTTTCGCCGTAGGATCAGATACTTTTACGACATACGAAGATGCGGCGGTACGGACGTGTAATAATCAGAAGAATGCGTGTGCGAAAGTTGCGAACGGGAAGAACAATCCGGATGATGTGACGGTTGCGCAGTGTGATGACCAAGAGAGTAAGTCTTCCATCTGAAGTTTCTCAGGCTCTTTATCCAGCATCTAGACAATGAAATCTGGCGCGCTTCTCTATGGCGAATAAGTGATCTTGTATATCTATATAAGAATATTAGCTAACACTCGTTCCTCCAGCGGATTGCTCCAACAACGCCTCACAAGTCAATCCATCCACAATTGCAGCCGCCGCAGAATCAACACCCAAAACATCCACTTCAGCCGCAGCTGCTGCTCCCAAAGCTTCGACACAACCACCGGCCGCTGTAGCTCCACCGCCTGTTCAGCTAACGTCTGCTTCTCAAGAAGCAGCTCCAGCTACGACTGCTGCGCCGGTAGTTGTAGCGCAGCCGACTCTGCATAGCTCGGACGAGCAATTCTTCTACTTCTGTGACCCGTGAGCGTGTCGAATGGGAAGGCTCTCTTGTCATTGGTGGGTATGGGGCAGGAAATGGGTTTGAGAATTACCTATTATGTAGGTGTTCGTCTGAGGAGCGCTTTTTGTTTTGGGCTTTGGTTGGAGCAGGATTGGGAAAGGTGCATTGGGAAAACGGCGTCTGACTGAAAATTCACTGTACGCTCAACATACCCTGGAGTCTTTGAATGTAATCAAATAGAAGCACGATTGAACTAAGTCACTTCCTCGAGACAGAAGTGTAGGCATAAAATTGTCTAGATCTAAGTCTAATTGAAGTGATGTTGAGCGAGCAATGGCTGCGCGAAAACTATCATGACTTGATTTTGAAAGGCCCATCTGACTCAATGATCTCTGTGACCTGAAAGTTACAATGCAGCTGATTGCGATGTCACTTTTCTCCAAGATTTGCATTCAGCTGCGGCATCATTTCGCCAGAGCGCACATCGATCTGTCCCAGCACCTACCTATTACCATATTCAACTATCCTCATTTATCACACCAGAGTAAGTTGCGAAGATATGCGTACTCGAGTACAGGGCATTTTGATAGTGCAGTTGCCATTCCTATCTTCTTCAATAGTCAGCACAAGCAATACAATTACAATCGCAGAGAGTGTAGTGATATAATCTCGGGAAGAGACAGAGAAGGTAGTTTTTCAGAAGGAGACCGTAGTCATAGCATTTTCCTCAAGAACTGAGTACAAAATCGTTCAATAGGACTGGTGCCAGCTTGTATATCATCATAAAAACAGGGAGTATGCAGAGTAGAATAAATAGAACAGAGACGTACCTTTGCGACTGGAGCTGGCGGGAAGATATTTATCGCTGTGCTTGCACTCTTCTCCTCAATTAGCTTGTACTGTTGTTACTTGACGAATATTGTCAGAGCGAGTAGAGTAAGACGGCAGAACCGAGAGGCATGCTGTATCTATGAAAATGCTGAGCTTGGCTCAATTTCCAGATTCGAGGTTGTTGAAAGCTCGAAGCTTGGAGCTCGAAATTTGAAATTTATCCCAAAAATTCCGGAGCTTGCATGCGCCAGCCGGCATTCACCCGAGGAAGCTCCAGCTTCCCCCGTAACTTTTCTTACGAACGTCAACATCTGCTCACTCCAACCACCGCGAACCACCTCTCATTCAAAATGTCAACGCAAGTCAAGCTCCGCTCTCTCTACCGATCCTTCCTCCGCGAGTTACCCTCCCGACCCCTCACACAAAAGCCATCACCGCTCAAAACACGTATTCGCAGCACGATCGCCGCCTCGGAATCCAGAATACCAATTGAGCAGGCAGAGCAGTATCTGCAGTATGTTAAGGCGCAGAGGATGTACGCTACGTTGCTGGAGCGGTACAATCCCGGTGTAAATATGGAGGAGGAGGAGAGGGTGCGGTTGACGGCTCGGAGGGTGGGGATGGATCTGCCAGAGGAGTTTACGTATGGTGCGCAGGAGGGGGAGGGGAATGGACAGGGGAAGAAGGAATGAGTGATGGCTTGATAGCAGCTGGAAGAGATAAAAGGCTACGGATTCTGGTTATTTGGAGAGAGAAGAGACGTCCAAGCCGGTATCGAGGACCGAATTTGATGAGCGAGGGGCTCATGCAAGGCGGACACGAAGTACAGGGTGCCTTCTTCTTCTTCAACAACCGATCAGACGCGAAACGGAGCATGGAGTCTCGGATAGAACAAGACTCATTAGAGCGAGTGGCTGATCCTCGTGGATGGTCAATTTGGGGGTCTTGCCCGGGAGTGTACGATATAATAAGCGCTCGCCAACAAGGAGAGAGTCTTGTTGATGTTGTATCATATGTATCAGCAATCCGATTCAACTACAGTAGTCAGTAGTCTCTCAATACCGACCACTATTCCGACAGTCGTATCAGAGTCGATGCTTTCCCGTTCTTTCGTTTGACTGCTTCGTTTCGTCTATGTCTTGTCTGGCCTTGCGTACGATTCTTTTGATTCATGATCTCGTTCTTTCATCTCTATCTGTCACACATTTTGTTTAGTGCTCTATAGTATCTCGTCAACTATTCGGGAAGCTAGAGATTAGCCAGATCTCTTCTCCTTCCAGGATATGGTTGCTCTGCCGGCCACCTCGTGTATAGCTCCAGCAAAGTTATCTAGTACTTACAATGCTGTATGGAGATGGTCGACTTCTCTCGGGACTACATCATCTAGAGCAGAGCTACATCCATTTCTCACTTCAAACAACGTTACACATGGACGTAGCTTTACCATATTCCTCTCTGTCACACGGTCTTGTTTTAGCGTGCTGACTAAACGGGCACAACATCCTCCTGCACATGTCACCTGCACACAACCTTGAGGGGTACACGAAAGACGTTATTCATTCAATCTTCTCTATTCATCAAATTCACCCTGAACCGATCCTCAACAACTCCTACTTGATCTCCTCGCAGCTCTCGCCAGTCTTACCTTGCTTGTACTTTCTTTATTTACATCTCATCCTTATCCACCTCCTCACTCTCGATCATCTTACTGAGAGGACCCTTCTTCACCATCAAACTCATCACCTCATACAACGCATCCGCAGCAGCCATGGTGGTGTGCTCAGCATTGGTATCATATGCAGGTGCAACCTCAACGATATCAGCAGCAATGATGTTGATGCCCTCCAATCCACGAAGGATAGTGCGGAGTTCGCGAGTGGACCATCCACCTGTCTCGGGGGTGCCGGTAGCTGGGGCGACTATTCTCTAATTAGCATCATGTTCAAGCAACCCAACGATCGTCGGTGAACAGATATTTGGATGGATGAGAAGAGCGAGGTCGAAAAGTGGCAACTCACAAGCTGGATCCAACGTATCGATATCAATCGACAGATAAACAGGCTTATCATGTCCAACCCTCTCATGGATCTTCTTAATGATGCCGTCCATGCCGATAGTATCAATCTCTCTCGCTTCCACAATCTCAAAGCCACAGTACCCATCATTCTCATAATCACTCGGTCCACTCAAGGTCGTGCGAATACCCGCATGGATATTCGTATCATTGGCCAACAGTCCTTCCTGCGCCGCATGGTAAAAGTACGTGCCGTGGTTGATGCTAGCGACCTTACTGGGCGAGCCGCCGAAGACCTTAGGCTTCCAGGTATCGAGATGAGAATCGAAGTGGATGACGGAGACGGGGCCGTAGGCACGGTTGATGGAGCGGAGGAGGGGGAGCGTGATGGTGTGGTCGCCGCCGAGGGTGATGACGCGGGGGAGGGTCTTGCCGTTCTTTGCTGGGCCTTTCTTGTGTGCGTCTGTGGCTGGGGCGCGCGTGAGGATGGAGTTGTGGCCTTCTTCGATTTGGGTGAGTGCCCAGGTGTTGTCGTATCTGTAAGATACAAATCGTCAGTCACTCAATTTCTCCAACACCGTTCCAAGCAAGACAGCAATCCGCTTAACATAGATTCTGGTATGAGTGGGACGAAGAAGGTCGACCTACGAAGTCACAGGGATATCTCCACAATCTAGGACTGTCGCCCAGCTGTTGAAAGGGTTCGTAGCCAATGGCACGTTATATCCACCGCTGAATCCGAGTTTACGTGAGCCTGTGTCCTCGCACCAAGAACGTATCAGCCTGTGCTGTTGGGAGCGGTACTGACTAGAGATTGAGACGGCGAGAACCTTGTCTGATGCCTGATGGGCCGAAGCGAGCACCGGGTCTGTAGGAAGTTCCTGTATCGAATGGGGCACCTGTGGACATGGAGAATGGTTAGTAAGGGTTGTATGTAGAGAGGGGACATCTTGATGGGTCGGAGGGAAGAGTATAAAGGTAAGAGGAGCCAAACGTACCGATGAACGCAATGTCGTATTTCACATCGTCCGAGGCGAGACATGGGTAGTATGGCAGACGACCGAACGTCGAAATGCCTGAGAATACTGAGTCGGCCTTCACATATCCTCCATCAGCACAACTTCACCATCCAACACAACCTGCACGCCAAAGTGGGGTCCAATTGAGCCGGGTAAGGGCAGGGTGTAAGCCAATTGACATACCTGAGTTCCTCCATCGCCGGGCAGAGTGTTGTACCAGAGTGCCTAAGCTTCAGTCAGTTGCTGGGTTTTGAGTTCAATTGCTTGTCTTGTCCTGCGCTGCTTTACTTTTCTATCCCTTCCTATCCTTCTTTGCATTTGCTCTGCTTTTGCTTCCATCGGAGGAGAGATTTAAGAGAACCAGGACATACCTTATGCGGTCCAGCAATAGGAACCTGATGTTCATGATCACCATGTGCCAGTGCACTGGTAGCCAGAGCGGCGACGCTGAGGAGTGTTGTTCTCATACTTGCTTCTTGCTTCCTCGAAAATAAGTAGAGAGAGAATGGAAACGAATGAGAGGAAAGAGAAAAGAGAGGGCATACTACCTTTTAAGAAGAGGGCCACTTGCTTAACTTACTTTCCCTTCCCTTGTCTTTGTCTGTGCTGGCACTGCCGACTGGTGCATGTCCCATCTGCGCGTATCATAGGCAGGGCAGAGCAGAACTGCGGGATTGATACCAAAGCTACTCAGGTAAGGTATCCTAGCCGTTGGTCAGACCAAAACAGATCAGGTCAAATCGATACCGTCAAACCAATCGAGGATCTGATCTGATCCCAGCTTCTGCAGTGAGGAAGTGAGTAGTGGGGAGCTATCTGTCTCGGCCGATGACATCTTGACATGCATATCCTGCAGGACGAGAGATGGATTACATGAGAGCTGTAAAGCAGTCGGTCATACTGAAGAGAAGTGTTGATATTGCTGTTAGGTAATGCCGTCGAGATAGGTAGGAATGGGAAATATGTTCCTGGATCCAAGAGTATTGGCTGAGGTGATGCTAATCAAGCCCACCTACCAGTAAAAGTACATGGCGGGGTCGAGGCTGGCTTGCACCGATTGACCAATTGACATATCAATCTCTAGTAGTAGGTAAGAAGTACTTCAATCGCTCGATAATCTCACCAACATACCATTCCATAGCTACCTACAAAGCTCCAGCAAGCTCGGGATCCACGGTCAATTCTTGACCCCGAATTCCCAGCCTTGCCAACTTAGCATCACTAGCTAGAGTAATAAGGAGAACCATTTATCAATACAATCTGCAGAAATATATGTAATTATGACATGGAGTGAGATCGTTGAGTAATGAAGAGGTAATGCTGCAAGTCATGGCAATGGGACTGATGTTTAGGGAAGCGGTGAGGTAATGTTATTATCTGGGTCTTTGATAAGAGATTGAGTGGTGTGGAGGGGAAGCTTACAGTCCAGGTGAGCTTTATCGGCGAAAGCGGGGTAGTGAGGTGGCCAATGGGAGGTTTGGCGGGCAAGAGCTTCAGGAACGGTAGAACGGTGTTTTTCAACGACAAGATAATTGGCAAATAAGTCTTGAGTGATTGTTGATATGTAAAGGTACGGAAATAGAGTATAGGTATGCTAAATGTGTAAATAGATTGCTCGCTGAAAATTCTTCAACTTAACCAAGTAAACCGCTTGCTCGCTTCCAACCACCTACACCAAGAAACATTTCAGTTTCAACAATACGAAATCGCCCTTACCTTCTCTTTACCGCTACCAAAGTGCGAGAACGTACACCCTATCCAATCTTCTTCTCGATCTTCTTAAACATACTCCCCAACCCCTTCTCCAACTGCCCCGCCCTCTTCTCCAGATTCCCCCTGGGAGGCTTTGCCTCTTTCTTCGGCTTATACGCTTCATTCTCTGTAGGTCTGTACACCTGCTGATGGATACCATAATCCGTCATGAGAGGCTTCGTGTTGCTCGTGCTGGTATACTGGTGCTGCGAGAAACCGCCTGGAGGAGCGACGTGTGGTTGCGGTGGAGGAGGACCGGTCATGCCTGGGGAGAGGGGACCGGGGCCGGGAGAGTAGATTGAGGGTGTTGACATGCCTGGGGATTGGCCGGGTGAGAGAGGGTAGTTTGCGTACTGGGTTACGGGGATGTTGCTTTGTTGCGGCTGTTGTGGCTGTTGTGGCTGCTGGTGTTGATATGCGGGTGGAGGAGGAGCAGAAGCTGGTGGAGAAATAGCTTGTGCTTGTGGTGGTTGCGCATATGGACTTGATCCTGTAGGAGCAGTCGGAGGCGGCGCAAACGAGTTTTGGAAGTGTTGCGCATATGGTGATTGTACATTCTGCGGCGACTGATTCGGATACTGAGTTGGCGCAGGAGCTGGAGCTGGTGGAGCACTGGCTGGCGGAGGTGGATTGGAGAAATAGCTTTGTTGTTGCTGCTGTTGCTGTTGGAGATGTTGCTGAGGTGGCCCAGAGAAACCGTGTTGTCCATATGGCGGCGCACCAAATGTCTGGCCTTGGTCTGAAGCTGCTGCTGCGACGAGCGGATTCGCAGCTCCGTCCTCAGGCGGGGGTGTCTTCTCTCTATGCCTAATAGCTTCCGGTGCAGCTGGAGCAGCGGGATTGTAAGCCATTGGCGCGAAATTCACGGCTTCTTGACTTTGAGGCGTAGCTGATATTGGGGGGCCTGGGAAGGACGGAGCAGCACTTGCACCTGATGTTGTAGTCCTCGAATCTCGAGTCTGGCCGTGCTGGTACGATGGGTCTGTAATGGCTACGTTCTCAAGTTTCTGAACAACAGGACTCATGTCCTCGGGGTGGGGAGGCGGTGCAATTGGTTCATCCTGCACGGTAATCTGATGTTGTGGTAAGACCCTCCTGATCCCGTTCACGAACAGCACGGCATCTTCTTTCATCCAGAAATATATGTCCAGTGTGTGAAGCTTGTACATATACTTATTCTCGTTGCGGGGATCGAAAGTCGGGAGATGCCAATCTTGGCCATCAACAGGTGAGTTGCGCTGGCTGTTTGTTCCGTCGACTGTCAATGTGACGAGTGTGGAGTGCTTGTACGAGTATTGAACATGAGCAGCATCGAGATCTGTATATCTATCAGTGTCTGCACATATCTCTAATCGCGCTTTCAGATGCCATGGACGGCTACGTACGACCAGTAAAAGCATCCTGATCCGCCGTTCCAGCATTATTCGCAATCTCTATGCGCGCCCTCCTCTGCGATGCATTCTCGAACAGGTAAACATACGAACCCTTGTCGAAGCGATGATGCGGCGGTTTAGCACTCGGTGGTCCATAGTAATAATGAACATCTGCGAATCTGCTACTAATCAGACAAAGTCCTTGACTGAGGAATCAGGGAACCCACAGCGTCGCAGCCAGATCTTCTCCTGGGCGGGCTGCCATGGCGATGTCGAATGCGCCTTGCGCAAACAATAAACAGAGTCGCAGACGATGGGAAGACTTCGCGCAAACTGGAAATACTGAGGAAAGGAGAGAAACGGAATAGTAGAGATAGAGAAAAGAAAGCGACAAAGAGACGCGACGTACTTACGCTGGCTGGCTGATTACCTGACCTGACTGGCGGGGTTGAGTGAGATGCAGCTTGCCTTGCAGTGCTTGTGCCCGGCGGCAAGAAAGCCAATCACGTTGCTATATATAGCTCCCACCTCTGGGGGCCGCCATGACTTTAGGACAGGTGACTTGGCATGTACATTTCAAAATTTGATGATGAGATGTGCCGAGATGCCGTGGAATTGATCTTGAGTACGACATTGTCTTTGTCTTTTAGTCTCCTGGGTCAAGATCTTGTCGATGTTGCTTTTCAGGCCTTTCAAGATTTTGATCAAGGGAATATGAGGACAATATGAGACAATCAAGAGAGAGATCTGCGTAGACTTAGTCGAGGTCGAGGTCTGTGAATCAGAGAAGCACCCCATGTGTATTAGAAAACTGCTGTGACCTTGAGTCCCTAGAATGTCCTGGTGAATCTTGGACAATGAGAATCTACGGGAGTCTCTCGGCGAAATCCTCGTTACATAGTACTGGAATCATTACACAGAAGCATGTGCCCAAAGAGATCAAAGTCCCAACTTCCAGAGACAAACTGTCATCTGTGGGATATCATTATCCAAAGCATACGGGCCTGAGCCTCTTATGCCTCTCATATCTTATGTCTATGCAAGTCCGTCTCCCATGAAAAGTCATCATCGATCTCCCGAAATGCAAAAAGCCCACCACCAGACCAAACCCATGCTGAGACCGACCCAGGAAAAGGAAAACCCAATGCAAATGTCTCTGTCTCGGAGGTACAGTATATTCAAAGGAGATCATGGCCAAGTCCTGCCCGCGACGCTGGTTGACTGGCTAGCAGTCCATGACATTGGTATGTCATTCGTCGAATTTTGGTACCGAAGAAATGCTACCGACGGTGGATATTCGGCCCTGCTCACTGCATAGTATGTCTGGGTTGTATGTACCCTGTTGTACAGTATTGTAAAAGTTCTGTCCGATCCTCGGAAGTTTGGTCACCTAGCTCTTAGAGGAGCCAGCTGCTTCGGATGTTTGTTCCTTTGCCTTTGACTTCGAATCGACGTTCTCTTCTTCGTACAGATTATTTTCCTCGATGTACTCAATGACACGAGCAGGGATCAAGTACTGGACGCTCATCTCTCTTCGGAGAAAAAGCCGGATTTTGGTACTCGAGATGTCATTTTGGATGAGTTGCTGTTACCAAATAAGTATCTGAGAATGTCACATGTCGTGATGAACTTACTGCAATAACGTGCAGATTCTCCTTCCATGGCTGGAGATTCTGAAGAGCCTCATCGATATCTGTTCCAGTTCTCTCCACCACGAACGCACCATAACGTCCCAGAATATGGTCAAGATCGTTGTCGGACCAAACACCAGGAGTTGCTATGAGTTGTCAGTTATCATTTCTTGTAAATCTTGAAACAGGTCAAGCCCAAGAAGGTCCTCAATTGCATCTGTGAGGAGGTTGCTCGGACATGAAGTCGATCAGAATATTGGGGCAGATCATGCTTACACATAGTTTGTATGAGATCTGCGCCTGCCAGTAGGAGAATCCTGCACTTCACTCTGGTTCCATCCGGCTTCTCCGCTCCTCCCAATACTTCATTGATTTCATGTTCGAAGTGATCAAGCACTTGAGCAGTGGGTACGTATTCGGCCTGTCTGGCTTCCCAAGGATCCACCATAAGCCAAGGTGACTCTGCCGCACCCAACTCACACATTCTCAGTCTACAATTAAATGTTAGCAGTGACCAATGTAGAAGATGTATATGTATGGACGTACCTGTGCTCCGCGCTTGCTAAGCCAGCCTTCTTGTATGCATCCGAGACGGGCGAGAAGTATCCTCCCATAACCTCGAAATCGGTATTGAACTTGGCAAAGTCGGCGCCTAGCTCGAACATTCGCAAGTGTAGGTAGGTGATGGGAGAGAAAGAGCCGCAAGCAATCAGCACGAGGGGTGTCTTGTCGGCGTTCGTCTGGCGGAGTCGAAGACGGTCGTGCGGGAAGGTGTAGTTCTGCAGTGACTGCGCAGAGGCAGGCTGTGTTTGAGGACCTGATGCCATTTTGAAGTGCTTTGTCGAAATGCGATTGTGGTTTCTTGCAAGGTGGGAGAACAGGCGTGCTCTGCCTCGAGGAGGTTGGAATAGGTAACTAGCGTAGCCTACTCGGAGGAAGGCCGATCGTTGCGGATGGAACGACGGATTGGAGGGATTGATGCTAGCTATGAGTATCCGCATGCGATAGGTTCGTTGACTCTTATGATGCGACGACGATGCGATTGACTTCTCTGGTGCGCTCTTGGTATTTTGTTGTTAAGTCGCGCAGAAAGAAAAGCAGAAGTCTCTCGAAGAGTGGTGGAGGTGGGTGAATCGGCGCGGGGGCCAGATCTGAGCACGCTATGGTACTGTTAGGTGAGGGGTCGCTGTGCGATAGATGCAGAATAATCAGCGGTCCGGAAAGATGGAGCAACTTCTAATCAGGATAGCAATCAAACTATACTGTACTATGGTGAATTTGAACATGTTTACTCTTGCGTGTCTGCCTTTGAACGTTGCGAGATGTTTCGAGAGCTGCTTTCACTTTACTTTACTTTGTCAATATGAGGTCACTGACTGCCTTGAGTTGCACTGCTGCCCTGCCCTGCTGGGCACAGCACAGAACAGGGGTCCTGAGTCACAGGGCTTGCAGGAGAAGCAGATCAAATTCTGTAGCACTAAACCCGAGATTTCAGCGATACCGGTATTGCGCGATTGTGATTATCTAAACATTCAATTCCGCATGTACGGAGTATGGATGGATGGGATGGCTAGCTGCAGGCGTCCAAGTAATATTTACTCCCCGCAACGCCGCGACGACTGAAGAGATGGCTGGGCTGGATCTATCAAGGTGGAGTGAGTTTTTGAAGCGGTGAGGACATGCAGGATTCTGCCAGCAGGGTTCCAGAAATTATTACCCCTCCACACCGCGCACACACTTTGTCTGTAGTCCACAAGCAATAGTCAGGAATTGGTGAACGCAGTCAGAGAATCGTTTGGAGTATTTTGGTTCCTGTTAAAACAGCAATATTCACAAGATGGCTGACACCAGCAACCCCAAACCCGCCCGCACTCGAACGCGAAAGAAGAAATCAGCAAAGAAACCAGTCGCTCCCGCAAACCCTACGATTGTCCATACAAAGAGGAAGGAGATTATAGGGGAGGATGGCTGGATACACGTCGTCGATAAACCGCGAACCCATCAACCAGATGCAAAAGCCAAAAAGCAGCCTCTGCAAGGAGGAGATTTTGAGCTTAAGGGCGTCAGTTATGTCAACCGCACCCTGGTGGAGATGAAGGAGGAGTTTGAGCACTGGAAGAGATCATGGGAAGAGCGACCTACTTGCCAAGCTTTGAAGGAGAAAATGAAGGACGTGGAGAAAGACAGAAAGATTGAAAACGTGGTAGTCCTAGGTCTGGGTAGTCTACAAAGTGCGAGGAGGGAGGGAAGAAGATCCAGTGCAACACAATTGGCAGCTTTACAAACAATCGTCGATGGTCTAGACAGCGGTGCTGAACGCCAGATTGTTTTCCAAGATCCGCAATTCACGAGGATGGACAAAGAGTTCCTCTCTACCCTCGGATACAAGGTTGTGGACGACCCAAACGCTTTCGCTGAAGTTGGAAAGAGGAGTCTGGTCTATGCCATTCATTGCTATGCGCAAGTCTACAAATCCATTGCAGAGAGGCCGAGACCTGCTGTCCTGATTGGAACAGATGTTGGAAACTTTGCTAGATTTGATGCGTATGTACCATTTCTAGTGTCACTACTCGGGAAGTTACTAACAGTATGTAGATCTGAGGATACCACTGCCAAGGAACTGGAAAAGATGGTTGAAGGATACGAGGTGGTTGAGTTCCCACAGCTTCGCCATGATTTCTCAGACACAAAGATATATCTGCGACCCACTGCCAAAGTAAAGCCTTCTGAGGTCAACACTACACCGGAGGAGTCTGCCACAGCAAATGAAGTTGGAGCAGAGTCGACCGTGACAGAAAGTACACAAACGGAGACCATTCAAGCCGAGACAATACAAACACAAACCGCCGATAATAAGTCTACGGAAGCGAAGACAGCTGAATTGAAGTTTACCTCTGATGAAATTACACAACCCAAGATCGTTACAGCGGAAGATATTCCCACAGAGCCTGCTTCGATACCTGAAGCAAAAGATACCCAAGAAGACAGTCCGGAGGCAGAAGTCAAAGCAGAAGAATCTCAGACTTCTCTACCAAATACAGCAACATCTTGAATTCCTCATCCTAGTTAATACTAGAAGACTTCACCACAGTCCCAAAAGCATCCGCCAACTCCGCCAACGCAACCCTCACCAAATCCTCCGCCTGCACACCAGGGATATTCCTATCCCCAACGGCATCCTCCGCAACAAGGACATCATAGCCCCTCTCAGCAGCCTGTCTCGCTGTCGTACTCACACAAACATGCGCCATATACCCGGTCAACACCAACTTGTTCTTCCCGGTACTCTTCAAGAACCCCTCCAGATCAGTGCCGGTGAACGAGCCAGGCTGTTGCTTGCCAATGACCTTCTCGCCGCTCTTGGGCTCAAGCTCTGCAAACTCCTTGGCTAGATCCGTGTCTGGCGTGAAGACGGGGGCGCCGCTTGGAGTTTGGTGAACGATGTGGACGAGGGGTGCGTTGGCCGCGCGGTATTTCTCTAGGAGCGAGGAGATGGCTTTGCGTGTTGAGGCTACATTTTCGGTTTTGAGATGTCCGTTTGCGTATCTGTGATGGTTGTCAGTTGAGTTGAGTAGATGAGTACAATGGCGGGGTAAATCGAGGAGGAGACAACATACTCATTCTGCGCATCGATAATGACGAGCACACTATCCTTTGTGGAAGCCGTAGATGGGCCAACACCAATCAATTCTCTGAATGCCTTTGCCATTGTATCTCAATTTGTCTGATGTCCAATATATTTAAAGAAAAAATGAAAAACAACGAGAGGAAGTGAGTTGAAATAGAGTACGAAGTAGGATGTATTAGCTCGTTGCTACCACGTAGGGCGGGGTGAAGAGCTAAGAGCTCTATTTATTCCCCTTCGAGGCCACCCCTTCCCCACAATGTCGCCATTCCGTCACCATTCCGGGGTCTTTCAGGTCCGGGCCAAGGGGGGTTCTTGACAAATAATTTGGATCATCATTGGCGCTCCAATGCTGTGAAGTATGTATCTCCACGGCAGTAAGGACAGGTACGACGATGTGCAGGTGCATTTTCGTACCTGTGGCTTCTTTTGGAAGAGAATTACATTTCTGGGTATGCAACCTAGGTGGCGAGAGTTGGTAAGCAGACACTTTTTTCATAGAGGTGACTGCTGTTTCATTTGAATGTGCTCTACCCGATTAGTGGCATGAAGAAACAGTACTTCAGTTTTATTTCGATCCGCTTGTGAGAATTCGGGATCTGAAAAGCCGAACCCGAAATGCACTCGTCGTAAAATCGTCAGTGCCACTATCCGCTCTCCTCCCATACACCCACTATTCCCCAGAAAGGAAATCATAATTATTGAAGCCCGTGAGACAGTACCATCCATCTGATATGCCTACGTACCGTCGATCAACAGCCAATACATTGGCGAGCAGGCTACGGTGAATAATGGTCTGCCGGCTCCGCTCATGCGACTCGAGCTCGCTTGAGTGTTATTTACGTCTAAGCTATTCCACCGACTACTGAGCTCGTTGAACTGTATGACCCGACTTTGGCTTTTAGAAGCACAGCTGCGAATATAATCTGAAGGTGGTACGAATGCGATTAGAGCTTAGTTTGCCGGTCGCTTCCTGACAGTGCGCTCATGACATCCTGGTCGACGACCAATCACAGTCTCACTAACTCCTGTATCTAAGCGCCAAAGCGAGAGATGTTTGTGAAAGTAAACAACCTGTGAATTGCTACATGATTAAGACGTTTCAGGAAGACGGAAGCAAGCCATTCTTGTAAACGTTTGTGCCTACGTTTTAGCTGCCGCAAGAACGATCGATATCAGCTTCTCTAAATTCCGACTTGGTACAAGTATCTACATCACATCTTATACTCTACCAACCAATACGCTGCCAGGATAAGAGTTCCTCACTTCCCATGTTAGTGCTCGACACAAGTCCGAAAAGAAATCTGGTTCTGCGAGGAATATGGGATATCGACTGAGGGTCGAGAACGCGAATAAGTCCTGACCTTCCGCGGCACCTTGCGCCTCGACTTTTCAGGTTGAAGAAAATCCTGTAGGCTGGATTGAAAGTCTTCCGCGTCGAAATGGTGGCGCCAGGTTGGCAGTAACTCGTCCGAGCATCAGAAAATAGTAAAGTGTGGGCAAGACACAGTGTGGTTACTGGAGGGGTGGAGACGCAAAGACAACAGCATTTTGAACAGAGTGGGCTTGCAGGAGAAGATTGAGAGCTCGACGAGCTGGTCAGAGAGGAGTGCTTCATTGATGGAATGGAAGAAGATGGCTTGGACGGCTCTAGAGGACGCGGACTATCATTGGGAATTTATCGGCGAGGAAGACGATACACAACCAGCAAAACGTCGGAGACTTTTGCCATCCAGCACACAACGTCGTCGCTCATTGTCCACAGCCACTCTGACGCGGATTTGTTTTGCTCTTCAAAGGCCAGTCGGGGGTCCCTCTTGATGTCTGAGGAGTTGTCGTCACCGTTGACAGATATTGCCGAGATCTCGATTCAAGCTTCGCAGATTTTTCGCAAAGCAGCAATGGAGTTCCCATACGTTTCGCGCAAACGGTCTCCCAAGACATCCTTTGCCTCCGGATCCCAGGAGTCAGCATACGCAGTCCACGTTACTTTCGTGACATCCGTTCCGACTTGCTCGAGTTGAATCACTCCAACCGGAACTTTCGCCGGGATGTTGTGCGGCTCTAGAAGCTTGTAGACGAATCGATGCGTGGTTGGATCACAGTCTTCGATTCGCTCCGTGTAGAGGCCTTGCGGAAACTGCATCACTCGTATGGCTCCTTTCCCAGAGCCCTCGCTTAATGTGGATTTCGTACAGCCATAGTACCAGAGCTTTTCGATCCCGACAGCTGCAACAAAGGGCCAAACTTGTTCGATTGGGGCGTGGATGAGATCATTGACAGAGATATGGGCTTCTTTCTTCGCGATTTCTTCTGTCGACATGGCGTTTGGAAGGTAAATATCGGCAAAGAGCGATTATTGGCGATGATCAAAATGAAAGATAGGAACGTTGTGATTTGAACAGGTAGTTTTGGTCTTACCTGAGGGAACAAGGAGCTCTATTTATGACGTGCAGCTCAACTTGATTTGTAACTGTAGGATAAGGTTTTATGAATATCCACGTCTCGAATGCTTAGGAAGTCGGAATCGGCTCTTGCAAAGTGCGTGAATGAATTGCGCTTACAAATGTGCCCGCTCGTGCCAAGTCCAGCACTTGTCCTAACAATTGGTAAGAGTGCCGATGCATTACTTCGAAGTATGCGATTATCAAATGGGTGCTAAATAAGAAGTGAGGATGGTGGAGACGGGGAATGACCGACCAACCAGTAGTCCGGGCAGACGTCTACTACGACTCATGTCATAGCGAATGAGACATCATCTGCATTAGGAAATAGCTACATGAAGTTGAGGCTTTGAGTCGGCTCACAACAGTCTAGATCCTGTGATGTACAAGGCCCTGATACTCCTAAGTAGAGATCCGGAGTCCGGTGTATAGAAGTAGATTCTGCTTCTTGGAAATTAGTACTTGAGATGAATTAGACACTTCTGTTTGGCCTCGGCTAGCGATACAAAGGCCTCGAAATTCAGATAGATGGAACAACAAGAGTTCGAAAACGCCAAGATGATATTGATGTGGATACATATTAGACTGTAACTGTTGAAAAGAAGTGGTAACTGCCGAGTGCACCAGTGGTACCGGTGACAAGAACAGATTTGGCCCTTGAGTGAAGAATGGGAATGGCGCCATCGCCGGAACAAATTTGCCGTCTGTTTAAGTATCAATGCTGACATTCTCTCCTCGCGTGAAGGCAAAAGATTGTCCTCGGCAGCTAAGTGATGACCATGACCGAATTAGTCGATGAGGGCTCTTGTCAGACGACTGACGCTTGGGAACCTGTAGATGAACCCAGGAGAACATACGATACTATGAGGCAATTCAAGTTGGAAATATTGATTGACTTTGGTGCTTAGCTGTATTATCACAAGTGAATCGAGACCCGAAGAGAAGAAATGTGCATTGTTATCGATCTGACAAGAGCCAGGCATTTTGGATCTTACAAGCAGACCAATAATGCTTGCAAGGGTATCGAAGTCTACAGAATATCCGTCAACTAATTCTTTGGAGTCGGCGACCTCTTCAGATCACTTATACATCTAGTCGACCTCAGCCGCGTAAAGATCAACGGTGACACTTCGCCTGACCGATCCTTTCGCTGAACGTGCGAATGGTTTAGTACTGGCTGCGACCACAACCATAGAGCGCCAGACCCTTGCATAACCCGGACAGAGAGCATTCGCATGCTCAATCCACGACCATGTCTCCTCAAGGAAAGCTTCAGGGTCCATATTTGCCTCTTTAGGCCGCTGCTCAATGATGAGACTTGTTTGTAATCTACCAGTGCCCATCATGAGAGCTCCATTGACTCTCAACATGTCTCTCAAAAGACCATGGCATGAACTTCTCCCCATTACTAAGTACCAACAAATGATCGAGTCGCCCAGCATAGCGCCATAATCCGTCCTTCGTGGGATGTCTTCGAAAAGGCCTTTTCTCCTCCATTCGCGAGGTCAGAGAAGCTGTAGAAGACAGGCTGATAACAATGATCTGGTCTTTTCTCTATGACAAGCTCGAACAAGCCATCTCCTTTTTCATCCATCACTGCACCCGAAAGCTTGTTCCATTCAAATCAATCCCAGTCGTTCCGGTCAAGTGGGAGATAACAAGGAGCATGAAGAGTCTCTGTGCTTCCGAAAGCTCTGTAAAGTCGCCACACTTAAAATCTTGTCTCCAGAACTACGAGCTAGAAGTATACCGCCGTAGAAAACATAAGCAAGGCTCGACAGTGCTTGGATACCATTTGAGAACAAGCAAATGTCGTCCAAGATGGAAGGAGGACATACAATCGACGAGTGCTTCGTCTTCTTGATCGCCCGAATAATGAGTTTGGCGCTGACAAGACTTCATGAAGGCAGCGTGATAAGTATTCCTCTGTGATAAATGGACCGAGCGAGCATCCAAATGCCCATAGTATGAAAGCTGGTATACAAGAAACCATTGCTGTTGAGGCGAGAAGTTCCGTATGCACACTGCGTCGACCTTCCGGTACTGGCATTTCCACAATTCGGTTAAGGACCGCAAGTGCTCCTATACTGATAGGTATTGGCTAAGGAAGGGCCGGTTTTCCCACTGAAATACAAGATTAGAAGTATCTCGGTTTCATCTCAGTGATCTGAGCAGTCAGGATATATGAACGTATTCTGGCTTAAGCAGTCCATCATCGTCGATAGTTCAAGTACCTGAAATGTCGCTCGATCTCCGTATGCAGTTTTCAGCGAGTTAATCTGCTGCTGCATTTCAGCTGTATGCATCCATCGCGAGCATCTGGTGGCCTCAAGTAAATTCAATTGCCCATCTTGTGAAATTCGAGGTGATGGCAGCAGGAGCTTAAAGTACTTGTTAACAAATGATATCCCTCTTCTATTATTGTCAAGGGTGATTTCCTTGGGGCGGCCTGTCTTGATCGACGCGAGCATCGTGATGTGATATCTACTATCTGCCACACCCGGGGACGCAATTGTTTTACATCCCATCGCTGAGCTAGATTTTGGTGGATCCAGTGTGCCATAGAACCAACGGCCTGTGCAAGTTGTTCCATGTAACATCTTGCCAAATAGGGTCAGCTCTATCGTCGATCGATTGTGCAATCTTGGCCCAAATGCTGTTAGAAACTTCAGCTGCCAGGGTGTCGACTACTACTGCTACGCGCTAAAGAGCGCATGATTAAAGTGGGCAAAAGAACCAACAGTCGATGGATGTGAGATGCTCAATCATACCCAATCGATTGATTCGCTCAGCGAAACAAATGGTTGCCTTACTTGTCATTAGATTCTTTTCCAAAAGTGACAAGAACATGGGACTCGGCTTTCCGGCCGAAATTCTCGACTCCTTCCCAGTATACGAGCCTACGGCCGTATTGGAAGTATATCGCGGAATCGTCAGCATCGAAAGAACTTCTCTCGAATCGTCCACAGTTCACGGATGCGACTAAGCTTTAGCAAACAATCATTCTTCATTATGTTTTCCACCAGTGATCTCACCATCGACGCGTCCAAATTCGCCCTGAGTAATGTAGCTGAGGACACCAAGAAGCTGCATGTGCTTCTAGCAAAAGTTACAGAGGCAGGACCGCACTGGTATGAAGTTGGAGCTGCTCGATACCGGGAAATGCGTGAAATTGGCGAGACTCCTTTTCCGATACCAGTGTACCTGCCAGAGGCCAAAGACGCCAGTGTTCCCTCTCGCGAGAAGGGTCGGGAGATCCCTATACGTGTCTATACACCTGACAATGGTGAGCCGAGCAGAGGCATCCTTTTGCACTTTCATGGTGGGGGTTTCGTTATTGGAACCCACAAGCAGTAAGTAGCTGCGATGTTCCCCGTTTCTCACAAGTCTCATGCTGATATAAAGGATTCGCAGCTCTGATAGCAACTTGAAGAAGTGGGCAAACAAATGTCAATTGACTGCTATTTCGGTTGGATACCGTCTTGCTCCAGAAGATCCGCATCCTGCCGCAGTTGAAGACTGCTTCGATATCGTAGAGTACCTTGTCGACCAAGGGAAAGCAGTGTATAATGGAGAGCTGCGATTCCTTGTAGGCGAGAGTGCAGGTGCAAATCTGGCGGTGCAATCCGCGTTTCACCTGCTACGATCTAGACCACAGCATCAGCTCAGTGGTATTGTCGCCCCTTACGGTTATTTCGACCTCACCAACAATCTCCCTCAGTCTTCAACCTTCGATAAGCAGCTGTTCCTCAATCATGAGGCTCTGAACCGCTTCAAGGACGTCTATGTTCCAGGGAAAGATATATCCGAGCGACGAAACCCCCTCATCTCTCCGCTATACGAAAATTTGCAGGCTTTGACACAAGGAGGCAAAACTCTTCCGCCAGCCATCTTCCTCTGCGGAACAGAGGACCCACTGTTGGACGACACGATCTTGATGGCAACGAAGTGGTTGATGACGGGGAGTGAGGCTGTCGTCAGAATATATCCTGGTGGTCCGCATGGATTTCTTGCATTTGCTGGCATAAAAAATGCAGATGAAGGGGCTGCAGCGATCATTAGTTTTTTGCAGGAGAAACTGGCATAAAGGACATGGAACCTCTTGTTTAGTACACTTGAATACACACGTCTCGCTGCAGATCATTATTGAGAGCGCAAGCAATTATGATTCGCGGAGGAATTGAATCGTGCAGGAGAGAAACGTGATGCCTCTTGGGCATAATCTAACCAGGAGTAGCTTCATATGTACTTTCGGCTGGGTCCTCGAGCAAGCTTCTCAGATGACTGTATTGTGCCCTCACTCCTTGGGTGAGGCTTGGCTCATCTAGGTTGATGAAGTCGCTAGCAAGTGATTTGACATCGTCGGGGAGCATGCGACCACCAAGGTCTACAGGAGGTGTATACGCTAGTGAGAAAGCTATACCCGACAACGGTCCCGTCTTCGTTTCGAAGTATTGTTTTGTTACGAGATCACGAACGATGTCGGCCGAGATGTGATATTTGGCAACTTGAAACGACACACAGAGGTGAAAGCATGGTCTTGCAAGTTCTCGCCGGATCCGGGATTCTCAATGAGGAGCTTGCTCCCGTTCCGCTCGAGGACAGCGTTCGAGCCAATTTCGGAAATCTTCCAAGATGACAGGTGATTGCAGTGCGCCGGCAGCAAGTATGACCTGTTCGGCCAAGATATCTGTCTGCCCCGATTGATGTCGTACTTATCTAGTGGATGTGTTTTGAAGTGCTTTTGAAGAGCTTCCCACCAGTTCCGAGCTCAGCAGAAGTAAAAGAGTCTGTGACGGGTATGCCAAAAGGTGGAATGGAACGAGAGCGAAACATGTACTTGCATATGATCTCTCAGGTCTGCGACTGCGACCATGAGACTATGTGAAATTCTGCAAGTAATAATAGGAACCGAACAAACCAAAAGACCACAGTCGATGTATTTCACAAAACACATGATCTGCCCGGCCGAGCCCCACTCTTCTCCTCGCCCGAGAGAAATCCTTGGCCCGGCAGCCACCGCAGATAACGAGACCCTCAAAAATCAATAACCAATAACAACCCCCGGAGTGAGCCGCCTGCAGGTAAGATACGACTATCACGAAGGTGGGGTAGTAGAGGCACATAGACAATCCGATCTGATTCTGAGGAGACCATAGGGCAAAGTAGGTTTCTGGTGGGAAGAAATCCGGAGAGAGATGCCGAACGAAGAAAGAAGGTAGGAGGTGAAAGATATATATACAGAGGACATTCCCCAAGATCAGAGGTATTGAAACCACTTCATCAGCGTCGGCTTCTCCTGTTTGATATGAGGGCATTGAGGTCGTACTTACCTACTTGAGCTCACTCACTACCTTTTTACTTCCAAGACCTTTGGTCTACCTCCCACTTTCCATCACTTCATTCTTCCTGAAGACAGACAACGTAACCAACCACAAAGATGGCATCAACCAAATATGCCGATCGCTCGATCCCAAAGATCTCCCTTCACGACTTCTCCTCCCGCATCGATGAGATAACTGCCCAGCTCATCCACGCCGCCGAAACAGACGGTTTCTTCGGCCTCGTCAACCACGGGATCTCCCTCCCAGAAATCGAGAACATGTTCGCAACCTCAGAATCCTTCTTCTCCCTCCCAGACGAAACCAAAGCCACTGTCCCCTTCACACACCTCAACTCCGGCTGGGAGAAGAACGCCCAGATTAGGCCATCCACCGGCCAACCTGACCGCAAGGAGAGCTACCAGATGCAATTCGGCTCTAACATGGACGGCTGCTGGCTTCCTGAATCAACAATCCCTGGCTTCAAAGACACGAGTCTGGAATTCATGCGGAAGGCGCAAGCTGTGAGTGAGAAGCTCATGGTGTGTTTTGCTCGGGGTTTGGGCTTTGAAGATGACTATTTCATCAAGGCGCATGATATCTCGAGAAAGGAGAGCCAGACTGTGTTGCGTCTCCTACATTATTTCGAAGTCGACAAGACGGTTCCTGTGCCTGAAGGGTATTACCGCGCGGGTGCACACGTCGATTGGGATTTCGTCACGCTGCTTTTCCAGCGGGCTGGGCAGTCAGGTCTGGAGATCTGTCCTGGAAGAGAAGTCTCCACGGGTTTTGGTATTGGAGATTTATGGACTAAGGTCGAGCCTGCGCCGGGAGAGATTGTGTGCAATATTGGGGATTTGTTGATGAGCTGGAGTGATGATCGGTTCAAAAGCACGTTTCATCGTGTCAAGACGCCCATGGATGTTGAGAAGGACTACTTTGGTCCAAGATATAGCATGGCATTTTTCAATCAGCCGTGTACGGATGCGGTAATTCAGGGACCTGGGAAGAAGTATCCTGCTGTTACTGGGAAGGAATTCACTCAGGCGGCGATGAACAGGAATTTTGCGGCGTTGAAGGAGAAGAAGGCGCAGTTGGAGGAGGTGAAGAGTGGTGCTGAGGCAGCAATTGCTGCTTGAAATGTTTTGAGCGTTGTATGCAAAAGTGTACATAGGTGAACTGTTTGATGTTGCGGAAGAGAGTACCTTACTTGACTGATCATGCCTTTAACCATAGTTGAACCGGAAATACGTAGTTGAGTTGGCCGAAAGTAAACAGAACAGACGGACTATCTCACGCTTACTTGGTGCTTCAAAAGCACAACATTATGACCGAACAGTCAATACTTGAGTACTTCGCTAGAATTCTTCAGCAAATACATCCCGAGCCAAGCACTTCATACATCTCCTCCTGCAAGCCTCTCACAGATCCTTCCTCCATCCAGCCATAAAACTCACCTGCCTTCCCGTCCCCTTGGCTTCCACCTCCCCGCCAAAAAGGCAGTACAACGTCACACGACCAATCAATCCGCAATCGGGGTCCTGTATTTACCCCGCTTGGTGATACTCCTAGTGATTCGGGGTCGCCCGACGCACAAAACGCGCAAGAGGCGCAAAACCGCACAAAGCACGCAGGTGGACCACGCACAAAATGCGCATGTCGCCAGCCAGTGATTGGATGGATGAGAGTGAAGTGGGGCGATTGAATGGATGCATGAAAGCTGCGAGGGGACATAAAAGGCTGGCCTTGTCCCACCTCGAGACTTCTTGAAAACCATCAGCAAACACTTCAAGACTACCAAACAGTCTCTAAACAAACACACATACAACTATCACCAAACCAAACCAAACCACACTTCAGAAATCTATCATCATGAAGGGAGAATGCGGATGCTCTGGCACTTCAAGCTGTATGTTTCTCCCCTCTGTTCTTATCTTGGACTTGGCGCTGGACCCCTCATCACCCTTCCTCATCACCCCACTCTCAACATCGAGATTTTAAGCACTATCAACAGAACAAACTTGAAAGAAGTCATACTGACATGATCTGTGAATAGGCAACTGCGGCTCTAGCTGCTCCTGCTCCAGCTGCGGAAAATAAATTTCGTCACATACCTACCTCTTTCGCATGCATCTTCGATTCTTCTTCTACAACTCTGCGGCGGATCTCACGACTCAACGCGGAGCTTGATGTCGCTACCTTCACTTGCCTTCCATGACTTGGGCTGGAGGGATATCGTTTTGGGGATGGATTGATTGATGGATGGGGTTTTCTTCGATTTGTGATACCAGGGATGATGTTTACGATGGGAGGCGGGCTGTGATAGCGTTGCATTGATGAGAAAATATGATACCAACTTGGTTCTGAACATCATCACCTACAATTTTTCTACTGTGATCCGAGCTCTAGAGCGAACTCTGAATAGTGATAATCAGGAAGTAAGGTAAACACGAACCAGTCGTGCCTGCCTGATCAAGTGATCCAAAACAGCCACTCCAGCCAACACAACACTCAGACAAGAGCAGATCTCGATCCAGCCCGTCGGAATATCTTGCCGTGTCCATGTTGCTTCTGTACCACATAACATCATATCGCAGCATGAACTTTCCCAATTCATAAGGCGATGCCGGCCGTGTTGCACAGAACACGAATCTCGTTTCCTTTTCCCATGCCGAGTACTCCCATTGTACGACCAGTTCAGTGGCTTGCAAGAGGAGCTCCTGCTTGAGTCCTCATTTCTGTACGACAAGAGCTTCATTGGTCTGTAGGATGAAGCATGGATTCATCGAGTGGCGTGCATCTGCACCCCACGCTTACAGCTGCGATGCCACGTACGTTGTCATTACATCGTGTCAGCAACCAGATGTGTGGTTGGAAGGAACTGTATGTCCACACCACTGCCATTGCCTGATGTTAACTTTGCTTTTCTTGTTGGCTTCTGGTACGGCGCTTTCTATTGTTTTTCCTGCTGGTATCTGCTGTGATGTGTCTGAGAGCAGAGAGACTGGTGGGTTAGCCCAGTGGCTGATGACCTGGGGTTGAAGTTATGAGACATTCAGTAGCTGCTACTGCTCTGCTTGACAATGACATGTTTGGTATGTCACTCACCTGATGTGAACTGATGAAACTCGATAGCTTATTCATTTCCTCGGAGCTCTCATATAAGTCTCTCGCCCAGATCGGCACTCGATTCGGACTAACACCCTCTTTCCTTGCCTTCACCTTCACACCCACCTACATCCGAACGATCCCTATTGGCAGAACTCATAGCTCTGCTGGAGAAGGCCTCCAAGCCATATTCTTCATCCTGCAGTGCACTCCCAATACCCAATCTGCTTTCCCCGCAATGCTTTTGATCAACACCCTTTCTTTCCTCTCAGCGTGATTTGTGCTTGATGTTCTTGGGTGCGTAAAGGTGGGTCGTACCGATGGTGTGGGCGCTCGTCACATGCATACCTCCACCATCCAATCTCAATGGTCAATATCCAGAGCTCTGCGAGGATGAGGGGGGAGAAGCGGGGAAGATGGTGAGGGGAGATATAAGTATGCCTGTTCTCCCTAAGCTGTCTACTCCCTTCTCTTCTTCTCTTCTTCAACCTCGAGCTTCAGAGCACCACCAAGAATTAGCTTCAAAGTTTAAGCGAAATAAACACAAACTCCTTCAAGACATATACCAAAGAAGAATATCAATCGCCGTCATGGGAGACAACTGTTCTTGCGATAAGTGCCAGGGTTGCACGACCTGTGAGAGCTGCTCGTGCTGCACTGTATGTCTCGCACTCCTCTCCGCGTCCTTCATACCCGTGTCCTCGCTCAGCTGAAAGTGATTGTTGACACTGCTTTGCAGCACTAAACCCTGACCAACCTACCTCTTCAGTCTCACTCCTCGTCGCTTCAGCATATGAATAGCCTGACGGTCTCCATATCAGATCATTGTTGAAGGTCGAGATTGAGGTGTAATGCATTGGGGATAACAGGTCGCATTGATAGCGTTCATAGTTTTCGTCGTTTTTCGTTGAGCGGTGAGGGCGTACAGATACAGAAAGCTTTCATTTGGAGCCAAGTTGGAGCGACGAGCTTTGATACCTTCGCTTTACTTTCAATCAAGATCATACACAATACTCTATCAATTCCCATGTATGTGAGGTCCTCGTTGCCTATTTTCTCGAAGAAATCGCTGGGAACTTATCACAGTCATCGGGTCCGCCCTCCAGAGCAACCCCTGTTTCGATTTGTTCTCAACCATACTTCATTTCTAAGCGTATAGTCCCTCACGGATGGTGCGGGTGCTTCCTGGTTTTAAATCGGTATCATCGCAACACCTTCTTCCTGTCAATCATCTATCTACAGCACAGCTCCAGGTACGAAACCCGAACGGGCGGTTTCGTCCATGACTTCGGTATCAGGCACTTATTATTGTCAATAAGGTAGGTAAGAAAGCCAGACACCCGTGATGAGAAATGTTACTTGGGGGCAAATTGGGGAATGGGGCTTCCTCCTAGAAGTGAGGCATACCAGTTTGAAACTTCAGCTTGAGAATCTACCCCCTATAAATTGTCTGCCGTCCTAAATGTCATATTGCAAGTCCTATATACACATAGCTGAACACAAATCTGTAAAATTGAGGCGAGCGAAGATGAAACATGGATCAATTTCAATTTAAAGAAAGTCAGAAACCTGATCGAAATGAGTCTGTGGGTCAGCAGGCCCTTGCGAGATGTATTTTGGAGAAAGTAATGGTTCGGAACTCTACCTGCAAGTCTTGGTAATGTTCCGGAGCAATATATAATCTCGCTTTTCTCACTTGCTTTTCGGATACACACAATTTACACACTTACCTCACACTCAACCATCACGAAGATATATTGTGAGAGGCATGAACCCGTATTGTACCTAGGTACCGACAGCTTCAACCCCTTCTCTTAACTCAATTCAACTCAGTACTCACGCTATGGAAAAGATGGCTACTCATTGTTGCAACACGAAAAATGTGCTCACTCTATCTAACAGGAACCCGAGACAAAACTTTCTCTCGGCAGCTTTAGACTATCAAAAGTAGTCTCTCCATTGCGAATCTCATTTTGCCTAAAGTCTCCTACTTATCTAGCTACCCTGTCTCCTGTCTTGCCAAGAAGCCTGAGGCTCCTGGCAAGGCGCAGACCAATCGGTCGGTCGGTCGGTCAAGGAACGACCTCACCTGCAGCGATAAACCTCAACATATCTCAGCCAAGTAGCCGTCCCTCCAGCTATGGTCTAACAGTCTTTTGTCGATCAGGGTCCATTGGCGTAATGCCACCTCCATTGTCAGGACTCGCAGTCAAACACAGCTCGACCATTGGCCTTCTTAAGCTTGCCCCAACTCCACCACCAGACCTCAATTACAGGCAAGAAGTCACAAGATCACAGTCCAACTTTTTCGTAACACTATCGATAACCAGGGACACTACCACTTTTACGACTGTGATTGTGCTTGGAGGCACCGAAGCACCCTCTTTCGATCCAACGACCAATTCTCCATGGCCAACTACGACTGCTGTTCCTGGCAGTTTTCCTACCAATTCTGTGCCAGCTACGCACTTCTCTTCGGAGACGTCGTCGCAAGTGATCATAGGAGCGGTGTTGGGGTCCATCTTTGGGTCGTTGCTGGTATTATTTTTAATATGGTTCTGCTGCTACAGTCCATATGCGCCGAAGCTCAATGCGCTCAATCCATTCTATAGAGATGGCCGGGGTGGCTTTAGCATAAGGGAAGGAAAAAATTCCTATACCAGACCGGCACGGAGGGGTGCAGCGAGCCCTGTCCGAATAATTCGAGTAGAAGCCGAACGGTTTTTTGGTCGCGAACGGATCGAGCTGGTGGAAGGCCATGGTGGTGAGCGTCCAAGTGCTGCACAAGGTCCCCGCGACAGAGATGTAAGACCACTTGGAAGGCGATTTGATGGCAGTAATCTATGAAATCCGGAGCTCTTCCTTCATAAAAGATGAGAACCGGTGAAGGCTCGGGTCTTACCACATTGCGGACTTCGTTTTTGGGTGAAGCTACTTGACTCTATGTGCTGCGGGTGCAAGTCAAGTCTTCCGCTTTCATGGTCCAAGTATATTCGGGAATATATCTGTGGAGAGTGGGCGTTCTGAGTCGCAGTAAAGGCAGAGCGGGACACGGAGAAAATGTCGAGACATTGTCAGGCATACAGAATCGAGTTTTGGTGAGTGCAAGGGTGATTGCAAAGGGGAACTCTGGGGAATTCAACCCACTCGGGAAACATTGATTTGGTCTATGAGGATTTTTGGCGCAGTACAAGGGCTTTGTTCAGAACCATGAGGAAGTCTCGAAACAGTGTTACCCTAAGCCCCTTGCTTTTCGTTTACCGCCCTTGACTTTTCTGTCTTTACTCTCCTCTTTTCCGCTTCTGCTTTGCTCCTTATCCCACCTACATAATAAGCCTTCTTCCAAAACTTCTTGTGAAAATTGTACTTGATCGATTCGTCTTTGTAACTCAAGCCAGTCGGGAAAAACACTTGCAACATTGCTAGTCCAGCAGTGGGCACCCAACGCTCCAGCTCCATCAAAGCACCATGAACATTTTCTATCTGCGCTCCATCTCCTGGTCGCTTCGAAAGTGGAACGAGCCACAAGGGCATACCGTGACTCCCATCCATCGAATCCAACCAAGGCGGTATCTTGTCGTCACCATTTCTTTCTAACCATATCGACAGCTCGGAAACCTCTTCTAAGGTACTTTCGCGTGAAACGAAAGAATCTTCGTCGTCCTCCCGTACGGGCCAGCGTTTACCGATAATAGTCGGCATTGGCGCATATTCGGCAAGGTGAAAGTCTGATGTTCTGGCTTCCCTTTCAACGCCGGCAGTATATATATTCTGCAGCATTCCAAGGCCACCAACACCAATTAGGTACCATGTATGGGCTTTCAGCCCAGACACACTGATCAGCAAGCAGGTCCACAATATAGCTAACAGCAACGATACAAGCGTTGTCTCCGGACGTGCTGCACCAGTTGTTGTAGCCAAAGTTTCGATATCCCACGATCCTGCTCGCCCAATGATGACCATGATATGGTGATGTCCATTACCTCTGGTCAAACACATGATCTTGTCTTTCGATAGAGTTCGACCAGCCCATTTTTCGTCTTTCCACTGTGGTAAAGCGCATGTCAAAAGCGCCATGAAGTTGCCACATAAAACAACCATCATGATGCCCCAGTCTCCATGCCGAATCCACGGTACAACTGCGATTCCAACTTGAGTAACCATAGTCAGCCACCCCAACCACCACACACCATCTCTAGATGGCTTTGAGTGAATTCCTAGGTTGAATATATCTATGCGAATCGCATCCCTGCCGCCGACTTCGCCTTTCTTGTGAATCTGCTCAGGATCGCGAGGATCAATCTCGTGCCTAGCTTCATGATCACGAAGAAGACGAGCTAGTACCCAAGATTGGTTTGCTCTAGCAAAGCCGTTTTCGCAGTTTACGACAAGTGAAGGCTGGTCTGCAGTTGGCATTAATTGCTTTTCTCCAACAGCCGACAAAAGATTCGTAAATCCATACGCGACCCAGCCAAAAGAGAAGGCTACAGGAGCAATGCCGATCTCCAAATTGCTTCCTCGAAATGGTCTCACGGTCTGCCCAACAAGTTGCGCTATCGCCTTTTGCACAATGTCGCCGCCAATAAGGAGCAGGAGGGATAGGACATCTCCTGGGTTTATCCATTGTGTACGAAGCTCTTCTTTGGCAATATTTCCATTGTTCGTCATGGCGAATAGTCGAATTGGACTTTAGAGCCCTGTAGTAAGCAATGAAGTTTATTTTCGAGTCGATGATAATTTCGTTCTGGGTTTTCGCAGGTACTGGTGCAGACCGAGTGCGGAAGCACGTTGCAGAATCGCACGCTTACACAGACATGCATTACCTGCAAGGCTTCGGATAGAGGATCGCGTCATGCAATGACAACCCCAGTACTACTGCAGCTTCAACTATTCGTTGATACAGAAAGTCCTGCAGTGCTGCCTAAGGAAACAGTCATTCTCCATGAAGAACGTGTTCGAAGCTCCTCCACTCCAGATCGTGCCTTCAACCAACCTGGGTTCGGAACAACATGATACGTCTTTGCAGTAGTATACCACCTCTTCTGTTACAACTTTTTGGACCTCTAAAGTTTGCACAATATCTTCTTCTACTTTTATTGCCGATTAGCTGGACAGAAGTAACCTATTGGTCCATCTTGGGAATGCTCTCGGCTTCCATCATGGCCACAGCAAGCGATAGTACGCGTAGCTCGGGTGAGAACTCTCTCAGATTGACTACGAAGTGTATTTAGTACCGTGCATGTCTCTAATCTGCCGCGTCTGTATCGGCTTCGGTGCTAATCTTGCGAACAGGGGAAAAGCTTCAAACAGAACAAAGCCGTCTGCCGCTTTCTCAGCTTTGCCAACTTCCAACTAACACTACACAGTCAGAATGTACCTCTTTATTCGAATTCTAGATGTCATTGCAAACTGGGATCTCTTCCTGCAAGAAAGTGCTCCAACCATGTTCCTAGTGTACGCCCATGATTCTAAGGATGGGGAAGCCATGGCAGCAGTTTCCATCAAATTAATTGACTGGCTAAAAAAGATTCGAGCGAAGCTGCGGTCTGATAGGTCACCCCTCGGAATGGGATTTGGCGCTGGGACTTGCATGGATATTTCTGAACAGGCGGCTCATAATATACTGTCTAACCAACTCTGTCTCTTACCTCCCCGCAGCTACGAGAAGAGCGTTGACAAGGTTATATTGTGCTGTTCAGACACTCTTTGGAAGTATTACGAGATCTGTCTGCAGGACCCAAGCCTTCAAAGATACCCTGACGAAATCAGAGCCGCTCATTCAAATTCTGCAAAAGAACCAAAGCTGCTAGAAAAGATGCACTCCCAGATCGAAGAAGTTATTATGAGGTACCAGGATGTTCCAGGATTTCACCATGTCCTGACAGAATTGATCTTTCTGGACATCCGCAAGCAGGATTGCAAGAATGACTGCAGAGAAACGGGTGTAATACCTGTAATTCTCAACGGTACACCTGGAATGTACAAGCCACTACCTGGATATGTTGACGGTACAGACCTGTATGTCAATCCCGGACTGACCTGTGGTACGGATCCGGTCACAGACACAACTTCTTGTGCCCCGCTCCACGATCTCTTCTTCAAACTGATGGGCCGAATACTTGCCCGTGATAGTCAAATCATCAGAGATTTCAAGTCTTGCTATCAGACGTGCGCTGCCTGGCTAGGTGACAAAGCTGCATGGTCGGAGCCAAAATTACGTGAGGAATTCAAAAGCCATGTCAACGAAGAGATTTTCAAGGTTGTTTACCAAATCATAAACGATATTACCGCATATGGTCGCACGCATAGGAAACCGAGTAGGTGTTCACCTATCAGTATTATGTTCTGCGTGCTGTCGATTCACCTATCAGTATTATGTTCTGGATCGACAGCACGCTTTAATCGAGATCCGCACTAACAGTATTACTTAGCTATCTTGGAGGATCTGTGGAGCATTCCTTTTGATAGGAACGATCGGTTTGTTGGACGAGAAGATGTTCTTAACATACTCACCAAAAAGCTCGCGCCACAAGACCGCTGCAATTACGTTGCAGTATTTGGCCTTGGTGGTGTAGGTAAAACTTACGTTGTTCTCGAGTTTGCGTACCGGAGGAGAGAAACATGTCCTGGCTGTTCTATTTTCTGGGTGTCTGCAATCAACTCAATCACATTTGTCCAAGGATATCTCGAGATGGGAGAAAAGTTGCAGATACCTGATATTGCCAAGAAAGCCTCTAGTCCTACTGAACTGATCAAAGCTGTGAAGACGAGACTAAGTGACAAGTCTTCTGGCCAGTGGTTATTAATCATCGATCACGTGGAGATTTGGGATGTCCGACATGAGGAAGCAAACGAGTCTGTCACTGGATCTCTTCCATTGCTTGATTGCCTTCCAAGAAGTCCGCACGGGTCCATCATCTTCACAAGTCGTAACCACAGAGCGGCGTATGATCTGGCGGGAAAGGACGCTGTAGAAGTTACTGCTATGGATCTTGGTCAAGCACAGGATCTTTTGAAAAAGTGGGTATCCCCGGAATCTCTCCTCGGAGAAGATGAGCCCAAGGTCAATGAGCTTCTTGTACTTCTTACTGGCCTTCCCCTTGCAATCATCCAAGCTGGAGCTTATATGACGCGGGAGAGACAAACAGTAGCGGACTATCTTGAGGTTTACGAGGAAGACGCTTTGGCCCTGCTTGATGAGAAGGTCACCGAGGAAGGCATCAGCACCTTGACCAAAGACCCAGTTTCAAGAACTTGGCGCATCTCGTTTGAGCAGATACAGAGAAAGGACGAACTGGCTGCAGAGTACTTGTCATCCATGGCTTGTCTCTTTCCTCAGAATATTCCCAAATCACTGTTGCCTGCCTGCTCATCCACGAGGAAGGCAAAGCGAGCGCTCTCGACTTTGATGGCATACTCATTTATCACGGAGCGAGATCGGGACGGACATTATGATATGCAACCGTTGGTTCACCTGGTCACTCAGGACTGGCTGAAGAACCCTAGACCACTAGAACCTTCGATCAATCAGCTGTCATCGATCCCTTTAGTGATCGAGGACAATTCGAGTAAGGCCAGAACATTTGAGTCGTGGGCTGAACAGACAATTCTACGGATTGCAGAGGTGTTCCCAGATGAAGAGCTTGACGACAGGGCCTCATGGACCGAATACTTACCTCATGCGATGCACGCGCTGCTATTGGCTCACTCCTCCGTAGGGAATGAGGCTTCTGAAATTGAATTGCTTCGCAAGGTCGGAAAGTGTCTAGAGATCAACGGACAGTATAGACAGGCAGAAAAGTTTGCTGAACTGCAAGTGAACTTGAAGATAGATTTTTTGGGCGAGGGCGACCCAAGCACTTTGACGAGCATGAGTGACTGGGCGTTCCTCTTGACTAGTCTCGGAAAGTATTCTGTTGCCGAACAGACACACCGAAGGGCGATCAAGTTGAGAGGAAACGTCCCGGGCTTCGAAGACGCCGCGACTCTCTCGAGCATGAGCCTTTTGGCGCTAACGCTGAGCCAAAAAGGGGATCTGAAAGAAGCAAAGAAGCTGAACGAGCAGATTCTAGCTAGAAGAATGACTCTCCTAGGGCCAGATGATCTAGACACCCTCACAAGTAGGAGCAGATTGGCAGCAGTGCTGAGCGGCGAAGGCAACTATGAAGAAGCTGAGGCCATGCATCGCCAGGTGCTGAAGTCAAGAGAGAGAATGCTGGGTCCCAAAGATCCGGATACGATGACCAGCAAAATTCATTTGGCCGTGGTATTGAAGAATCAGAAGAAATACGCGGAGGCTGAGGAGATATATCGGGAAATTCTCAAGCTGGATCAGGAATATTCACCGGAACACCCGAACACTTTGTCGACAATGAGCTTTTTGGGGTCTCTACTGCACTGTCAAGGCAAGGACGAGGAAGCAGAGGCGCTGCACAGGCAGACACTTGATCTACGGCAGAAGATACTCGGCCTGGAAGACCATCAGACACTGCTCAGTATGAACAACCTTGCGTTGGTTCTCACCAGTCTAGATCGCTTGAAAGAGGCTGAGGATATGCAGAGGCGGGCTTTGATTGGACTCAAGAAGATACTGACAAAAGAAAATCATGTCAACATTTTGTCAGGCAGGGCCAACCTCGCATGCATATACCTGAAGAGAACACTGGCCAAGAAGGCAGGAGATCTGGCAGCAGAAATTATGGAGATAGCAGAAGACAATACTGGTGATGCCCATCTGGACATGATCACAGGCTTGAGTAATCTGCTTTCCATCTTCATTGACCAAGGAAGACTGGAGGACTCGGAGAGATTGGGGGTCAAGCTGCTCGAAATAGCACGACGTGAGCTAGGGGAGCAGAACTGTCACTATCTCGATGTCAAAGCCCTGCTTTCATGCTCACGTCAGAAGCAAGCGACCTTGAAGGAGCCGGGCATTTTGCAGATGCCAGATTTGCATACAAGGAAGAGGGAAAGGGACAATGACGAGCCTGAGGACTTGAATAGATCTGGAAAAAGGCAGAAGATTTAGGTATGGGACTGTTGAGGCTACCGCTTTGGTTGGATTAGATGTAGTCAACAAGGTACAGACAATTCCCGACAGCCGGTCTTATGGATCTTGTCCCCAAAACGCATTTCACATTGTAACAATGTAACCTTAGACAGTGCATTCCACTCGCTGCTGCCGCCTCTCGCACGTCCTGACTCCTGATCGGACTGGATGGAAAGCAAAAATTCGATCGATTTCGACAGTCTGTTCTTTGCTGAATTCAGACGAAGGCTTGTCCTTCAACCATATAGCTGCAAGGAGAAACCCAATTGTCAAGGCCGCTGCAGCTGGAATATCACGATAGAAGGCTTGTACTTCAGCTTAATTTCTTCTGCACTATTCCGTAAACCATCATAAGCGCCCCGTAGGTAGTCAAGGAAGCTAGATGAGCATGCACGTGATGCGATGAACAAGAGGTAGCAGAGATGCAAAAGCCAAATGAATGAAGCTTCGAGAAATATAGATGCAGAAATCAGAGACTTGAAGAAATAGAGAAAGGACACTGCAAAAGCGCTGGCATTCTCCAGGTTGTCAAAGCTATACATCGACACGTGACCGTCGATATTTCGCAGGATTTGGGGCGCTCCAAGACTGGCTTGTGAAGAACAATGCGAACCTTCAAAGGGGCCAAAAACCGTTAAGTACAATATTAACCAAGCTCTCGGACGTTTCCGAATGATAGATTAAATGCACCCCTTAATTTCTCGCTTCAAACTGCATATGCAGTGTCTTTGAACCAACCCCTCCTGTGGTTTGAACCTCGGGTCTGGAAGCGAGCATATCCAGAAACAAGCGGTCTGACAAGAGACCAGGGGACTTCCACAGAGTTTCTTCTGACATTTCAAGAAAGTTCGCTAGGACCCGGGGGAGGAACAAGTTGCCCTACTTTGCTTCCCATCTGTTCGGTCCTTGGTCTGTGGTGGAAAATGCGAAGGCTGGACATCTGGGCCGGACATGTCATGTACGAGAGTCCCCATTCTTTCCACACGAATGGGACAGGCCGAAGGGAGGGAAGGCCGCATATATAGAGGCCAAGTGGGATGGAAACTGAGGTCATTGATGAGCTGGCAGCTGTGGAAATAGAGGAGGTTGGGCCACTGCGACGAGCAGACGTTCAAATAACCGTAGTCCTGGACTTCGCTGCAGTTCTGCCACGAGAGTCTTCAGCTGCTTTGCGCATGCCATTGGACAGCCCGATCATTGAGGCCTTGCGGGCGGACATGGTCGCTGTCCAGTGAGGTGACAGAGGGAGCACTTAGCCCTACTCAGCACCCAGCGCCCGCATGAACAGGTGCATGACGCTCGGCGATTTTCCATCCCAAAGATACGTATCGTATCAAAACGGCATCAGAAGTATATCGGTACCGTTTGAGCGTGCTGTATGAACTCCGTAATGATGCATTTCGTGATGGAACTTTACGTGAGGGCATTGAGGGCCAAAATAGCCGCCCTATCCAATAGTCGTCCTCCACGCGTAGGCCCAATGTAGAATAGTCCCGGCTCGGGCTTTGTTTGAGGCACTGTACCCAGCAGCAAGCCAGCCAGCCAGGCCGTTCGAGAGTCGCTCACCGTCTCTTCGTTGCAGGCCAGGCCAGTCAAGGTCCCCGTCGCCCCCAGAGTCCTCGCTCGCTGCGCTGCCACGTATCGTGCAGGAAGCATCTACGCCAGAATCTGCAGCTACAGCGGTCGTACATCTAGATCAGAGTGCTTGTGCATCAGCGTGCTGCAAGGCGAGGGGGCAAGATCAAATCAAATCAAGTGAGAAGGAAAGAGGGAAAGAGAAAGGAGAGGCGGGTCCAGCGATATACCTAAGACTGAGTCCATCGTCGTGCTGTGTCTGTCTTTTCCTGCTTTGCTTTTGCTTTTGCCTCTGTTTTATTGTTGTGGTTTGAGACGCGATATCAGAGAAGAATCCCGACGCGTCGCCGTCCGAACCAAACGCTCGTTGTCTGTGGAATCAGCAAATCCTCAATTCGTCTTTGCATTGTTCTGTTCATCTTGTTCTGTTGTCAATTGAAGCGCATCATCGCGTCGTTGAATTGAGGAGGGTCGGCCCGCTGCATTCCAACTTCCCAGCTCCCACCAGCGTCAACCCAGCAGATCCGAGCAGACCAGACCGCCTCCACCGCTTTTGCTGCTCCCAAGGTGCAATTGCGCCCTCTTCATAATTCGAAATGCTTTGTGCGCGTTCCAATCCATTGCTCGAAGGATTAAAGGGAAAAGGTGCGCGGCGATTGTCGTGTTGAGAATTCAGGTGGCTGTGGCCATCATCTGCCATTCATTGGCCCTCGAGCATTTGCCAGTCACGCCTGAGGACCGGCCTGTAATTATAGGGTCAGTCAAGCTCAATTGGATGACAGCTGTCTGCTGGCAGTGTCCAACGTCCATTCCACGTGTATTCCTGTATTTGGGTCTGACTGTGCTTCCAGATTGGTGGTGTGTGTTGGGTTGTGTCGGCCTCCAGTGCCCGACCTCAAGCTTCGTACTAGGGCATTAATTACTTCAATCGACTTTCAGCATCTTCGTCGCATATTTGGTTGCATTGGGAGGACTTAATACACTAATAATACGGCAAGCTTGGGTTGCGTTTCAATTGTTTGGACTAGCAAGGAGCAAAAGCGAGACAGCATTGGTGAGGCATCAAAACTCGGCAATAATACTTTTTATATCTTCACTTTACCGGACGGTACAATTCTCGCCGCCACGACCACAATTTCAAGCACTCGATCTCGTACAAGAAAATTTCGATAACACCAATCTGGTTCGGAGCTTGCATTTTCAGGTATCGACCTAAAGCTTCTTGCAATTAATCTCCTGGTAAGTTTCACAACCTTGACGCCTTTACAGAGTCAGCCTTAGAGAGAATCATCTTTGTAATTTGAAAAGCACACACAAATTTGTGAATCATCATGGCTAATTGCAGAGTAGACCGCAATACTCGATCTCGATTTCCCGGACTCCGCCTCAAGATCCTAATACTCTCGCCGAACTACAGAACAATCGACCCCTCAGCAGACTTGACTGTTGATCTAATCGCTGCTAGAAGGACGTCATCTACCAAAAGCACCAAGTCAACGGAACTTCCCGATTTTGGAACTTGTTATCTTGCCCAGAGCAAACCTCAATCTACGACCGACAGGTATCTGTGGACGGAGGCAATTCCTGGTTCCAACCTGACCGCAGTCTTCGTATAGAAAGTTACAGGCTATTCTTGGCTCGGTCGCCTTCCAGTTCACCATCAACGTTTTGGTAGCAATGGCTTCCTCTGAGGTAGATATGAAGTTCTTGGGGAATTTCGCTCGCAACATCCAGTTCGACCAACCGTTGCTCTCTCAGAGTCTCTTCCAGATTCTAGGGAACATCACCATGTTCTCAGAAAAAGTCATTCGAGCTCGGAAATTGCGGAGGCTGGACACGACTCGAGACACCAAATCCGTCGATCTCTACTGCCGCATCATATGGTACACCCGAGAATGTCTCAAGATCTTGGAGGAGTACGTTATACCCATGGTAGTCAAAACCGTCGAGCTCAAAGTCCTCGCGCACAAGCTCCGAGCAAGCTTCTTTCACCTCTTCGTCCTCTTTCACAACCACCCACCTATCACCCTGAAAGCCGTAGTGCACACCCCACCCGGCCTCAAATCTCCTCGCGTCACCAAAGCCGACAAAGGCAAAGGCATCGACCGCGGCGCCGGTTCACCAAGTGACCCATTCCGACCTAGCTCTGTCCAGCCTACGCACCCATTAGAAGGCGGTCCCGTCGGCGGCAGCGGTGTCCCAAGTAGCACTCCACCACCACTCGAATTCGCGCCCAACTTCCTCGTCCCAGCCGAAGACTTTCGTCCAATCGCCCACCAATATTTCCAAGAAGCGACCGCGCTCGCCGATACCCTGCTATGGGGCTCGCATCCCCTCCGCCTGTCCGTCAAAGTTGAATACACCGCATTCCTATACGATTGTCTGCACGAGCGCGAACGGTCGCGGCTATTAGCTAAACAGACTATCTCAGAGGTGTATAACGCGAAAGAGGGTATGGACGATCAAATGTTCGAAGAAGCGGCGCAGCTGGTTGGCATTCTGGGGAAGATGATGAGGAGAGGATTGGGCACGGGTGGATCGGGGAGTACTCCTGGGGCTGGAAGTTCGGGGAATAGAACGACGCCGCCGAGACAGACGCGGGTCAACGTGCAGGAATATGCGGTTCCAGAGCCGAGTATGGTGAATCCGATATAAGGATTCTCCATTTCATGTTCGCATTGACGCCGCCTCATATTGTGGTTGCGATGTGGTGTTACGTACTACGTTCGACATTCAGCCGTATAACTGGATCGGACGAATTTCAAAGCCTCACCATACATCTCTCCGAATAGAGCGAGAGGTGGGGAGAGCTTGGCGAGCTGGAGATAACGCAGTCATTGTTGTCGCTCAAATATGGAGGTCAGCATGATGACATGCGAGGAACGATATGATATTCGGCCCTATGTTGCTTTGTACATTGTTGATCACTTATACCCCGAGCTTGTTTGCTTGTGTAATTCTTTGTTGCTAGTCAGCCAGCTATCTATCTGGCGTGCGCTTGGTTGATGGACTTTAGAAGTCAGTTGATGTTGATAGAGAAGAAATGATAGGATCTTAATTTCACGTGTGATTTTTCTGATTTTTGGAAGTGTCAATGTGGCTTTGCAGGATCGAGCTGTTGAGCACAGCGCGATATGGCGTGAGATATGAATACTACATGTAGACTACAGTGCATGCATGACGTCTGATATGGTAGATGTCGGCATCGTGCGGCCTTAAATAATACCAGAACATATCGGAATTCTAACTCATATCTTCCATTCCGCATTCCCCTCTTGTAGCGAATAGGGTATGGGTGATCTTAGGCGACAGTTTCGGAATATCTTTGGAAATCCGCCAAAGTTGTTGCGTTCCACTTGATGCCCCAATTGAACAGCTGATGACGAAAGTCAAACCCCAGAACCGAACCCGATTGCCATTCAGCGGAGGCGTTAAAGGTAGAGAGTTGCATGGGCTCAGCGTAGAACAGGGCGTCCTGGATCTGAGGATAGACGACCATCTCGCTAAACCTCCCGCGCTGCTGGAAGCGCCAGGTCTGGAAAAGCACGTCCGTCCAGGCATGTCTCGAGAACAGGATGTAGGGCTTGCGAGCTGCGAAGTTCTGCGCGATGAGCTTGTCGCGATGGGCTTGGGATTCTGCGATGCGGTCGTCGCCGAGGCGGACGTCTGTCATTGGGACTGAACCGTCTTCTGGTACCCATACCTAGACTGTGGTGAGCTTTTGGAGCGTGTCCGAGGTGTCATGTACCTCGTCCAGAAGGATGCGTACCTTGTCCATCTGCTTGAATACTTCGAAGTCCCGCACGAAGACTCGGCATATGTACTGGTCCTCGGGTGTTTGCTCACGCTGATACTGAGCGAAGGCAGCTGCACTGTTCGGTTTGTCAGTAAGTCCTGTACTGTAAGTAGGACACCCGTTGCGAACGGCATGAGACGAGAGGACTTACACTTGTGGATCATCTGCCACATACAATCCCCAGCCCTAGCGAGATGGACGTGTGCTTCTTGGACGACGCCGGCCCTGTCTGTAGAGCTCGCCTGTGAGTCTATCTGTGCCAACCCATCCAATCTGCCTTCTGTTGGGATGGGGATCGAGGCCCGGGCCTGGCACCGGACGTCTTATGATTTGATTCCGGCGCCAAAGGTCGAGGCCGGCATTATAGTCCGCTAAAGTAATGCCGACGTTTCTGTTCGACACTTTCTGGAATGTGACTCCTGTGTTTGTTGTTACTCATTGTTGCTGGGACAGTAAGATAAAGGCATACCTTGCCACAACTCGACATCGCTATGTTTTTCTTGATCATCGAAAAACAGCTGAGGAAAGTTAGTACAGTCCAAGACTCGAATATGTGAGAATCGAATGCCCTTTACCATCTGCGAGTAGGCGAATTCGCTTCGCCTCTGGATGCTCTCGAAGTGAGTTTGCTTCGAAAATGCTGAGACGTTAGTGATTCGCCTTCTAGCGCAGATGAAGGATAATAGAGGAACGCTTACTGTTGTATGTTTCATAGGACTTGCTTCTGCGCAAGGATGAGAAGCGTGACAATAACTTCATCGCAGCGATGCAACTACGCCTATATGTAAGCGATATGGCAAGGAGCTCGGCCAATTATTGCTACACCTACAACTCTACGTCTTCATGACGGGAAACGACAAACATCGTCACGCCGTTCTCGCATAGATCATCGAAGATTTTGGGAACATCCTTGGGATTTGAAACTAAAGTTTCTTGGGTCCTTGTCTACCTATCAGCCGGCGATGTTTTGTAGTGGATGGATACACTTCCGACATACGCACCTCTTATTTAAGATCAAGTTCTTATGGCGCTTGAGGTTGCGGCTGGGGCTGTCTCCGTGCTCGCGGTAAGACTGGGTTGGCTGCAAAGATCCTCCCCATAGAGTGCCACTGGAGAAAATGTCAGCTCCTCGACGTATGATCAGAAGGGCAAATGCCATACTCTAGATCAAAAGCTACAAGGTTCGGATAAGCCATCAGGTGTAAATCAATGAATTGCACAGATGTATCTGACTGATCAAAATTGACTCGTTCGAATCCTGAGTATTTAATCAACCTGTGTAACCACCTCTTCATCTGACACAAAAGCAAACGCCCTTCAGGTCAGTCGTGTTGCATGACTATTGGACTTCGATTAGATCTCAAGCCTGCTCACGATATAAGGCTCTCCAATTCAGAAGTGAAGATCTCCAAGAATTGACAAAAGGTCCTCGCACATTCTACACATACTCTCGATCTGCCGAACGCATTACATCTTCAAATCGACAAATCATGGCTGCAGAATACATTTTCACGCAACGGAACACCGAGTGTCTCCTCGACATCGCGACGGATGTCATTCAGATGCTCACTCGAGCCGGCCAGACCATCGGAGTGGCAGAATCTTTGACCGGTGGCGGCCTCATGGTGGCGCTCACGTCTGTGCCAGGAGCGAGTGCGGTTTTCCGTGGGGGAGTCGTCTCTTACGCAACACCACTCAAGCAAATGCTCTTAAAGGTCGACGGAGGCTTGATCGAGAGAGAGGGCGTTATCCACGGCGACGTTGCATCGCAGATGGCAGAAGGCGCTCGTCAAATTTCGACTTTCGACACTAATGCCACGACCTGGGGCCTCGGAACAACAGGCGTTGCTGGCCCAGCGACTCAGGATGGGAAGCCTGTCGGGACGGTATTCATTGGCCTTGCTTCTCCCGAGATGAGTCGGGCTATAGGCCCGTTTCACTTCTCGGGCACGAGGGATAGGATCCGCGAGGCTACCGTGGTAGAGGCTTTGTGGCAGCTTCGTCAGGCTCTGAGGCTTGAGGTGGTTGGAAATGGTTGTGCAGCGGGAGCAGTGAAGGGCCCTACTGTGGTCGTAAACGAAGTATGAGGATGAAGGTTGAAATTCACAAGCGAGCCATTCTTCGCCAGCTTGCGCTTACAATTTTCTTTGGCTATCATCTGTCGTACACATCCTTTATTCTAGCACCTCTTGTAAGCCCCTGCTCGGTACCTTCTCTAGTAGACGTCGTTGAGACAATGAGATCTATCATGGCGTATCTTATCATGCTTTGAGGTCAAACTTTAAAGATACCATTGGCTGAGCGATATTCTTCGCGGCAATGAGTTTATTCCCAAGCGATAGGGATCGTAAGTCTTCACCACAGGGCAAGACTAAGACCCATCAAGGTGGAACTGGTAATGACAGGTCGAGCATGCGGCTCAAAAATTTGGCTGGTCGCCCGGGCACGAGGCATCCTAGGAATGGTGTTGATGAAGAAGCGCGAATAGCTTAGGGAGATTCTGGATTCTTTATCATGAAATCGGCAAGTCTCCTTTGCCTACAGAAACGAGCTCGGCTGGGCCAGCCTGCGATCTTGTATTGTGACAGTAAACCGCTGATGAAGTCCAACAGAGACCGGTCTGTACAGACCTGGCCGCGAAGGCCGAACCGGCCGTGATCCGTGGAAACCGAACAGCACCTGAGCCGGCGCCCGAGCAGTGAACCGCCCCCTGCCAAATTATGGAACTTCGGGAACCGACAGTAAACATGAAAAGATTGAGGAGGCTGAAATAGGAGCAGAACCAAATTGGGAAGCTCGACGCGGCATCTTGGCCGTGATCTGGTGCCAGAGCATGGTGCTGGTCAAAGACCAGACTTACGTGATTGGAATCCTTGTCGATGATCACGTGGACCTCGCTTCCGACTATTACTAAATCGTGAAAGATAACGAATTGTCATCGACCTTCTTTCCATCAGCATCAAGATAAGGCTCGCAGCAAATATTCTGCCAACGCCGCCGTGGCACTTACCATAAGATCTTGCAGTAGTTCTTACCAGCTTTGCCCTATCCCATCGATACTTCAAGCCCCGTTCGGCAAGAAGCTGTCCAATCTAATTGATAAATTGCCAGTTCTCTGGACTTTCGATTTGACCGAAAGTCCCTACAGGGCGGGACCGGCAGTGATGTAGATCCTCATTGGCCTGCACGGTATTTGTACTCGTTGTTCATGCTTTTACGTCCGTCTTTGTCACTGCTACTTTCCCTTGCCAATGTGCTGTCATAGATAGTATCAGAGATATCAATGCTGCAGCGATGTACCCGTGAGGATCCAATTGGCGGCGAACCTGATATCTCTTCACCTCTGCAAGTCGAAGATTTCATTCCTATCTTTTCAGCATCACATTTCTTGCTATATACCTTTCAATGTCTCGGTAGCATTCAATCGCACCTAAATTCGGTAATCTCATCATGGACGAACAAAACGATTCCAAGTCCTGGCTGCCCAAATTCCTTCGTCCTAAATCAACGTCAACACCGCCATCTTCGACCCCTCCTACCCCGCCAAACGAGCGAACATCCCTCCTCTACAAACCAACAGATCCTAATGTCAATCCTGCATCTTCATCCCAATCTTCAGAAGGCTCAACCTACGAGGTCGACGAAAATAAATCAGCTACCAAACAATGGCTCGCCGAATTCTTGCTCCTTTTGCGCGCATCCGTGCCGGTCATCCTAGCATATACATTACAGAACTCGCTGCAAACATTCTCGGTATTGATTGTTGGACGATTGAGCCCTGAGGCTCTGGCCACGGCTGCATTCAGTTACATGTTTGCCATGAGCACGGCATGGTTGATCGCATTGGGTGGAACGACTGCATTGGACACATTGGCCTCGTCGACGTTCACAGGAAGCAAAAATCCCCACGACTTGGGTGTCCTGCTACAGAGATCGTTCATTGTCTTGACCGCTTTCTATGTTCCTGTCGCGATACTATGGGCTTGCTCTGCGCCTATCTTCAGAGCATTGGGTCAGGAGGAGTATATCTGCGTGGATAGCGCCAAGTTTCTCACTGCGCTGATACCGGGAGGATTGGGATACGTATACTTCGAGTCGATGAAGAAGTACCTGCAGGCACAAGGTGAGAAGACTCTCTTTTGACTCTCTTTGTCACTGCCCAGACCCCTATATTAACATCACGTAGAAATCATGCGCCCAGGAACCTACGTCCTCCTCTTCACCTCCCCCCTCAACGCAGGCCTCAACTACCTCTTCGTCTACACCTTCAAAATGGGCCTCCTCGGCGCCCCCTTCGCAACGGGAATCTCCTACTGGCTCTCCTTCCTCCTTCTCGTCCTCTACGCACGCTTCATCGCCGGCTCCCGCTGCTGGGGCGGCTGGTCCCGCGCCTGTCTCGCCAACATGTCGACCTTCGCACGCCTCGCGATCCTAGGCGTAGTCCATGTCGGTACTGAATGGTGGGCTTTCGAAATCGTCGCTTTGGCTGCTGGTCGTTTGGGAACGATTCCTCTCGCTGCTCAGAGCGTGATCATGACTACCGATCAAGTGATGAACACTATTCCCTTTGGCATAGGCGTCGCTGCTTCGGCGCGAGTTGGCAATCTGCTTGGAGCAAGAAATGCGAAGGGCGCAGCTCGCGCTGCTAATGTCGCTGCGTGGTTGAGCATGTTCATGGGTGTACTTGTCCTCATCGTATTGATGTCCGTGAAGGATTTCTACGCTAAGATATTCAACGACGATGTTGCAGTTATCAAGCTCACCGCCGACGTTATGCCCTACGTCGCGCTCTTCCAGATCGCAGATGGCTTGAATGGTAGCTGTGGAGGCAGTTTGAGGGGAATGGGGAGACAACATATTGGTGCTGCGGTGAATATCGTGAGCTACTATATGGGTGCGCTGCCTCTGGGGATTTGGCTGGCGTTCCATGGATGGGGATTGGCCGGATTGTGGGTCGGACAGTGTATTGCGTTGTATTTGGTTGGGGCGATTGAGTGGATCATCGTGGCGTGGAGTGATTGGGAGAAGCAAGTTGAGAACGCGTTCGACAGAATGGATAGTGGAGAGAGGTTGGAAGCTGGAGAAGGAGGACTGGTTGTGGGAAGTTGATGGTGGCGAAGAAAGGGTGGGATTTCGTCAACAAAATTCAAGCGATTACTGGTTAGAAATAGGAAAGCGAGCAGAGGCGTTCAGCAAGAATTGCAAATCAAAAGATCTCATTATGACGGAGGGATTCTCTACAATGAAGTAACGAAATAAATGAAAGTCTTTTGAAGTCCTGTGTAGTGATGGTTCACGTTGGTGCGAAGCTTTTATTCCTGAAGACATGTTGACTTTGCCAGGCCCCTTCTCGTCAGGACTTCAATGTCAACAAGCGATCAGCCAGCTCCTGATGCAACATGGCTTGAGCTAAGATATCGAAATATGTTCACATATTAGTCGCTAGACGTGTCATTTGACACTTCACGTCTAATCACACTCTGAAAAGCAAGTGTTTGAGAACCTAGCATCTCTAGCGATCTGTTCAGCTTCAAGGCTGAAGCAACTAGTGTGACCGTGGCATGGAGCTTTGCTAAAAGAGCATTCACTCTTGGAATGAAAATCAATCAACTAATTCCGATTCCTTTCATTCCCCGTGGTGTCGTGTTGATAGAAAAATATCTTGTATCCACTAACCCGAAACAGAAGTAAACAAAGACACTTATCCCCGTTTGTCGGCTCCATTCACCGCGCACGACACCATCATCAGCCTCACATTTCCTAATTATTACACACTAATATCCGACCTCGCATCAGGCATCTTTTCCTTCGTCCCTAAGCGGGTATAAAAGGGATCTCCCTGCTCCTCCTCGAAACATTCTTTCCTCAACACAAAACACAAAACACATCTTCGATTTCGTCTTACACAACTCGAGATAAATCTTCAACAGACAGATCCAATCAACACAATTAATACAAACCAAGCACAACCGCAATCATGCAATTCCTCACCACCGTCGCAGTCATCGGCCTCACCTTCTCCGCCGTCACTATGGCCAATCCCACCCCTCAAGGCTTCATTAGCCAGGAGAAGTGTGCCAACACTGGCTCCTATGGCTGCGGTACTAGCAACAACATCGTATGTATCCATCCTTTCCTTCCCTAGTGTCAGGCTTGTACTGATAGATCTGTGATAGGTTGTCTGCAATGGTGCCGGCAAGTGGGTTACTGCTGCTTACTGCGGTAGCAACCAGCGCTGTGCTATTGTTGGTGGTCAGCCACACTGTGTTTAGGTAAGTGTCGATAGCATGTCTTCTTTGGACTTCTTCACTTCTCACCTAGTCTTGATTCTTTTATCTTGGTCGTTTCCTTAGATGAGAGGATATTGACTTACACGGCTCCAGATCTCCATCTCGAAATCCATTTCTCGAATCTCCAACTTGGTACGATTGCGACGTTGTGACGTTGGGTGGATGGTGGATTATGGTTCAGGTTTAGTCGCCTGCTTTGGAGTTCGTTTTCAATCAGGGCGGATTTGGGATGGGAAGCGAAGTTAGTGAGGAACTGATGGTCTTTTCGAGATTCTGATACGTTTTGGAGTCGAAATTGAAAGGCCTTTTCCTCATATACATGCTTTGGATTAAAGTGATCAAAAAGTGACGTGATCGATATCCGCTTTTATAATCAGAGCAGCTTCAGTGTCAGCGGGGAATTCATACAAAGTAACGAAGATAAATCAGAATCCATACGGAGGACGCAAGCCAAGTCTCAGCTTCCTTTCCATTAAGAACAAGCTACGGAATGGAGTATAGGTACGCAAATAACACACGACATACGAATCGAAATCCAAATATATTTTCCAACCACTGACATCATCAACCTTCAAACTCACAACCGTCAACGCTCACAGAACCTATTCCAAGTTGCAAAGCCAGAATGCTATTTCTGTAGCATCTACTCTTGATCTTCTATCCCATTTGCCTATAGTGAAAGATCAGCGACTTGTCCACTTGATAAATTGAGAGACAATGCGAAACTTACGATACACATGTCACATCGTTTGTTATTAACCAAGGTAAGTCTTTGGCAGCCATCTCTGAGGTAGTATCTGCACGGATAGTGTGGATATTCGTTCAAGCGGTGTACGCCTCTATCGTCGTCGTCCTTCTTATCTTTGCCCTGGTTGTCCTTAATATCCTTGTCATCTTTGGTCTGATCTTCGATTTTGTCCTTGGTGGTTGAAGATGCCATTATTGACATAGCTTGATGTGTATTTCGCAAGTTACTTTGATGAAGAAGAACAAGATGGAGGAAGAGAGGAGATTACTGACAAAAGATGAACTTTTTTTACTTGAGGGAAGCAATTGTCGTGATCCAAGACAAAGGGGAGTCCAAAATCCCAAAATAGGAGGTTGTTATTCAGGGCTTGTGCTTCGATTCTCCCATTGCGGGAACTCAAAGAAATGATGATAGGATAAAATTCTGAAATTGGTTTGCTACATTGGAAAAGAGCTATTTTGGGGTAGCTTGCAAGCAACGGGTTATGATTAAGAGACCAGTTGTCTTTGGAAATAGGTATCAAATGATGGATTAGGCTTGATTGAAGCTGATATTAATACGTATTTCACCCATACGTAATAATCGCTACTCATTGCGGATCCACCTTGATTTTAAAGTCGTGACTTATTGTTGGTACTTTGCTACAGCTTTCGGCCAGGAGGGCTTGCACAGCCTGACTGTTGTTGAATCCCGTCAAGGCGAGTCGTCTTAGACACCGGCTCGCGGCGTCATCGTGTGAATGGACAGGTGGGAGTTGGCGACGCTAGTCTGAGAAGCGTTTCCTGCCCATTTGAGGTGTCCTGATGGTGGTGAGTCTGTGGATACTGCAGTGCCGGTCTCTTTCACCGAAGGCGAACAATGCCAGCGACCATATAGTCCCCACCACAATTTACTGCTGGGCCGCATATCTAATTGAAGATCATCGAGTTCATCGTGAGCTCAAGGAGGGCCGAAAACCGTAACGATTCCGTCAGTGCCAGCACAGCACCACTGATCGCCTCTCCCATTCTCCTTCCATGCAAGACAACTGATCACATTCCTCCTTTGCTTCTCCTTTCCGTCCATACCGATCTTCTTCTTCGATTCAGCTTTCGAGCCCTCGACCTTGATCTTCTCCACCACTTCTCCACTCATCGTGTCCCAAACCACCACTTCTCCATCTGGCCCTTGAACATCTTCGTTACCGCATAGTACCCATCTGTCCCTGTTTCCAAAGCCACTTCTGAGTCTGAACTCCTCATTCTTCCACCCCTTGCCTTTATAACTCTTCAACAATCCCCCACTATCCCGATCCATCAATCGTATCGAACTATCCAACCCACCAACCAAAACCCCCTTCCCATCTCTCGTCCTCTCCAAACTCGTCACACTCGTCCCAATGACATCCGTCTCCACCCTCCCAACCCTCAGATCATAGCACCTGACCCTCCCATCCACACTGCCCGTCAAAATCTCATACTCCGCACCCCCAGCTCCAGCACCCCTTCCAGCAAGCACACAACTAATCGAGTCCCTCGCATCTTCAAGAACCATAATCGGCTTGTAGCTCTGACTCCTCAAATCCCATATTCTTACACTCGCATCGAAGCTCCCACTAACCAGAACACTATCTCCTTGCCCGGCGAACGTAACGGTATTGATCCGCGCTGTGTGGCCCTGGTTACCGCCTAGTCTGCGGATGGTCTGCGCGGTAGTGACATCCCAGAGGAAGACGGAGCGGTCGCCGCCTGCGGAGGCGAAGGTTGCGTTGTCGGTTGCGACGGTGATAGAGAGGACTTCATAGCCGTGGGCGGAATAGGTTTGGATTAATTGAGTAGGTTTTGGGGGTGCGAGGGGGTCGATCGAACCGGATGAGGGGCGCGAGGGGTTGTACAGGCGGATGGAACGGTCGGAGGAGCCGGTGAGAATGTAGGTTGAGGGGAAGGAGGAGTAGGTTAGGGCGTGGACTGGGCCTGGAGGGTGTCAGCCTTGTCTGTATAGGAGGATTGGAGGAGTGAAGACGAAAAGTCACGCACCATTGGAACCAAGGAGTTGGGTTAGAGGTCTTGACGGGAAGGCCATGAGTATACAGTTCCTCGAATCGAGAGTGTATGTTGACTTACCCAGCTTGTATTAATCTGTGAACCTGGAAGCTTGGTCCCAAAAGATATCCCGCCCCAGCCGGTGACGGGCGGCAGAATCGCCGAACGTACCCTAGCGCTCCAGGCTGTGGATCACTGAACAGTAGGTAGGTATCCCTTGCAAGCCTAAGCGAAATTTTGTCAACATCAACATCCCCTTAACATCTGCTTGTTTTATTGTGCTTTGCTAATGTCGGCATTCTCCATCAACAGACTGCATCTCACTCGTATCTTGATGCCATTGGACACAAAATACAGCTGGAATGATGATATATCTACCGAGCTGTCGTTGTGTCCTCCTGCGGCTCCGTTCACTAGATCTGGTGGACCTTGGGGCACCGTTTCTTGGTAAGCACGTATTTTTCTTAATTGCCCGTGTCTGGAAGATTTGTCCGATGCATTGATAGATTAGTAGACTTCAATATAAAAGCAGCTACAGCAGGGAATGGTTGGTTTTAAGTAAGTCCGTTCCGTCGCCTCAGGATGCTACCAAAACAGCTCCTTCCGAATCAGTAAGTGAGTGTTCTTTCCTCTTTTATTCAGGCTACGACCTCCTGTCCTTCCCCTCATCCTCAAGTCGCACTTCAGCTTCCATATCGTGGAAGCAACAGACTCTCAACAAACAACCGCCGTAGCGATATCTCGACGCGTTTTAAACGCGGTTGTGCGTGTCTCCCTGTCGTACATCAACAAATCCAGCTCGAATCGCTTCCCTCAGCTCGTAACGACGCATTATATTCTCGAAGCTGTAGCTGATCTTCACATAATTACCTTCTCACCTCCCATCAGGTGTTTTCTACCGTGGTTTGGACCTCACTCGGTCTCTCCATCAGACTCGCGACACAGCCCAAATAACAAGCACGACTTCACCATTACTCTCACAGTTCCTTCTACCTTGATATCCAACTGAGTCTAGCCAAGAAAAGTTTTCGCCTCGTGGTGATTACTCTCTTTCCCTTGATAACAAAGAATCATCATACTGAAGCTGACTCATTTCAGGATCTGGCAACAAGTCCGACACGCAACCGTCAGCAACCCATGCCGCGATGGATTCGACCGTCACGCTTTCAAGCGCGCCAGCCGGCGACACGTCTGGTGCTACCTCAAGTGAAGATAGCACAGGCTCGAGCCATCTTGAACAGAATCTGGAAGCGCTTGGGGCTGAAACCCATCAGGACCCATCCCCTATATTCACCAAATTCCAAAGCTTCCGGCAGAGTTGCGTCTGAAGGTGTGGAACTACGCCTGCTGTATTACTCGCAATCTAGTTCTGCAGATCAAAGACCTAAGACGAGATAGATGGGACGAGTTGACTCCTTACCGTTTCTATACTTCATGCCCGATGCCAGCAGTTCTAGCTGTTTGTCAAGAGTCGAGGGCTGAAGCACTTCAGCATTACAGTCTTGAGTTTGAAGTACGTGGCACATGGGAATGGAGAAGTTGCCAAGTGACCTTCGATGCTCCACCTACCATCTACATAAATTGGAGCTTTGGTCGGGTTTGCATCTTGAAATTGGGAAGTATGGAAGTATGCTACTTGGGCGGCGAACAAATTACAGAGCGATTGAAGGAGTTACGACAGAGATTTCATCTCAAGAAACTGCGATACCTCGCTTGTGAGCTCGAAACATGGGACGACCTGGACTGTATGTATGGATTCCACCATCGAGACTTGATTCCGTTGTCTCGCGACAACACCCACTTGGTGGAGGTCCTTTTGTTTCAAGAAGTCAAGAACATCCACTATTCATACGAAGCACATGGTATGCTGGATTTTGGAAGGGTCTCGGAAGACCAAAAGGGACGTTTCAACTATGCTATCGACCAGCTTTGCGAGACGGTTCATTCGGCTTGCGGTGATATCAAAAGCTCAGAGCCGCCACCGATGCCATTTGACACACGCTGTGCAGAGGTCATCTTCGACAAGGGTGAAAATAACGGAAAAGAAGCCAAGTATGGAATGAAGAAGCCAAGTGAGGGAGGAAATGGCGCGGCACTTGTGCTGAAAGGAGAGACCTGGAAGTATACATACTCTTGATGGAGAGCACAACAGACCATGGAGACCTACCATTGTCGAGGAATTTCGATCTCTCATTGCATGTAGAATTTGATTTTCTGGCAGCAGATGAATGGCTATTGCTTGGAGTGCGCTCAGTACAGTCACTCACCGGCAATGGAAGTGGAGGAAGTGAAGGATAGCTTTTATATCGAGACACAAGCAAAAGCATGGAGATAGCTACTTATACACTGGCCGGGTAAAATTATAGCTACTGAAGTTATTCTTGAGCCTTGCCTTATGAAAATTTCCTCATGCTATATGAATTCTGGATCTTCTGCCTGAATTACCGATGGATTACTTACAGTCTGTGACTGCTTCTCATCACGCCATCCCCTCGACCCTTCCTCATAGTAATATGTCCAATCAACTCCAGAATGCCTCATTTGAAATTGAAGACCAAGAAGACGCCGCTCCCTATATCCATTCACAAATCCGCCAAAGTCCCCACCAAACAGAATATCAATCACCGCCCCGTACGCCTCGCCGCATCACCCTTCCCCATTTCCTTTCGCTCAACCATACTGCATATTCTGCTGCGGCTTAGGCGCGCCCTGTCCTCCCCCGGGTGGTCCACCTCCCCAACCAGCTGGCGGTCCTCCCTGCTGCTGATGTTGCAAGGGCACGCCACCCCCTCCTCCACCATCCTTCATCGCGATAACATCCTGTCTATTGGGCAGCGGCTGTGCGAAATTGCAGATCGAGCAGACGACGTCTTCGTAGCCGTGGACGCTGAGTGGGATCACGGGGATGAAGCAGAAGGTGAACCACGGGTTGCGCTTGATTACTCGAGCGGAGTAGTTGCCCTGGAGGGGAAGGGGTGTTAGTTGATGTGGTTGGTAGAGGAAGGAGAGGGGAGGAGGGGGATGGGGAGACATACGCAGTTGTGGCACTGGCAGAGGACTCCTTCGTAGCCTTGTAGTTGTTTGGAGAACTCTGCGAGAAGAAAGATCCGTTAGTAAGAGAAGTCATGAAGAAGTCGTGATCTGATCCGGAACAAACAGATAGATAGACAGGGCTGAAGTTCCAGAAGACAAGGGGCGCAAGGACCGTGGGGTTTGGGTTCGGGGTTCACGAACCGTGTTCTCCACATGTGAAGATGAAACACATTCTGTCTATATATTGGACTGTTCGATGCGACTGTGAAAATATCCGATCTTCAGTTTGTGATGTAGTAGTGTAGGTAGTAGGAGGAGGTTGTACAAAGTTGGATTGCGCGTCAGGTCATGAAAGAAGTTGAAGTTGAAGGTTCCTCGGCGGTGGCTGTGCTCCACGTTCGTCCCAGCCAAGAAAGTCCATCCTGAACCGGCCTTCCGGTGTCGATCGGCGGCGATTCCCCATTGTCGCGTCATGTTAGAAGGAGCTATGACCACCCATCAACGCTAAAATTAACCGACCCGCCACTAAAATTCAGTTGCGTCAAGCTACAGAAATCTTTTGATGGAGCTTTCTTCTTCTTCTCCTTCTCTTCTTCTTCAAGCGCCGTCCCCTTCAACGCTGCGTTTCTATGCTACAAACAGATATGTGTTGGTTCGCCCACGTATATCAGATCTATCTTCGGATCGTACCTTTGCATATGAGAAATTCGGAGTACTCTTCAATATCACCTTCCCTCCGCTCCTACCTTCTCGAAAGTAGTGCGCGGAGACAGGTCTGCCCGCGAGGGTTCGGCGCGATTTTCGCGTCTGCAATTGGCATCAGAAAAGCAGGGCTTGGTCTCTCCTCATATACTGCCTCTTAACTGGGGTGAGAAAGGGGAGAGTGCTAAATACCCTATGGGAGAGCCGTTGCGAAGATTGTGTGTGCTGAGGCATGACACTTAAGTGCAATACGCAGCGTGCCTTTGCCTTTCGTTGCCTTGTGTGGCGGAGGGTGGGGTACAATTCGATTCCGATTACTCTGTTGGGGACGGCGCTTCCAATCTTCCTTTCAGGTCAGTGTCTCGGAGAGGGCGGGAGATTGTATGGGATACTACTAATTATCTGGATTGACGTAGTGTTCAAGTCCCTTGCATCCGTAGCCGCTCTAACGCAAGATGCGCTGCTTCGATTATACGACCTCATCAGGGAACCCAAAATACCTCTTGCCCACAAGTTTGAGTCTAGCGACTCGCTCCGGATTGTAGGCATGTGGTGCTGCAAGAAATTGATGGGAATACTTTGCAAACAGAAGAAAAGGGATCATCATTGAACGTATGCGACATCATCCAGCAGATCATTGATGGCACCAGGAGACTTGGATTCTACCTAGGCATCATGGATTGAGCACATTCCTCTGCTGGCCTTAGGACTCTCGTGCAAACTGCTTGCCATAATATCTCTCCGAATTGCTGGAATCCGCTGCAAATGGCTCCGGAATCTTCGGCGAGATTCAGGTAAAGCATGAAGTTCTTGCTTGATCTCTTATCGCCAATTGTCGAGAACACCTAAGACTTAATATAATGGGAGCACAAGATTCCCAGTCTGCCCTGAAAGGCAAATAGCCAGGTGAGGATGTATAATGTACGAGGCAGTGTTAGTCTACATGTAGCAATTAGAGATGAGGACATTACAGCCTGTAATTTTGTTCAGTACAAAACCCTAGAAAGTGATTCACACACCAAAAAATCTACTCAAGTTCTGGAATCTGAATTTCATCCAAGCTCTCGTTTCAGAAATTGTGCTGAGCTAGCCTTTACTTGATTCTCCCCTCTATTTACTATATTTCATCTCAGACCGATGTCTCCCCGGATCTGCGATAACGATAAGCCGCTCCAGATCCAAATCTAAGAAGTCGTTTCAACAATCCCATCATCATCAACATCCATACCTCCACAAATGCCACCCAAACGTCGCCGCTCAATCGCCAGCCCCGATGTCTCTCTCCCAGTGACCAAGCGAGCTCGCCGTCCATCTCAAACCCCGGCATCACCACCACCCCTCAACCACATCACCAAACTCTCCGACGAACTCCTAATCCGCATCCTCCACCTCCTCCCCCTCCCCACCCTCCTCCGCGCCCACCTCATCTCCCACCGCTTCTACCGACTCTCCTCCGACTCTCAAATCTGGAAGAACCTCTACTACTCGCGCTTTGTCCTGCCTCGCGCGCTTCGCATCCCGGGGATCAGGAACGCGCCGCCGCGCGATGAAGCGCTTGTTTTTAGTTCGAGAAGGAGCAGGTGGTTGGGTGAGGAGGGGCTGGTTAATCGTGGGGATGGGAAGAGTACGGATTGGAAGGGGAGGTATAAGTTGAGGCATAATTGGAGTAGGGGCGTTTGTGAGTTGAGGGAGATTAGATTGAGGGAGGAGAGGCCGAGGGGTGGGAGTGGGAGGGTGTTGGTTAGGATGGCGGAGGGGGTTGTGTTGACTGTTGATGTGGGTGATGGGTTGAGGGGGTGGGATTTAAAGGGGAGGGGGTTGATCGCTGGGTTCGAACTTGGGGAGGGGGAGGTGCCGACTTGTTTGGCTGTTGATGAGCAGGATGGAGGTGCTGAGGGGCTTGGTGTGGCGGTAGGCTTTGAGGATGGTGGATGGAGGACTTGGAGGTTGGATTTGAGAGAGAGGAGATTTATGGAGCGCCATCGCCATCCGGCTTCGAGTAATGGGACGTTGAGTGCGGTTGCGTATGCATATCCGTATTTGCTGACTATTACCGAGGAGCAGCTGCTCTCCTTATACTCGTTTACTCCCATTGTTCCGGTGGAGAAGGACTCGGAATTACCTCAAGCTTCTACCAACCTTGATGAAGAAGCTGAAGAGATCGAGGGGAACATCGTTCTCGAGGGAGAGCCGCAGCCAATTTCTCCATCTCATCTGGAAGACCAAGAAGTGCCGCCACCATTAGATCAGCCAGACTCACCACGCCTCCTGGCATCCCTCAAATCCCACACCTCCTGGCCACCACTTTCCCTCTCGATCCGAACGACCTCAACAACACTTATTGCAAGCATTGCCTACACTCTCCGAACCTACACCTCAGGCTACACCGTTGGCCTCCAAGAACTCCACCTCTCCCTCACAACCGGAAGCGTGATCTTCTCACGCCTCACATCAGCCCTCCCACAAGGCTTCACTTCCATCTTATCAGCATCATCCTCGCCATCCTCTGCTTCAAATTCCGAGAAATCTACTTCCCCAGCCGGCACTTTGAGAAGCGAAAGCAGCTGTCCAACATCCCTCTCCTATTCACACCCCTACATCCTGGCGACACATCCAGATAACACATTGACGCTCTACTTATGCACGTCTACTGCCTCGACTCTCAGCATCACCTCGGGTAACAAGCTTTGGGGCCATACCTCGTCCGTGTCATCAGCTGAGATCACGCCGCGGGGTAAAGCAGTCAGTGTCTCGACGCGAGGGAATGAGCTGCGAGTTTGGGAATTAGAGGGTGGGCTGGGAGGCAGCTCGTCTTCGTCTAGTGGGTTCAATGCTGGGTTGAGGAAGAGGGGCAGAGCCGGGGTGGAAAAGAGCGTTGTTGTTAGACCGGCTGCGAGTAGAGACGACAAGTATAACTTGGATTATGAGAGTCAGAGGAAGGAGAGCTTTGATCTGGGTTTAGCATTGGGTGGAGATGAAGATGATATGGAGGGTTGTAGGAGGTGGGTAGGGTTCGATGACGAAGTGGTTATTGTGTTGAAGGAGAGTGATGGAGAAGCTGGGAGACAGGCTCTTATGGTTTACGATTTTACGTGATAGATGGACCATCTGCAGCTGACAAGATTAGAAATCTACAAACATAGAAGTTCAATCTCCGAGTCTTGTAGTCGTATCTTTATTTGTTGTCATCGTAGTCGAGCCTCTTTTCGGATTCCCAGGTTGTGGGGTACTAGGTATGTTGCTAGGTGGCAGCTCACGAGGATTCGTGGTAGACTTAACGTGTAGAGAGGGAGGCGTCGAATTCGATCATAGCCTTGTATCAAATTGATATCTTCAGATTGTGCAGATCAGAAGGAAGTATGAGGACTTTCTCATTTCATGTTAAATAGTACCAGATAACGTCGTGAGCTATCCTCAGTTTATCCCTTCCTGTCAGAGATGAGTTTGAAACCGCATTGGCATTTCGCCTTGAGGCCCTTTCCAAAACACTTTATAGCATGACAATCAATTGAGTTCAATATCAATCTTGATTTGCCCCTCCATATCAGAATGCTCACTCTCAGTAGTGAGGTACGCCAGATCCGAGGCCTTGTCGGCTTCGTTGATGGACCAAGTATTTGTTGCTTCTACAGAAATTCCAGACGGCGTGAGTACAGAGCGAGACTAATGAAGGGGAAAGGGAGAACTAGAGTTGACGTACTGCACCAAAGTCTCTTGTACGAGCCGTAACATACATGGCCAAAGTCAGAATAGCATGCGTTACTAATTTTGCCGTCGTCCGCCTCTCGGTTAGGCCAGTCTGTGCTTCTCATCAGGCTGTATGTAAAACATGTTACCCGCTGCTCTCTAGCAGTCTCGGCCTCTACTGATGTCCCATGGAAGGGATGTCTCGCCGAGATTGAGAAAGATAACGCGTGTGTATGCCGACTTACTAATATTCGTCTCCATTCCATTGGCCTGGCTTGTAATCCGACGATCCGCAGAATGGGGCCGTTCCAAACCACTTGCAATATGGCGTCCTGGGAGATTGGGGATTGTAGCAAGTAGACAGCACTCCAGGGACTGAGGTCGAGGAGAAGAGGAAAAGTGCGATGCTGATCTTCATCTTGAGGATAGCTGTTTGGGTGCTATAGGAGTCACGACTTGTGGGTAGCTGTTTTGGGAGTGTGTTGCGAGTCTGGCTATAGTAGGAACTTCACTGCAGCAGAAGGGAACAAGATTCTCTTTTTATACTCTTTGGATCATCAACAGGAGGTATATGTGAGACCTAGAAGGGAACAGCATCTTTCAACTATACAAAGCAGATCAATGGGGACACAGTGGTTAGACAAGACACCGATACATGGTAGAAGATCGGCGATAACTATGATCCTCCAAATTTCGGCAGTGTGACCATGAATTGGGGGTTAAATTGTTTCTACTCGGACTTTTCTCAATAGACCATCTATACAAGATCTATACAAGATCTCTGATACTTGGTACAGGCCCGAAATATTGTACATCTCCTGTCTGTGCGGGTTCTAGATATTTCTATGGAAACCAGGTTTATTAGCGAATCAACTCCAAGACTGTGATAAATCGCACAGACAAGAAATTAACATTATTTACCCATGTTACGAAGTAGATTTCGTGAGAATAAGACAGAACATGTAGTGTTCTTCCGGCTGTGATGTCTGGAACCCTTCCCTTGCCCTTAAATGTCGGTATGTTTGTTTTGAACAGCCGAAAACTCCTTCCACAATTGGAGAGCGAGAATGACTGTGCCCTTTAAACATCGGGAACCATACAAGACCGACTGTGGGCTAGAATTTACCTTGAACTACCAGAATTGCGAAACTCGAAATTGGTTTGTCACTTCTGATGTCATGACGGTGCCAAAGAAGAACAACGATGCAACTCTTTCCCAATTCGGCGACCTAGTTGAGATTTCTGAACGTAAGAACTTCGTGTATGGACAACTCAGCTGTCAGTCACCAAAGCTAGGAAATGATTTCAAAAACATCTTCCAATGGACCAAATCTACCTTCCTCTTCTCAACGGCATAGGAAAAGAGGTCGCATTCCGTGAATGCCGGCTTGGTTTCCAAACGTATGCTGAATGATTGTAAGAGTCGACTTCGACTTCTGGATATCGGAGTGACAAGGCAAGCTGCTTCTGAAATATGATCGCCGAGCACCGCCCACGAACAAGTACGAACACTACTGGAGTAAAGCGCGAGGCACAGTACTCAATTTAAGTTCATCAACGTGAAGCATTACACTTGTGCGTATTAATGATGTAGTCATCACTGGTCATACTTTAGATTCGAGCGCAAATACGAGGCCGTAGTGAGCTTTGCTATGGCGCCTTCAAGGACAGTTGTTTTGCCGACTTCATAAGCGAGCCGCATGCGACTCGCAGGCATAAGCCAATATTGTCCGTGGTTTTGTAGCTGCTCATACCGTATCAACATTGCTTCGCATCCGTTTTTCAGGGACTCTCCTGACGAGATCTGTATCTCGAGATTTGGTCGTATTTGTGGTTACACGAGAATTGCCTTGTACGATAATGTCTTGTCGAACAATATTCTGGAGCACTGACCGCCAAAGCACAATCGCTTTTTTCAAGTGAGAAAAGAAAAATGTTGGTGGATGAAGCTGGATAGCACTACTTGTCTCATTCCATTTAGCCCCATCCAATTTCTTCCATCATTGTAAAGTACATTATCCACGGCGCGAGCCAAGGTGAAGTCATATAAAGGCGATATTGGGAAGAATGAAATCATGCTCGTAACAATTTCGGTCATCCATTACTTTGTGAATAATACCCATGCGCACACTGTGATTTACACCAAAAATTATCACTGTTGATCTCTTCGACTCTACCATGTGCCTTCCATTCATCAAGTCTGGAATCTAAAATTCTCATTCTTCAGATCCGTCGTGTCGTTGAATCCAGTCATAGCAGCCGCATCGCGACTTGCAAGCCCAATCGCATCCCTCTTCCTATTCAAGGAGTGTAGGTAGAACTTGAATGCCAGCAAAAGCAAGAACGTCAGACTCATGAACACAAGGATGATGATAAATGCCGTCGGATAGTGCTGCTTCTCCTCCTGAGTCAACACCGTGATCGGCGCAATGCCGTTACTGATACAGTAACTCGCCCAGACCAGGCCGGCAGTGAAAGCTTTCTTGGTATGCCCAGCGGTGTTGGCGGCCATGAGTGCGAGAATCATAACGTAGGTAGTCGAGAAGACGGCCATCATGTAGAAACCCCAGAGAGGGACGCCGCGATTGGAGGTCTTTGATGTCCAGCTATCAGATTGCCAGACCATGGTGCTACCGGCTATGACGGGGAGGCAGCAGAACATGGCAATTATGGTACGTGTGTTGCGTACGTAACAGGAGATGAGACCACCGACGAGGAGGAAGACGAAAGCCCAGACGCCGGCGCCGCCGAGCAGGAGAATTGTGCGGAGGGTTGAGAACTATGCAGTCATTAGTGTGAGCGTAAAACGCTAGGCTAGAGAGAACTTACACCGAAAGACTTGACGATGATTGAACCGAACCCAGTGACAGCACCATTGGTGAAGTTACACAAGAAGGTGATGGAGACATAGAACCAAGTTTTCGGGTCAGTGAGCGCCTCCTTGATTTGGTCCATCTTCACAGTCTTATTCTCAAGCCCAATCTGTTCCCATCTCATACGCTCGACAGCAACAACCTTCTGTTCCTTGGTCAAGAAATATGCAGTGAGCGGACTATCCGGCAGGAGAAACCACAATGCGGCGCCCCAGACCGAAGTGATACTTCCGATGATCATGAACTGGTAGCGCCAAGCAGGCATGGGACCATTGATCTGTCCGATACCGTAAAGAATGAGCGTGCCGATCAGCGTTCCGATGCCGACTGAAGAGTACCAGATCGCGTAGCGGAGAGGCTGTTCTTGACGTTTGTACCACATGGCAGTAATGAGAGAGAAGGCGGGTGCGATACCAGCTTCTGTGAAGCCGAGGAAGAAGCGTTGAACCATGAGACCGGCGTAGCTGTTGACGGCGACGGTACAGACAGTGACACCTCCCCAGATAAACATCGTAATAGAGACGTATTTGCCAAGAGGAAAGCGTTGAGAGAAGTATACACCTGGGAGGACTTTCTGGCGTTAGTCTCAGAGTAATGATAGAGAACGAGCCACTCACGGCCTAGAAGATAGCCCCAGTAGAATATCAGGGAAGCATAAGAGTATCTTGAAGTGTTGATGACAGGAATTCTGCCATCAAAATCACTGTGCATGTGTCAGTCCTCCTATGTCCTATGAGATCTCGACGACATACATTTGAAGCAGATCCAGATCAGTCAATATGCCAAAGAGAGCTGCACCAGTCAAGCATGCCTTGTCTAGGTACTGAAATGCGAAGGACAAGAACATGACTGGGACCAGGAACACATCCACCCGGCGGAGAACAGCCTTCTCTTCCTCTGGAGAGATATCTGCCGCGATAGCGGTATCGACAAGCTGTGCAGCGATATCCCCGCTCCCACCATGTCTTCCTTTTTCGTAGGCGACATCGTCTGAACCTCGAGTAGTATTTGGGGCGATGGTCTCGCCCACAGTATCTTCCTGCTTCGTCATTTTGTTGAAGTTGAACTGGCCAAATGTGAAAGTACTATGGCAAGACGTGAACAGCAATAGAAGAATGGAGACCATCAAAGAGCAGGGCCCTCCTCATATTTTACATATTTCAACTCTGCGCCTCGCGACTTCCACATACTCCAGGTCCCGCGGTGCCCCGGATTATCACAAGGAGAGCACTCATTATTGACTCCTTGGCGAGAAATGGCTAAGCATCCAAGACGCAGAAGAACCAATACCCAAGTCTCATGGCAGAGATCGAAAGCGGCAAACTAACAAGAATCTGGGACTTCCCCGAATCCATGTGTAACACTTGCACAAACGAACGCGGTCTTCTGACAGGGATGGCTGCAAGGAGAGCTAAAGCACGAGGCTGGATTGGAGGGTGTCATTCAGGTGTCTCGGGATTGGGTATCGTGATCAATTTTGCATCTCCCCAATACGGTTGCTATTGTCCGTTTCTGCCAAGATGGCACCCCGCGTTTTTGAGGGACTTGGCGGCATGTTGGTTATTTTGTGGATGCTGTGGCCAATGGTAACACGCGTGGTCGGCCAAATGCAGGTATTGGCACAGGTGGTGGCCGGGTCTTTGTTCAGCTCTGGAAGTTCCAAGGGTCTTGGAAAAGTTTATGGCTGAGGACGATGAGAGACGGGATGAAGAAAGGTTGGACTGACCGAGTCACCGAGGCAAGCGAACGAACGCCACAATTGCAACAGCACCTCTTTGTGATAATGTAGGCACGTGAAAGGCCAAGTGCTTGACTGGAGACGTGAAGAATGAGTTGACTTTGAAATCGAGACTTTGATCGAGCGCCATATAATTGTGCTGGGCTTGCTATCAGCGTTTCCTTGATGGTTGTAAGTGTCGCGCTGTGTAAGCGAAATGACTCGAGCCCCTTTTCAAGCCAACATAAGCCACATCAATCACCTTCCCAAGCCTTAGCCACTCAAAGCTCTGATACGGAATGTAAGTGGGCGGGAGGACCTGACGGCCAGTCTACTTTCTTTTCTTTTCTTTCCCTCGAAGCAAGGCATGAAAAGGCTTCAGCCTCATGGCGAACCAGTCGCTTCTCGAGTTTCCCAAGCTCAAGTCTTTCATCTTAGGCTTTCCAGAGCTTTTGTGTAACCCCGGATACATTCTCGGTGCTTACGCGAGACTGGCAACCAATTACTCGTCGCTATCGCCTTGAAGTGAGTCGAAAGGGCAACACTTTGGCAATCCTTTGACCAAGAACCAACCTCGATACACGCGCAGACTGATCTATGAGAAGTGAAGTACTTAACTCTGGCAAATTGGCGGGTCGCAAGGATAGCACCGAATACGTACTGCTTTTGTTTTTGGCAGGCTCACAGGAGGGACAGCTACTTTCTCAGAATACACAACGTCCAACCACTGTGGCATACCAGTCGTCCCTCTGTAGTATGCCCTCGGATCCCTCTCAAGTGAAACGAGAATGCAGAGAATAAAAGCGGCAAAATTTCATTCATTTCAACGCAATGCGCCTCTATATGCTTTCTCTAAATTTACAATCAGCTGGAGACCAAAATCGTTCTGTTGTCCAGCCACTCACAGCTCAGTCTTTCTCTTGTCCTTGATCTTTTGAGGCTGCGCTTTAGGTGGTGGGAAATGGCCTTCCAGATCCATCCACTCGCCTACAAATGCAGTAACCATCCTCGCCCAATCTTCTACCGTAGGCATATCCAGATGCTCTGCATCGTCTGCCATCGTATGCCATACACTTGGGAATGGCGTGGGTATAATGTGGAGAACCTCAACCCCGCGAGCCATAAATGGGATGTGATCATCTTGCACACCCCAAGCAGCATTGAACTGGTCTGGTCCTTTCTCGGTTTCGGGCAGGAAAGGCTTTCCTGCAGATGATTGCTGAATATTCAAGCCACGAAGTCTAGACTCAATCTTTGCTAGATTTTGATATGCCCAATGCGTTGTCTTGAAATATGAAGGAACGTGCGGGTTGGGCGCTCCAAGCAAGTCGAGGAGGAGAAAAAGGGTTATGGAGCTCAAGCTAGAATGGTATGTGGACATCGCAGCGTGCGGAGTAGCCTCCCATTCTTCTGCCAAAGATCTAGCAAATTAGCCCATATCCAAAAGACGAGAAGTGCTGTACACACCTAGCTCCGTACAGAGAATCCGAATCTGTCCAGCTGACAAAAGCTTCCTCCCCATCTAGCAACAGAATTTGTACACCCTTCTCTTCCTCCAAGCCATTAGAACCTTCCGCTTTCATAGCATCCCACTTCCGAGTCAACGCCTCATCTACACTGCGTGCAGCATGCATAATCATTGCGCAAGGAGCAGCACTGTCCGTTGCGCCAATAAAGCCAGGTGGAGAGAGCTTAGAATCGAAATGCGCAACCAATGCCAGTCTTCCCACATCCCCAACTTTCGTCCATGGCGGATCGCGCGTTATAACGATATTCGTAAAGGGAACTTGCTTGTTCCCAGTAGCAGGAGTCGTCGAAGTAGAGTTCTGAAACTCGATGGTCCAGTTTGGTAAATTCGTCTTGAACCAGTTCACGAAATGCTGTTGGACAGCTGTTGATCCTGGCGTGCCTGGAACTCGAGGGACCAGAATCGGTGCTAATATCGAGCCCGTCTTTATATCAAAGTCTGCGCCTGCTGCTGGGAGGTTTCGAAGGGTGTCGTCGGATAAAGGAGTGTACGCTGTGACGCTGAGAAAGGTACAGAGCATCAACAGGATCCGTAGTAAGGGCAACTCCATTTTCGTGTCGTGATAGGCAAATGCCTAGAGTCTCAAGAGTGAGATTTCCGCAGAATCATGACCAATTTACCTCTTACAATTGTTTGACTTCAGGACATGACATCTGTCCCTGTAAATAGCCGCAATCTGTCGGCAGTGAGATTGCCGGAACGCGCCAGTCGCGTTTGCGGCGCCAAGACCACAGCCATCTCTTGACAAAGAACATCAAACTTCAAACCTCTTTAAAAACTACCTCCTGTGGGAGACTGTGTATTGTATATCTCCTCCACTTCTGTTTCGGCAGTAGAAGTAACAGGCTATCATTACCAATGTTCAAACCCATTTCAGTACTTTGCTCCGACCGGAGGATAATGGTTGATATCCCATCAGATATTCCGGGTTTACATTTTGCCTTCAAATATTGGCGTGCAGGCAGTTCTTTGCCATTTTCTTCGCTTCGTAAGATGTCTGTTTTGACACAGTAGCTCTTCGCGATTCTGGATTACTTCTTGAGTCTGCACCTCATATGTAATTCCCCATCTGTCGTACGTCTTTCTTTCTGCATTACCTTCTGCCATACATATCACCATTCGGTTAGAATGATGGTCACTAGAACAAGAATCTGATATTATTGTTCTCATACCGTTCCATTTTATCTACCAAGAGGACCATAGTGCGAATTTCACTCGTAATTTAACCTTCCAGATCTACACACGGACTGAATATTGTACGAGAACCTTAGTCATTCTTCAAAATAGGACTCCGTATATGTAAATCAGATCATTATATGCAGAGTTTTGTGAGAGGCAGAGTCGTGGAATATGTTTAAGGTTGCGAAGTGACTCCTACGTGGAATCAGAATGGGGCTCGCTTATTATACAACCAAGAAACAACAACAATTGCTAATACGGGAAAATGGCCTTTGTATGTGGATAATATCAACAATTTCCCCATTTCCCAAAAAGCACAGAAAACTTTCGGGAACGGCCGAAAGCAATTAACGGGTTTATTAGCTGGACCTCCTCGCGCCGTCTGGTGCGACATGTTATAGCTGTCAGCTTCTCGTCTCTAATTATTGGTCGCTCACGCCTGCGAAGTTCTAGGGTCTCTTTAAAAGATCGAAGCATGTTGTGAAAAAAATATGTGCAGTGTGACTTGCCTCTACAGCTTCATGTCATAATAGCAAATAGAAGCCGCCATAACATTTTGTTTCGATCCATTCCTTGCCCAGAGCCAGTGTAACAAGGCTGAGGCTAGACTCGCACCAGCTCTTCTAAATGGATCAAAAGATCACAATATTCAGCGCAAGCTGAATACGCTTAACTCCTTGTATATGTTGCCGATTACTGTCACGTTCTCACTACAGCCAGCAAAACGAATCGAATAGAGCAGTCCAAGATCCCCAAAGCTAGGGGGCCTGGCTGCTTTATATCCAGTAGATAATTAGGTATCTTGCTGAAATTCACTTTGTTAGCATTTAATCGCTGGGCATAACGATCGTATTGATTGCCTGGAAGGTTTTGCTTTATTGTACGTATTGCACCAACCTCGCATCCTGTTAATACTCCTCCAGCAGAGGGTGCGGATCTCGCTCTCCAAATGTCTCAAATGTGTTGATTACATGAGCCTAGTAGGGTTAATGCAACTGTATGAGGATGCCAGACTTGCATTCCCACCCTGATAAACCGATACCGAGGGATAGGCGCAAAGATTCCTCTCAAGCAGTGTCCCGTTGACTTCCCGGGTACCTCTAGCAGGGACAGTTTGTGGCGAAGTGCCGTTCTCAACCCACGCAACAAGCTGGTCTAAGATGGCAATGGGTGCAGCTCCTACACCCCCTGCGCAATGGCCCACACCAGGCGCCAAGAAAAGTTTAAAGTATTCATGAACACCAGCATCGAGGGCAGAGACTCGATCGTAATACTGAATAGAGCCGCCAACAGGTATGTAGTTATCAGCACTTCCATGCCAGCTGAGTAATTTTTGTGCCGCTGGTCTTCAGATCTGTAAGATCGGGATCGTTGGTACCGATTATCGAGTCATACTCTTGGTAACCAGCGTGCACCAGGCGAGAGAAGTTTGCAGAAGTAATTGTGCCAAGGTCAAATGATGCGTTCTTCGCGATGAAATACTTGAACCAGTCTGCCCCAATACCCCAGGCAGTTGAAGAACAGTTGCCTGCCTCAGCGCAGTCTGTATCTGTCACTGACGTGATTGCACTATCGTAAGCGAATCCAGGATAGAGCGGTCGTCCTTGAGGGGTCAGTAGGCCTGACCAGGTCTCATTAGCAACCATTGCTGCCGTCTGAGAGATTGTGGCGTTTGTCCTGTTTCCGCAAGCGATGGGTTCACCCACGAGGGTGAAGGGGTCAAATCGGCAAAGAGCTGGGTGATCAATAATGTTGTCGTATACACCATCTAATCCATCACATGCGGCAATTGCTTTTGAGGTGATCGCTTCAAACTCGCAATTTGGAGGAAACTCTCCCAAGCCATTCATCACAGCTCGTGGTTGGTATAGAGAGCTCATGACAGGTACCCAATTCAGAGCAGGTGCGGCAGCGAGGATTCCATCATAAGCGTCGGGGTATCGCTGGGCAAGCATCATTCCCTGGCGACCACCTTGGGAGCAACCATTCCAACTAGACGTACTCTGTCAGCTGTGTCAACGATTGGAGACACAGACATCTGTCCGACTCACTAGGAATAGTTGACTTCCCTTCCATAGGATTGGCTCGTCAAAGATTTTCCGAATACCGACAGCTCGTACAGGGCGACAGAACTGAAGTCTTGCAATGTAGCCCAATTGACATTTCCAGGAGATGATAAGCCCCAAGTCGAAGGACTGCCTGGTTGCAGTGGCTTCTGCGCGGTCCCAGCATCGGTAGATGCAGCAGCATACCCGCTCAGGATGGAAGGAAGTAGTTGCGGGTCGAACGTACCCCCTAGCCAACCACCACCGCCTATTCCCTGGAAGTGGCCGTTCCAATCTTCTGGTAGCCAGACTTGAAGGGTGACTGCATCGTTCTGATTTGCATGTGTGTAGGTCATTGTCACATTGCAAAAGCTGACATTGACGACGGGTGTGTACCCAAGCACGCCGGTCATATATGGTGCAATGACTGGGGCAGGAACATACTGAGTGTTCGGCTCAGCGCTGAAGGCAACGATTTCGGTTCCGTTCAGGAATGGCTGCTGGAGTGTAGAGCATACTAAAGCGCGGGTTGCTATAGCGGAGTCAGTGATATACCGAGAAAAGGTATGGTTTAGACGCTCACCAATATGGTTCAAAGGGTTGTGCGAAGGGAGCAACATGATGGAGTTTGGAAATGTCGGGAGAGAACGCTGGCAGCAGGAAGCAAACAATTTGGATGAGGCCAATATAGATAAAGGCCAGGCGGGACCGTAATTTCGTTACCATCTAGTGCTAGCATTGCGAGGCAAATAGCCAGTGACCCTGACTCCAGGTAATGCTGCTGGAATTCATCAATTGAGGAGACCTACCGAGGGGAAGTGCGGACCGTTACGGACCGTGACGAAGGATGAACCGTCGAGACGGTCCGGATCCGGGCTCGAAGAAGCATAAGATTGAAAATATCCATAGCTCGTGGACATAAACCCACCTCTGATCCACCTAGACTGCCTCAATACTGAGTAGTGCGTGCTGCTAGCTAGCCGTGCCGTGCGGGGTTCTGGTGCTGATTACTGATCAGCATTCATGCAATGGAGAACATGAAATTAGGTACTTGAATAAGCATGAGATATTGATGGGTAAACGGAGAACAAATCAGTGGGCTCCCCAACTACCTGACTTTGACCTAGATGTGATCGGAGAAGTCCGGAGAACGGACCCCTTAAATGCGGTCAAGCAGCGTGTGTAGAAGATAGAAACATACAGTATTTTCAAAAACATACAGTATTTCTAACTCGGGACGACCATGTCATACCGTCCCTTGTACCACCTACTAAGCGTCCGAACCTGCACAATGCGTAGTAAAGAAGAAAGGATTGTAAATACTTTAAGCGAGATGTTCTAGTTCTAGAGAGGTGCTAGGAGGGATATTTTATCGATTTGCTTCAAACTTCAGGAATAGACGCTAACATGAGAATGCAAATACTTTTGGAAGAATACCGGTTGACTTTTAGTAAAATAATATACGTGCTCAGATTAGAGAGAACCTCGCCAAATAAGGTCGAGGCGCCCTCGAGGGATGGACATGGGGCTTCGACGCCAAGACACGTGACATCGGCCCGAACATCCCACACACAAATTTTCGAAATACTACCACTCGTATAGCACTAAATAAGAACATTTTTTCTTCAACATACGATGGCCGAGCTGGTTATTCAATCGGTGCCATCGATATGATTGGACAGATGGCCGAGCTGGTTATGGCGCCAGGTTAAGGTCTCCTTAGCACAATCTCCTGGTCACGAAAGTGGCGTGGGTTCGGTATGTTTCTTCATCGAAGAGTATCCAACCGCGCAAATACTGATTTCGTAAATAGAGTCCCACTCTGTTCAAAGAGATATCTTTTTCGCAATTTTTTTGTTACGTTACCGAGGTCCATGCCCCTTACAGTATGAATGCAAATGAAATGAGTATTAGTCTATCATAGAACCTTCACCTTTTGGCGGACTTTTGAGATTATTAGCAATGTTACTTTTACTGGTCTTTTGCTTCATTTAAATAGAAATCGCAAATCGACTTCAGACTTTTTCTCTGCTGTGTCGCTTCCTTAGCCTCCGACAGTGGGGGCGTGTTACTAGTTAACTATCTCAAGGGTAATGGACGTTCTCGGTTAGATAGGAGAAGCTTGTTTACTTCGATTCACTCTCCGAAATGAATGCTACGAAATAAATACACTTCCTCAGAGCCCAGACCTCAGTGCCTCGCCAAGTGCTTAGACAACTTTTGCCTGATTGGTTGCGCACGCACAATCTCTACCTCCACAAACCCTAGATCATTTGTAGATTCAGTATAGTGTCCTGCCTTGCAATCAGTATTCGTCGCAGCGTGTCCATATGAGACATGGTTTTAGGGCCCAAGCTGGACTCTACAATAGCTTCTAAACCGTTTATTCATCAAATCTCGGGGCTTGAAGACTTTGCAAAGACTACAAATAAGATAAAGGACCGAAGGAAATGTCGAAATTTAACAACTTAGAAGGCTCAATGTTGAATTGCCAGGTTTCACAATCTAAAGATGTGAAAGGAAGAGATCACAGATCTCTCAGCTCCCTTGTAATCTCCCATTGCTCCTCGGTATCAATCACCTCACCCACCTCTCAAACCTCAAGAGACCATCTAGGCAAACTGAGCTGCCCAGCTCCAGCATTTAGATACAGATCTCATCCCCAATCCTGGCCTTCCCAACAATTTCCACGGATCCCGGCCACCTAAACCAGCTCGCCTCATACCGAGGACAATGCGCATCCATCTGACCCAGCGCATACCTCACGTCAGCGGTATTGAGATTACCACACCTTCTGGGGGCGTCGATACAGTAGTACACTATTGTGTTTCGACTATTGACAAAGTGGTAGTAAGTTGCGTCACCGGAGCAGAGCTCGTGGCCGCCATTGGTCGCCCTACACATTAGATGTTAGATGTATGGAGGGGTAAATGATACTTCGTGATACGGGTAAGGGTATAGGGTGTACGGACCAGTCAGCGAGACCGTTGGCCGCTTGATCGACACCTGCGTGATCAAGTTGGTACCCCCAACAGTCTCCATCTGGCCAGGCAAATCTTGGAGCGTGCGCATTCCGCGATGATCGAGTTTTAGCAGTCGCTATATCGTGAGAAATGATCGGTTCAGTGTCGGGGTTGGAGATAGAGGTTGTGATGGTGGTGCCATCAGCTAGTTCTTGGACGGTCCCTGAGAAAGAAGTGAGGTAGTTAGATATCGGATTGCACAGTGTGTCTGGATTAAGGGCATGTTGGAATTATATATCGTGATGTCAACCTACAGATACCATCAAATGGGACTTCTGGAACGATGATGGCGGAGACAAGAGTTGCTGCTAAGACAGCAAAGGAAGCGACATTTGGGAAATGCATGGCTGAGAAACCGGTCTGAGTCTTTAGCTCTGGCTCTCTGTAAGTGAGATGAAAAAACGTTTGAGTCTTTTGCTAAAACACAAAGGTGATGCTCTCTGCGAGGTGCAGCACATCCAGCCCACTATATAATGGCTCCCGTCCCAACCTCTATACCTCATCCAAAACCACGATCACAACAGACTTTGTTCGCGGGAAGCAACGTTTCATTTGATTAAAGCTCCTGATGGCTTGTTACGACAAGACATTAACCGTAAGGTAGAATCCATAGGAGAACATGACAACTCTGGTGACACCGGAAGGAAACGTGCCTGTCATGTCCCACTATGGGTGAAAACCCCTTAAGTCGATCACACAATAACGTGCTCGCTGTCACTGATCCAAGCTCCCATTGCGGACACAGGGGTTTATTGACACGTCCCTGTGAGCCTCGATAGCTGAGAATACAAGCACCGAAAAAAGCTGTACCAGATAAAACAGTGACTATCCACTTTACTTTACGATATATGCACTTTCCGCATTTGTTAAACAGTAATAAGACGCATCCAAAATGGAACCATCAGAATCGCTTGATAACAGAAATCAGCCAGACGTCAGATAGCAAGCATCAGCAGTCGGAATCTCCTCGCTATTCAAAGTGTTCGGTATTTACTTTGGGCTGACCCCCCCGCCCCTGAAAATAAGCGAGTGACAAGCAGACACGTGCCGTGGACCTCGGCAGCACGTCCAGCGCATCGCGATGATGCGCATTCACATCCAACCTCCTCCATATCCATTCCATTCACAACCATCAACCGCGCCCTCACTCCCCGACCGTCCAACTCTCTACACTCCTTGACGACATCTCCTTCCATAGCTGGTCCTCACCAGACCAGCAACCACAACATACAAAATGGAGACCCTCAAGACCGCCGCTCACAACCACATGCCCCCCCTGCGCGCCCCTCCCTCCCCAAAACACATCCTCTCCCTCTACAGCACCTTCATAACCAAGAACCAATCCTCCGTAACACAAATCGAATCCGCCCTGCGCTCCCTAACATACATCATCCCAGGCCGCTTCCGCGACGCCGAACTCGCATCCGAATCCCTGCACTCCTCTATCCAGCTCCTCTCTCTATACCACGATGCTTTACTCGCGCGGGCTGTTGGCGCGAAGTCCTCAGGCTCAGCGGGAGCATCGCCACGGCCACAGCAGCAGAGCGGGCATAATCGCTACACGAAGTTCTGGGTTGGGAACTCGAGGTTCTATAGGAGGGTTGCCACGGCGCTGGCGGTCGTGCAGTATACGCAGCTGTTATGGGAGATGATGGCGAAGCGGAAGGGGGAACGTGTGCGGTGGCGAGTTGTTGTCATATTAGAGGTTATCAAAGCCGTATGTAGGTTATGTCTGCTCAGGATTACGAATTCGAGACCGCTTGTTACGCCGCCGTTGCCGGAGAGGGAGGTTATTCCTGATAGTGAGACGGAGACTGAGGAGGGTGATGGGGTTGGAGAGGGCGGTGCGTTCGAGGACGAGGGGTTCAGTGAGATGAGGGACAGGGAGAGGGAGGTGCGGCCGAGGGGCCCCGAGCAGGAGTATAGGATGAAGAGGACGGGGTTGAGTTTGCCATCGCTGCCGAATCCGAGCGATATCTCGAGTTATCTACTCTCGAAAGTTCTTACGGCAGATGACATCAAGGCCCCGAATGCGCTACTGAACAAGACAGTCGGATCAGCACAGTTAGCGGAGCTGCTACATATCTTACAGCCGGTTGTGTATGCAATCGCGATGTCGAGGAGCAGAGATAAGAAGAACTGGCAGCCATGGCTGCTGGGCTTGAGTATTGAGTACGCAGCTAGACAGCTGCGGAAGGATGGATTGAGGACGACGGCGTTGGAGAGGGAGCAATGGGGAAAGAGGGGCTGGGCTATGGGCTGGTGGGCGATGCGTGGTGCATTCTATGAGAATGTTACGAAAGGGTTCTTGCATGGTGCAAGTGAGAAACTACCTAGTCTCGTGAGTGGCGTGTTGGATGACTACTTGTATTTGTGGGATGGATATTACTTCAGTACTAGCTCAGAATGATGTAGAATAGAAGAATGTACTTAATGCGATGGTCAAATGCATTCTGAAGATTGATATACAGACTACACATTCCTGATTTTGCTATGTCTGGACAAATAAATGGTACACCACAAATAAATGGTACACCATGACATATCTTCTTTCTCCACAGATATAACAGACTCAAGACGTTGACGATATTCTTGGTAGATATTTGCATCATTGTCATATTGTTTTCTGGCATGAGCCCGTCTCCTCACAATATCCACTGTCCATCTACAACCATTCCCCAAGACCTCAAAGAGCCAATCAAGCGCCTGGTATAATACACCAATAATGCCCCCGTAGCCATATCCTACCAAGCCAAGCAGCAGCTCCTCTTTTCCTCAACTCCGATTGTTCATTTCCAAGATCCGAGATTTTGTATATCATTTGACATGTCCCGCGCCGCATACCATAACTCTCGTCAGCCCTAACGATTCTGGCCCTGGCTCATATTCTGCATGTTTTGCGCCATCTGTTGCTGTGCATTCTGCTGAGCTTGCTGCTGCATCATCATCTTTTGCCGAAGGAGATCGTTCTGAAGCTTTTGCTGAGAATTTGGATCTTGCGCCTGGCCTTGGTTTTGCCCTTGGCCCTGCCCCTGCCCTTGACCTTGCTGCTGCTGCTGCTGCTGTTGTTTTTGCAGTTGTGCTGCAGCGTGTTGTTGCGCCTGCGCCCTTAGCGCTGGATTGTTCCCTGGCATTTGAGCCTCTTTCTTCGGATCCACCCCTGGAAATAATGCCTGCAATCTCTTGTACTGCTCTTTCAGAGTCTCAGCTCTGTTCTCCTCGTCTTCTGGCTTCTTGAATTCTGATTTCTTATCGTCTGACTCTTCTTTCTTTGAGTCTTGTTTTGGCGACCCTGCTAACCCTGCTTTGGATGTGAGAGGTGGCGCAGTCATGGTTGCAGGATGGCGAGGGATCTGAGAGTCTGGTTTATGTGATCGATCGGCTATGGCAGCGAGATATGCCAGGTTGGCTTGAAGTCGGCGCATGCACCTACGTATGGTTAGCTTTCCCAGTACTTGACATTCGCAAAAGAACATACTCGAAATAGTCTCTCGAGGTTGGCTTAGACTTTTCAGCTTTCTCTTTATCAGCCTTTTCCTTCTCGGCCTTCTCTTGCTCAGTCTTCTCCTTATCTCCCCCTTCCGGTGAAGTGGCTGCCGCTCCCGACTCTTCCTTCTTCGCCTCGACCTGGGCAGCTTGCGCCGCTTGTATCTTCATGACCTCCAACAACAATTCTTTATTGATCTCCAACAGAAGCGTAACTCTTTCCTTTTCTCGAGACTCTGAATTAGGACTCAAAGGTGTAGCCATAGCCTGGCCAGTATTTGCGCCTTGCGCTCCAGGCGGAAAGTTTGGTGTTTGTGGAGTGAGGATAGTCCCAGTTTGAGCCTGTGATTGGTTATTATTTGGTGTTTGTAAATGCGCCTGGTTTGATTGCTGAGGAGGTGAGAACTGTGATTGTGGACCAGCGTTCGGAGGAGTATTATGAGGCACGCCCGCGAACGGCGAAGCCCTTGGACCAGGCTGTGTCGGGGTTGAAGAGGGAGGAGGTGGCTGCATACGCTGAACCTGATGCTGAGGATTCATGTTCATCGAATTCATTGGGAAAGAAGGCGCACCCGATGTCGGGGGCATGAAATTCGGTGGAAGGTTGGCGGCGGTTGATGTAGGTACATTACCCCCGTATGGGGAGCTTGAATATGGGGTCTGATATGGAGGTACTGTTTATAAGAGAGTTGTCAGATATGTTTGCTCCAATCTAGGCAACACAGGCACGGGATGATGAACATGATTGGAAGCTAGACATTGCGCCTCGAGCTCAACTTGATAGGCAGGCTGTACAGCACTGATGTCTGCGGCAGGATCGAAGTGTTTGTTTTCAAGCATGAATACGACAGCGTAGGCAGGTCGTCGGAGCAGAGATGATGAGGGAGTGTTCGGGGTCCGCTCTGTGTGCAACATAAACATACCGTGTCCGCCAGCCATCTGCGCCATACCGTTATTCTGCATCATCCCCATTGCACCCGGATTCCCACCCATGCTTGGTCCAGGGGCGCCAGGGAATTGCGACTGAGGATGTCCCTGCCCTGGACCAGCGCCATACTGCTGTGGATTATACATCATGTGCTGCTGAGGTTGGCCCAACTGTTGTTGCTGGTGTTGCTGCTGCTGCTGTTGTTGGTGGGGGTGATGGGGCGGTGGAGGGGCGCCATTGGGGTTGAAGGGCGAAGGACTGTTGCTGTTTCCCGGGCCATATCCATAAGCAGGCGCATACATGGTCGGATCAAAGCAGGCGAGACAGGCAAGAGGGAGACGGAAGATATGAGAGATGAGATTGCGGGATGGATTGATGTCTGATCGAGCCTATAGGACGCCCGCTGGCATAATGGATTTGCTTGTGCGCCGCGTATGGGAGACAGGGAATGCGATGGCAGAGAGCTGTATCGAGTAGAGCTGCGGCTGCGAGCGAGGAAGATGGCTCGGGACAGGCAAGACAAGGCAGCTGGTAGGTGTCCAAGTGTGGTGTGTCGTGTCGTGTCGTGTCGTTCAAGGAAGGGCAAATGCAAGGCCAAGGGTACAAGCAGGTGGCTTCAGTTATGGTTCCTGCGGTTGGGATTTCATGCGGGTTTAGCACCAACGAGGCGAGCCGGCAGGGGGTGGATAGACGACATTGCAACGCTAGGCGTCTTGAGTGGGTGGGCTAAGACCTCGATTATTGCACTAGGGATGCATGACATGGCTGTCAAATCACTATTTTAATGACAGGAATATTGATAATTACATGATTGGAATTATTGGCTTTTCGAAAGATTCTTGTTGATACGATAGGATGAGAAGAGACCAACGATTTGGAGATAATTATGAAGAATCGATACCGGACCATATCAAACATCGAAAAGCAATATTGGATGTTGAAGGTCTGACTCGGAAAGGAAAACTTAGAAGGCAATCATAAATCAGGCTGTACTCCATTCAACTGATGCATACTTGTGTGCCTCGCTTCGTCGAAGGAGGCAAGTCACAATGAACCGAGAGTGTAAACAATGAGTTTATCACTTTGGACATATTAACAAGCAGGAACCCCCATCCGATGTCTCTTCCGTGCATTCAAAATCATCAATTGATCTATACTTCATATATATACACAATGCACCTACCTCGTCCCCTCACTCTCTACCGCCTCTCAATCTCCTCCTTCATCTCCCTTTTAATCCTCGTAATCGTCCCACTACCCCCATATGTGAGCGCAGTATAAACCTGCGCAACACTCGCACCCGCATTCAGAATCTCCAACGCCTGTTTCCCATTCGTGATACCGCCCGTAGCAAATATGACTTTCTGTTCGTGGGGTTTACCACTGATGGTATCCTTGACACCAGAGACTGCTGCAGATACAGCACTAGAAACGATTTCCTTAGTCGATTCTAGCTTTTCAGCGATATTCGACCCTGGTTCATCGCCGGTTGATATACCGCCAACAGGTTTAGCTGGTGTCTTCTCTTCTAGTTTGGGTTCTGGTGGTGGGCCTTGATCGAGGAGTTGTCGGTATCGTTTTACCAGTCCGAGAGTTCTTTCGAACATGTGCGGACCAGATAAACCTCCCTTCTCGCCGAGGATTGCCTTCTCATTTGCTGTGAGAGGAAGGTCCTTGGGGAGAATATTGTCCCTTCGGTTTGTGGTGTTCCCAACTATAACTCCATCTACACCACTCTTCCAGATCGCTTCTACGATCCCCTCAATCTGCTCATCCTGGTCTTCGTCTGGTGAGACTTTGACCATGACTTTAGGCGGTGATTTCCTCCTTGCTGATTTTGCTGCTCCAACTACACCTTCTAGAATCCTAGTCAAAGGCTCTACCCTCTGCAACGTCCGTAGACCTGGGGTATTCGGACTGCTGACGTTGACGACCATAATGTCCGCATAAGGAGCCAGCCTCTCAACGCAGTAGACATAATCTCTCTTCACAGCCTCAATATCATCATCCCTCGTCTCCTTATTCTTAGCAACTTGCACCAAGAGCATCTTCCCCTCAGTCAAACTTCCAGGCGGCACACCGGCACCGCCATTCAGCACAAATTCCTCTGCATCATCTCCAATTCCATACCCACTGTGAAATGCAAATGCGCGAACTCGCTCCCGCAGCGTCCTCGCCATATCATCTGCCCCCTTCGAGTTCAATCCATACCTATTGATCATGGAATTCCGACTCGGCAATCTAAACACCCTCGGCTTCGGGTTCCCATCCTGCGGCAACGGCGTCGTTCCCCCAACCTCCACAATCGCCGGACCAAGCGCAAAAAGCGCATCGGGAACCTCAGCCAACTTATCGATCCCTGCCGACGTCCCAATTGGATTCTGTAGCTTCTGTCCATACACCACAACACTCAAATCCGCCGCGTCTATCTTTGAGGGCCGTTCTCGAGGGTGCAAGTTGAAGGAGTACAGGGCTTTCAGAGCTTTGGTGCCGGCATGATGCGCGTCTTCTGCGTCGGGATAAACCCATCGCAGAGTGGGAACCACGAGCCATTGGTGTACACTCGCTCGCGTGTCGGTGATGTATAAGTAGCTGAAGACGGCGAAGAGGGAGAGCGATGTGCCGTACAGCAGGTTCTTGAGTCTGGTGACAAGAGAGCTGGCATCTGCTGATGCAGTTGACGCGGGGCGTGAAAATTGGATAGCGGTGCGCGGGAGGAGAGTCGGGTGGGACTGAGCGAGGATGAGACGTCGTGCTGGAGCTTGCGAGAAGCGTAGGAGACGCAGTGATGTGGGCGCCATGGCTGAGAGCGCAATTGAGAGGTTGGTGCTCTTCAATTGCAGCTTGCTTGCGGGAATGTCGAAACCAGGCACAGCTGTTGAACCTCGAAATCCGGGTGGAGCTCGCCAATAGCGGGGCGCTAAATCGATTACATAACTTTCCATCTCTGTTTCCCGGAACCCCTCCATACCCCTCCATCTCTCCACTAAATTCGAACCACAACATTCAAACTCCAGAAAGATGGCATCTCAATACGGGAACCCCGCAGACCTCCTCCCAGTGCATTGGAAATCCCAGATTACAGCCTGGTTCGCGGAAGATACTCCTTCCTTCGACTATGGCGGTTTCGTCGTCGGCGACAGCGAACGAACGGCCACACTTTACGGAAAATCAGTTGGGGTCCTAGCAGGTGTGCCGTTTTTCGACGAGGTCTTCGCCCAAGCTGGGTGTACAGTGAAATGGCATCTTTCCGAAGGATCTATAGTCAATCCCGGCTCTGCAGGTAAAATCGCAGTAGCTACTGTCACAGGCCCAGTGCGAAAACTGTTACTGGGTGAGCGCGTTGCGCTGAATACATTGAGTCGATGTTCTGGCGTAGCAACAAAATCAAGAGCAGTAGATGAACTGGTTAGAAAAGCAGGCTACAAGGGGATATTAGCTGGCACGAGGAAGACGACTCCTGGGTTCCGGCTGGTGGAGAAGTATGGGATGTTGGTTGGTGGCGTGGATGGACATCGGCATGATTTGTCCAGTATGATTATGCTGAAGGATAATCATATTTGGGCGAAGGGGAGTATCACCGAGGCTGTCAAAGCGGCGAAGTCGGTGGGCGGTTTTGCGTTGAAGATCGAGGTTGAGGTGGATAGTGAGAAGGATGCTGATGAGGCGATTGCCGCGGGTGCGGATATCATTATGCTGGATAATTTCGATGGGGAGGGATTGAAGGTTGCTGCGCAGAGTATAAAACAGAGATGGGCTGGAAAGAGGGAGTTCTTGCTTGAATGTAGTGGTGGTTTGACTGCTGAGAATGTTGGAACCTATATTAATAATGGTAAGTTCAAAAGCGATGTTTATCCTTCTTCGCTAATTGAACCATAGATATCGATATCATCTCGACGAGTTCGATACACCAAGGCGTACCACATGTAGACTTCTCACTCAAGATAGATCATGCGCCATAGATGTAAAATGTCAAACTGAATCAAACTTTGCAGAAGTAGTTTGATTCATATCAACGCTTTTGCAGTCAACATGCCTGCCCGTCAAGTCTTTGCAAGATTGAAGAGTCTCCCGTCAAGAAAGCACCGCAAATGAAATTTTTGTATCATCAACCATCCACACCCAGAATTCACCGCCATCATGGTATCATAGCAATCATCCGTCCAATGTTTTCCTCGTCCCCTTTGCCCTCACGCCTCTGTCCTCAGGAGAACATCCACCCTATCTCAAGGCCATGCGAGCGAAGGTTGGGAGAACGAAGCTGGCCTTGTGGATATCAGAGCTGTAGTATCTGCAAAGCTTCTCCTCCTCCTCGACAGTCCAGCTACGGACTGGGTTCTTGAGGTCACGCTCGGCATCCTTGCAGCAGACCATGAAGCCGATCTGGCCAGATGGGTAGGTTGGGATGGTGGTGTAGGCGTATTCGACATTGGGGAAAACCTCCTTGCAGTCTTTCTTGAGCTTGGTGATCATAGCAAGGTGGAGCCATTGGTTCTCAGCTATTCTTTTGTGTTAGTAGATTCTTTTATGGGAATACTGTAAATAATAGAAGCTTGAAAGCAAATGCTACTGCGTAAATCTGGCAGCCAAAAACATGCAAACTAACGCGAGCATACTTGCAGACCATAGAAAAAGAACTTTGGAACATGGAATTGCAAAGTCCCCAAGCCAGATGGAGAACATAAATAAATTCGAGAGTAAAAGAACCACTTGGCTCCGCAGACGAAGGAGAACGTACAACCTTGAGTGGTAATGACACCTCCTTCCTTGAGAGCACCGAAGAGCAGCTCGAAGTATGGCTTCTGGAACAAGCTCTCAGCTGGTCCCTCTGGGTCGGAGGAGTCGGTGATGATAACATCGAACTCGTTCTTGTAGTCATCCAAGAACTTGAATCCATCTCCAACGTGAACCTTAACCTTGGGGTGTTGGTAGCTGATGGCCATGCCTGGGAGGTACTTCTTGGACAGACGGATGACGGCCTGCACATGTTTAGCCAATAATCCTCCCTTCTTCAATCCAACTTTTGTATCGACCTACCTCATCAATGTCGCACAGGATAGCCTCCTCGACACAGTCGTGCTTGATGACCTCGCGGAGAACACCTCCATCACCACCGCCAATGACCAAAACCTTCTTTGGATTTGGGTGGGAGTTCATGGCCAAGTGGGTGATCATCTCCTGGTATGCGAACTCATCACGTTCAGTGCACTGAATAACATTATCGAGGACGAGGACGGTTCCGTAGTCGGTGGACTCGAAGATGAGGACGTCCTGGTATTTGCTCTTCTCGTGGTGGATAACATTCTTGACCTTCAAAGTCATGGCTTGGCCTGGCCACATGTCGGAGATCTCGCGGAACCAGCCATCTGGAAGGAAGTGTAAAGTTAGCAATGGCGGTCAAAGAGCGAACGAGCAGTCCTTCTTTGAATATGCTGAAGAGGTGTCTCAACCACAAGTCTTTTGATTGAAGTGAAATTTCTGGACCGTTTGCCCGGTTCATACTCTTCTACTACTTCAAGAACGTCCATCATTCCGCTGAAGGAAAGAGACACTCCGCAGAAGGGGGTGGAGTGACGTAGGGAAAAAACTTACCCTTGATGGTGGGGTGGGTGATTTCAGACATCTTGGAAGTAAAAGTTGAGAAAGACTGTTTTCGGAAGGTATCTGGTGTATTAGAAAAGAAGTTGGGAGATCTGAGAATGTACTGAGGAAATTGAGTAAGAGTTGTACGGTATGAAGAATTTATGGAGTACAAGAATTGAGAGGAGGAGATGGAGGGGTAGACAAGGCGATTCACGGGATGCATAAAAAGTGAATTTTTCTGACTGGCGATTGCAGCATGATTGCAACCCGACGTCGCAGCCGGGCAAATCAGAAGACGTCCCTGCAGCGGAAGGACCCGCTCTCATATTCAGGGCGTGCGCGGATCTGCTCAAATGGTGCACGAAAAGTGGGACGTGTTTTGTTTGTACCTTACCCCTCCAATGTAGGACAACGACAGTGAGCATTTCAACTGATCATGTTGTAAGAAATGTATGCAGCCTAGTTTTTGATGAAGCGAGATGGTCCTTTGACTGAGTGATTGAGATCTACTGACGGCTCAAACAATAAAAAGCCTATCGTGTGAATGTACTGGCAAACTTTCATGACATTTTGACGTACCCAAGACTGTTTCCAATTTATGATAACAAGTGAGTATCCTATGAACTAGACTTAATCCTGGTCTGGTAGCCTTGCCTGGGGGGCTCATTTGTCCGACCCAAAGGGGGAAAGTCTCGAATCTTTGAATCATATCTCCCTCCCGCCATCTCGAGCTGGAGCCTCGTCAGCTACCCCACCCAACCTATCCATTTCAACTCATATCATCGTCAGACTCTCTCTACAGAGCTGTCTTTTGCTCTCCCAAAATTTGCACACGCAAAGTCCAACTCCCGCATATGCTTCTGCGGTGCTACGAAAACCATGGATTTCAATAGCTCGTCGCCCTTCCCGGAGGGAGTCATATCCTTCTTGGATACCGACCTGTACAAGCTTACGATGCAATGCGCCGTCTTGAAATATTTCCCTAAAGTCGAAGTTACCTACGCCTTCAAGAACAGGACTCCAGAAAAGAAGCTATCACGAGAAGCTTTCCTCTGGCTGCAGACCCAAATAAACAGTTTGTTACCCTTTGCCTGACCCGCTCCGGCACCGGATTACTAACTACGCAAATAGAGCTCGGAAATATTGCCCTCTCCAACGATGAACTGCGCTTCCTGCAATCGACGTGCAAATATCTGAACAAGCCATACCTCGACTTCCTCAAAGACTTTCGACTAAATCCCCGCGAACAGGTCGTAGCCTCATTTACTGCCGACAACGACACTGGGAGTGGTAGTGATATCGGAGAAGTAGATTTGAAGATCAAGGGGTTATGGGTGGACACGATTCTTTACGAGATCCCTCTTCTTGCTTTGACAAGTGAGGCCTACTTCAAATTCATGGACACGGACTGGACATACGATGGTCAGGAAGAGAAAGCTTTAGGCAAAGGAATGCGCCTATTGGAGGCAGGCTGCGTCGTCTCGGAATTTGGCACACGGCGGAGGAGAGATTATCATACGCAGGCACTGGTTTTCCGTGGTCTTGTCAAGGCAAAGAAGGAGGGTGAGGCTAAGGGCTTGACTGGCCAAATCTCTGGAACAAGCAACGTTCATCTGGCTATGCGGTTCGGAATCCCTCCAATAGGTACTGTCGCACACGAGTGGTTCATGGGAGTCGCGGCCATCACCGGGAACTACGAGTCGGCCACAAAGGCTGCACTGAGTTACTGGGTCGGCTGCTTTGGAGAAGGAGTTTTGGGAATTGCTCTCACAGATACATTCGGCACTCCAATCTTCCTAAGAGCTTTCAACGAGACTATTGGTGAACTTCCAAAGCCAGCACTATCGGACACGACAAACGAGTCAAACGCCGATTCACCAAAGGCTTCCACCAAGACTTTCGCAGAGGTATTCACTGGCGTGCGGCAGGATTCTGGAGACCCAGCCAATTTCGTCAAAGTGATGCGAGAGTTCTATGACAAAGCTGGCATCACGTCGAAGAAGACTATTGTGTTCTCAGACTCCTTGAATATTGATTTATGCCTTGAGTATAAGAAGATCTCGGAAGAAGCTGGCTTCAACTGTTCATTTGGTGTTGGGACATTCTTCACAAACGACTTCCTCCACCTCAAGACTGGAAAGAAATCGACTCCACTCAACATCGTCATCAAATTGAGCTCGGCTGCTGGAAATCAGGCGATCAAGATTAGTGACAATATTGGTAAGAACACCGGCGATCAGGAGACGGTCAACAAGGTTAAAAAGGAGCTTGGATATGAAGAAAAGGACTGGAGTTTGGGCGACGAGGCGCACAGATGGGAGAAATGAAGTAGGATATTGAGGACGTGATGGGCTTGCATTTCCTGGCGTACTTGAATTTAGAGAGTCTACAGCTGTAGATCGAGGCTACCCTACTCCGGTGGCATTTTACAATACCCAAGAGAGTTATTATTTTAGCTGTCAAAGTGCTATAACAACTTCAGACATTGAGACGATGTGCAAGAAAGTTACCTATCTACCTTGATGGGGAGCAAGGCTGACAGAATCCCGAGGTCCGCCTGCAAGGCTGTGAAACTGCTGCTTGGCGCGGTCATTTCGCGACCCCTGGATTCAAAGCCTTTTCACAACAACCACTAGATGCTCATCGCGATTGAAGCTTCAATTCTTCAATACCACAAACGCAATGCTCGAACTACACGTCTGGGGTCCGGCATTTGGTCTACCTTCAATTGACGCCCACTGTCTTGCAGCTATAGCATATCTGCAACAGGCGGTACCGCGTGGAAAATGGCAACTCATAGCAAGCAGTGATCCAGGCTTAAGCCCCTCGAGTATGTACCTGTCAGCCTCTGTGGATATATAGTTCTGGTCTAATCATTCTTTAGAAAGTTTACCTGCGTTGCGCAATGGCGATATATGGATTGGTGGCTTCCGCAATATTTTCCATTATGTAGCGCAATTCTCTGCAGGAGAATGGATACTTGACGCCGGTTTACCAGAGCAGGAGAGTGCGGATTGTATAGCGTATGTTCTGCGATACCTCTTCTCAAACATCCAGATGGGACATTTGGCTAACAAAGTGCTTCCTAGATTCTCCTCATTCGTAGAATCCCACGGCCAGCCCCTCCTCGACCTCTCCCTCTACGTCTCCTCCCAAAACTACACATCCACCACACGCCCCCTCTACAACACAATCCAATCCTTCCCCCTCCCCTATCTGACTCCTCCCTCCGTCCGCGCCGCCGCGAAAGCCCGCACCTCTCATCTCGGCCTCTCCTCCCTCGACATCGACACCGACGCCAACGACACAACCGAACCATCCATCATCCCCGCCAGCCTCCGCCGCCCCAAAAACACAGTCTCAAGCCTCCTCGCCAAATCCCCAGAGACAAGCGCACAAATCCGCCTCACTGCTCTCGCGACCGATTTCTTCGAACCGCTGCAACACCTCCGTGGAAAGAAAACGTTCTTCGTTTCAGATACCCAGTTCTCGAGTTTAGATTGCTTGGCTCTGGGATATCTGGCGTTGATGCTGGTCCCGGAATTACCGCAACCGTGGCTATCTCGGACGATGAAGGAGAAATTCCCAGGTTTGTGTACGTGGACGGAGGAGTTACGCGAGACGGTGTTTGGGAAGGAGAAAGTTACGCTAGAAGATGCGTTTCTGGTCTCGAGCAATGATTCGGAATTGGATGTGCGGTTGAAGAGGTTGAGGGGTCGGAGCCACTTACCGTGGAAACCGCCGTATAATCGGGGCGCCTTGGATGTTGGTGGTGTGTTCCTGTCGGGGCTGGCGGATTCGATGCCGATTGTTGGGACGTTGAGTAAGAGTACGAGGATGAAGCCGCATGGGAAGGGGAAGGAGGATGAGATGCCAGTCTCTTCTTGGAGGTATCTGGGACTGGTTGGAAGTGTGATTGCAGGGTTGGGAATGGGTATTGGGTATATGCTGCATCAGGGCATTATATCGATCCCAGGTGAAGAATCGGAAAAAGAAAGGCCGCGGCCGAGTGATCTAGGGCATCTTGGTGAGGCGTTGGGCTTCTATGGTAATCAGACCGATGTTATGGCTCAGAGACAGAGGACGATGGAGAGTCAGCCGCATGGAGAGCCGGTTGTGGAGGTTGAGGTTGGAAGTGGTATAGTCAGGAGTACGGAGACAGTATCATGAACTGCTGAATGAAGGAATTGAAATTACGCCTCTCACATTGCGGCGTCGTCTCTCGTCTTCTCTTTGCCGGGAACCTCTTCCGACAAAAGCTGGTTTGCTTCCCATTAAAGGCTGAGATGAGGAACTGAGGTGACAGTCCACAAGGCAATTGAAAAATGGGTCTTGGGTCAAGAAAGACGGCATGCAATGTTCGGGAATTGCTGATATAATTCGAACAGGATACAACGACCATTACGAAGTTAGCGCTCTGCTACTCCCAGCACCAAGATCCCCCACTTTATAGGCATTTGCAAGCCCTTAAGCCCCGGGTTGTTGCCCCTCAGTGCCCCTCGTCAGGCGGTGCAGGGCTGATCAGCACTAACTTTCAGCGTCTTCCCGGGGTCCAGTCACCCCATCATCCAAGCTTATTTATTTCCCACATACAACACGAGCACAGCGCAGAGGATTTGAACGTCTTTCACAGCTTGAAGTTCTTGTTATCATTATTGCGGATTCGCCGATATTGAGGCCTCACTACTGATTTTACTTACAAGAGTGATTACATTGTCAATCTTATTATGGCCTGCTTCGACAAGAGGTTCACCACGTCTGACGGTGATACCTACGCATATGATTATGTTCCACCCAAGGAAAACAAAGCAATATTTCTTCTCATCCACGGCTACCCATCGTCGCGGTATGACTGGAGATACCAAATTACAGACCTGACTGAAGCTGGCTATGGAGTTATTGCACCTGACTGCCTCGGATACGGCGACAGTGACAAACGTGTCGATATCGAGGCGTACCGCTTGAAACGCCTTAGTGGCCACTTTACAGAATTGCTGGATCACGAGAGTATCAAGCAGGTTGTGGGTGTCGGACATGATTGGGGCTCCATGGTACTCTCACGGTTTGTGGTCTGGCATCCAGACAGAGTTCAAAAGCTGGTCTTCCTGTCAGCGGGGTACTGCGCACCTGGGATATTCTTTGATGTCGATGGATTAAATGTCATGAGTCAGAAGCAGCTTGGGTATATGCAGCTGGGGTATTGGTATTTCTTCAACTCATACGATGCGGAAGAGATCATGACGAGAAATGTATGTGTCTTCCGAGCTTGGAGAGAAGTCAGATGATTGACATGCATGAAAGCTTGAATCGTTCTTTCATCTAGCATATCCAGACAATAACGAGATCTGGATCAGCAGCCTTGCCGCAATTAACGGTACACGCTCATGGCTAACAGCCAATACCAAAGCTCCCCTTCCGCCATATCTCACTGAAGAGGATAAAGCTAGATGGCTTCACATCAACAGCCAGAAAAATACGATTGCGGCGTCTCTCAACTACTACCGATCACTCATGCGTGGGACTCAAGCACCAGATGAGGATCCGTTGACGGATGCTGACCGGACTCTCAAAGTGCCTGTACTTGGGATTTGTGGTGGTGGGGATATGGTTACGAGGGCGGATCAGATTGGACTGGGGACTCGGCCGTTCGCGAGCAAAGGTTATAAGGAGCTAATACTTGAGGGTGCTGGGCATTGGATTATGTTGGAGAGGAGGGAGGGGGTTAGTAAGGCTTTGCTTGACTTTGTGGCGAGCTGATCTTATCGTGGTATTTGATCTACAAGTTACATGTTCGAATGGTAGAAAAGGAAGGAACTTCAAGCAGTGATTTCAAGTGGACGGTCCATGAGTCAAGTCTGTCTCGTTTTTATCTCTCAACTTTCACTCGGGACTACCAGGTTGACTTCTCTCTTCTTCAAAGTAATGAGAAAACGTCCGCACTTCAAGTAAGTTAGCTTTGCTCGTAGGCAATCGACTTGGACAAATAAATTGGACATTGTTAGGACATACCGGCTCATCCAGCGTAACTTTGCGAACATTCTTCGGCCTCTCAGGCAGCCTCACAAAATCATAATCCAACAGCAACCGCGTCAATACCAGCTTCAGCAAATTACTCGTAAACCACCTCCCAGGACATGCCGCTCTGCCAAGTCCGAAGTTCAGGAAGGCAGGCGAGATATCAGTCACCTTGGGATGCTCAGCATCCTCCATCGATCGACGCGGATTGAAGCCTCCCGGGTAAGCATTATCGTCACGCTGATACGCCTTGATCGGCGCTGCCAGTAAAGCTCCCTGAGGAACATGCGTGCCATCAGAGAACGTAAATCCTCCTTTCTTACCTACGATTCTTTCCAGTCCAGTCTCGCCTATAGGATTAAACCGAATACTCTCACGGATCAATGAGTCCATCAGATCAAGTCTCTGGAAAAAGTTATGCGAGAAACCATCGCCTTTGCTCATTTCCCTGTCGATTTCTGCGCGTAGGTCGGTGATCATAGTCTCGAAATCGCCTTGGGGGAGAGAGATTAGGTCGTAGATTAGGTTGGTCATGGTTACTAGGTTTGTGTAGGATTGGACGAAGTTTAGGACCATCATCCTGGCTACAATTACTAGGGGGTCGTATTCGGCTAAGGCGTTATTGTCGCGTTTTGCGGCGACGATGATTGCGCTGAGCATGTCGTTCTTTGTTGGTTGTGAGCTTTCGAATTATATGACATTGGAAAAGTTTGAGACTCACTGGTAGGTTTGGCTCGATGCCCTTCTCTTCAGCAGTGTCGACGATGACCATTCGTTCTTTGATGACCGGTACGGCATGCTTGGCAGCGGTCTCGATATGTCTCATCAACGGTCGGCACACGAGAGGTAATAGTACTCTGCACATTCATTTTAGCCAAAGCCGTCTCAATGACAAATGAGGTAAGTCTTCGTGGACTCACGGACGAAGCAATTTAGGTATAAATCGAGCATACAAAGCCGACGCGAAAAACGTGGCTGCATATGCTGCTGTCGCATCCTGATACTCCTTATTCCGACAAAGAGGATACCCAGAAATGACACGATTCGCAGACCGACTTAAAAGCTGGTTGTTAATATCCCACATATTGATTCTAGCTTCACCATTCGGCCCAACTTGTGATGCAATCACTTCTTCAATCGAAGTGGCCATCTCCTCGTTCACCATCTCCATCTTGTCTGCGAGCTTCTGGTAGAGTTCTTTATGCACCACATTCCTGTAAACGGAATGAATCACGATATGTGCGCCTAGAGTCGTGTAGTCTGGTACAAGAGCTTGTAAAGTGTATCTCTTGAGAGAGATATCGTTTTCGGGCTGGCGAACATATTCATTGAGTGCGGCTCTGGGGACCATGAGCATGAAGCCCGTGCTGCAGTGTGGAATTGGAACCAGATTGATCTTGCCATGGGTGGCTGCGCGAATCTACAAAAGTCAGTTATATCAAATTCCTTGATCCTGTAAGTTTAGAAAATAATATCATTCTACCTTGCGATGGATATCTGCGAACAATTCCTCAGACTTGAAAGCGACATTCCAAGTTGATTGCAGAAACGAGCCGATTCCTCTTTTCCCGTCCACCCAGTTGAAATCACGATACTCCGGCGACAGGGCGGCTACGAGGGCCGGTTTTATGAGATGGTAAATCCATACGATTAAGATCCCGATTGACATGTATAATAGCAGACGTAGCAAGAGTGCTTGTGGCCCATCCGTAAATACATTTTCCAACATGATGCCGATTTGGTAGCGACGGTAATGGCATGAAACAAAGCTTCAGAATGGTCGAGAAAAGTGTGACATGTAACAGGGCACACGATGTCAGCGACTGGCAAGGATTAGAAGCAAGGTTGGGCTTGCGTTCAAATGCTGCATCCTGATCGTCGACCTGGCTAACCAGGTTTGGCGTCCTACAGTGAGTGCCACCCACCTGCTGTCAGCGTGTGGGGCGCTAGGGAAACATGAAATAAATCTCGTAAAACACATCGTAATGCCGATCTGGAGAGTCTTCGGGCCTTTGAGACCTTGCTTTCATGTGCTTCTTTCCTCGAAAGAAACACTGGCTCTGAGAGTGTTTTGCCCAAAATTTCTGCCCTCGCTTAATTTGTTGACATTCGCTTATAAATCTCCCGAATAAAGTTGCTTGAACTGAAGCTCAAGCCCTTTCTTTGAAATTCTTGACGGCACTGCTACTTTAGCAGCGCTCCATGGTCCATGAAACTTTGGCTGATGTGAGACGCGCATCCGAAAAACCTGCTCTTGTCGTATGTCGTGATTACACCCAAGAGCGATACCCCACAAATGTTGCAACGTAGTCTGCATCTCGCATGCACGACTGAGCCAATCGTGGGGTACCGCATCATGTACCGAATCTCCGCATAGCGTCAGGTTGAGGTGGAGATACCTTTTCGATGATCTTACTGTGTGACAGGTTTCCAGAAGTGGGAATGCAGTGCGCTTTTCGTTTATGCCTTCACGTACGTGTACTTGTGTACTTCCATGTGGGTCATTCACGGACCAAAGGCTCGAGAATAACTACATCTAACTACATCAAAGTTTGAAAAGAACCCTTGTCTTTGCCATGTGATCGTAAGCTTGTCCATCCTGGATAAACCATCCGATCCTATCCATGCTATCCAGTGCTTGAAAGCTGTTGCCCCCCACCACTTCAAGTTGTCAACGCACTGAGAGTGGTGGGGAAAGAGCTCTTGATAGACTTCAACGAGGATCCACAGAAATCGCTCGGCGGCATTGACGCAGCACATGCATGAGCTAAAGAATTGCCAGGGAAGGAATCCGGAGGCAATTTTGATGGCTGCCTGATCGTATCTTCCGTATTATTTGTACTCAAGGCTGGGAAGCTGGCAGAAGAATGGTTGACGGGGTAAGTTACGCACGTCATGTCCCGCACCAATTTGTTTGCAAGCCTTGGTCTTATGCCGGCATTGATGGGGTTGGGGCACCTCGCACCGGCGATAGGAGCTATTCACACTGCCACAGGCTCATACCGATTCCCTGGGAGGGTCCTTGGACTCATTGGTACTATCTCGGCTCTTGTTGACTGTAAGAATTTGTTCTACTCAATCGAGATTTTGTTTGTTGATTGTGTATAGCCATCGACAAGTACAAAGATACACCGTTGTCAAGAAGACCTAGGAAGTGGGTTTGGAGAACATGGACTTATTCCCTTTCGGCTGTCTGCCTCGTCTGTGCCTTCCTGTCGGGATTCCAGACGGTGCTTTTGGTCCTTCAAGCCCTACCTTTAGGTCTTCTATGGAGTGCTCGATGCGTCCCACTGTTCTCTAAGTCCGGAGATGTACTTTTGATTAAGCCCAAAAGCTTTGTATGTCTCTTCTTATTGCGAAAGCATAAATAGAATGGTTACTGAACAGCACATAGCTCGGCGAAGCAAAATCTCTTGTCGTTGCAGTGTGCATGGCTAGCGTATGCGCACAGGCAAGCATGGCACATTATTGCCACAGAGAAGGCTTCCATTGTAGCGATGAAAGTGTCCGCTGGAAAAGCGTTCAGCTTGCCTGCTTGTATCAATTTCTACGAGAAACAGCTTGCGATGTAAGGGACATCGAAGAGGATACCAAGGAAGGTCTGCGCACCCTACCTGTAAAGCTCGGCAAGCAGAAGACCATTCTTCTCATGGGCTTGGTGGGATTGTTCCTGGACTTGATCATCACTGAAAGTGTGCTGTTGACAGGAGGAGATGCTTTGGTGAGGTTCCCACACGCCACTTATTCTTGTTTGCGGATTGGGTCAACAATTGCAGCATACTCTCTAATCTTGGAGTACCCGAGATCAAATGTCTGGGCTTGGGGGATCATGTCACTGTTAGGGTTGACCCCTGTGATATTTGCACAGGCATCTTTGTCCCATTGATAAGGATCCTGGAGCAACAAGATCGTCGAAATGCTGCGTGGAGTTGGTGATTTGGATTTGCCGTGATGGTTCTCAACACGTTGGTGATAGATATTAGAATCCGAAGTATAGATGATGTTCATTATAACTTCGGGCAGAGATTTATTCTATCAAATCGCGACTTGACCGAGATAGCCCCGTCAATGAATTACAAGTCCTCTTTCTCAACTTCATCGGGCATCTACTAGGCGAACCTGTTGAAAAATTCCATCAAATCAGACCACATCTTTCCCGGTATAGAGATTGAAAACCACGTGTTTCCCTCATAATCCTTCCCCACGACAACAAAAACACTGGAAATGACCGATACCGTATTGTGAGACGGGTCAGAAGCTTGATAGTACACCGGGTGGCCAGGATTGCGTAAAAGTCCTGGCGCGGCATCTTTCACAACTGCCGGACCAAAGTCCATCTTATCCAAAAGGTGTCCCTTTGTCCAGTTTGACATGAACTGCGTTGCCATGTCCTTGTCACCAAAGATGACTGGCATTTTACTGGCTCTGATGGACTCTGCGGACAAACATGCCGCTGCCTTCAGCTGTTCCTCTGTTGTCTGAGTGGCTATTGCGTTGCGCACGGACAGTGCTAGCTGTCCAATCGACATTTCAAGTACGTTGTTGGCGTGGCAAAAGAAGTAGATGTTCGTTGGCGAGTTTTGAACATATGCTGTATCTTGCCGGAATACTGACTTCACACGGCCTCGAGGGTCGAGAGCCATGATAGTTGCCATTTCACGTGTTGATCCAGGACCTTGGTATTGAGCCAGTATCTGGCAGGCCACAGCTGTCAAGACATCCCCTTCGCTGATGAAAGGCTTGGATACTGAAGGTGTAGCAGCATCATCCCCAGTGATGTGACTCCTCGCTTCTTCCATCAGCGCCGTCATGACGTGGTTGGGGAGGCACAAAGTTCTCGATTCTATATCACGGCAGCGCCATGCTTCGAACAGGCTTCTCACTCCCCAGTATCTGAAGCGCCATCCATTCAATATCCTGCTCTGTAATACGTGCCGTTCTTTCGGTGCTGGATTTATCATCCCATCAAATGGGTCCTCGCGATATCCTACCATTGGAGCCACAGCTTCTGGCTTCCCGGCTAAGACAAGACTCCATGCTTCAATTATGCATGCCAATCCCACCAGATCGGTTGATATATGTGTAAGTGTAAGAGAGACAAGAGTGCCATCTGTAAATGTCTGCACATGCAAGCAAAATTGAGGTGTACCAGAATAGACGTAATCGTCTAGGTTCCGAGGAGAGTTAGAGCCCTGTCCAAGAGAGCAGAACTCCTTGGGTCCTGGATACGTAGCAATTCTGCCTGTTGGCTTCGGTATCTTAGAAGCTAGAGGATGTTCTGAGATGGGAAAATCGTGATCTTCCCTGCTGAATTGGACAGCGGGACGCTCATCCGTAGGTGGCCTGGGAACATGTATCTCGAGACCGCCGTCATCCTGTGATATTGATTACCAATGATGAGTTCAACTCAAAGAAGCAAGAAGATCATTATCCGGGCTAAGTCTTTACTTACTCGATACCTGAATCTTCCACTCAGCTTCCGCCATCCGTCCATCTGGTAAAGCTGTGATAGAGCATCATTCAGTTTGACAGGGTCCAAGACTTCCGCGAATTTGAAAGTCGCTAGGAGGATATGTTACGATTAGTTCTGATTATTAAAGGAGCGCAAATGTGGTGAGTGAGGGCGCGTGAAACTCGTGTGTGCTTGACTACTAATGAGGTGAAATACTCACCGACAAGAATGATCCCTCTCGTCGCGGCAGAATCATCAAATAGATGAACAGGAATAACCTCATCGGTTGGAACAATGGGCGGGAGTTGCCGCTGCTCCCTCTTGAAAAATGGCAGGCTATCGAACATGCTGAAAAGCTACGAAGGCGAGCGTATAGTTGAACAGCCGAGCTGAATGCCAGATGCAAGAAGACTGTGAGCAATTCCGTCAGTGTGAAAGCCGTATAGCCGTAGGAGTCTTAGGCGCTGTAAGCTACAGGACCTTTGTACAGCACACTAAGCGAGCGCTCCATCTTCCCCAAGACCCCGGAAGACGTTGGCCCGTAGTGCTTATCATTAGTGGATCGCAACACCCACAGCCTTTACCCCTCTTACCCTCCCCTTCCCGGCCCTCACCCTTGATTGTTCATTGCTTGGTGGTTTTCTGACTGACCAATCTTCATATGTCAGTCACCAGAGCCATTGAAGACCTGATATTCCTAGATTTGTGGTTATGCTATCCAAGAAAACAGGGGTATCTGGAGCACTCTTACTGAATTCGACAGTATCTACATGCCCAAGGTCATGGGTATCTGGAGGATGACACAATACTCTCGCATGGGCTGTCGAAGCAGCTATGGCCGATCCTTACCCTGCAAAGCTGGTGCCTGATGCAGCAAGTTCGTGGCGATGCTGTGAACCATGTCGTACTGCCATGTACTGGAGTATAACCTTTGCTACGCTCTTGCCATGCCGTAGCCCATGTCTGACTCCTCTCCATGAGACAAGGGTCCTTTTTGAATAAAAGTTGATCAATTGGAAGGTTGTTTCCGCATTACACTTCGCTGAAGTTCTCGTCATTGGAAGGTATGTCACCGCGGAACGTTCACAGCCATGCACTTATCTAGACCGATACTAACAGCACACTGGAAAGTATGTCTGATGTCTCTGCTTTGCAGGCGAAGGAAGATGGCATTGCTTTCTGGACGAAGCATACCAAGCCTGTTCTCAGCTCACTGCTTCAAGCAGTTGGAAGCTATACACCCGAGCAGCAGAGATCTCACCTCAACTTTCTTGAGGAATACATTATTCCGAATATGGGTCGAGCACCCAAGAATGTACAGGAAACCTCCCTCCTCACGCCCAATGGCTCGCCCTTCGAGACGAGCCTCAACCATAGCGACAACGGAAAATCGTATGTGCGTTTTTGTTTTGAGCCGGTGTTTCCAGGATATGATGGGGTAACGGAGAATCCCATACCAGCCATAGCAAAGAGAGTCGGCGCGGATCTGACCTGGTTCAACCAATTTGCTGCTGAGTTTTACCCATCAGAAGCGGATGCAGCCAATCTGGCTGAGAAAGTGCCCAAGACAACAATGCACATGCCCAAAGTCTTCCTCGCGTTTGATCTCGGTGAAGACAAGATCACAATGAAGGCGTACTTTTATCCCATCATCAAGTACATGACTTCAGGGGTTAACTCTGACCGAGCTGGCTTCGACCTCATCCGCCGTCTCGAGCCACTTGGTTCCTCTTTCGGACCTGCGCTGGATGCCATCGAGGACTACCAGAAGTTGTTGTATCAAGACCCTCCGATGACAGCGGTCATTGGCATCGACTGCGTTGCTCCTGAAGCTGGGGCACGTATCAAGATATATATTGACCCCAGGTCCAATTCATGGGAAACAGTACAGAAACACGTCACCCTCGGCGGCAAGTTGACAGACAAGATGACTCTTGATGGCCTGGCGATCCTTCGTGACTCCTGGAATCTTCTGATTAACGAGCCTGAGAACACTAAGATCGATGAGAAGTTCCGAAAGGAATTTCGAGGATCACAACCTTGTAGCAGTGGCGCATGTTTCAGCTGGGAATTGAAGCCTGGTCAAGACCATCCCGATGTCAAGATCTATGTTCCGCTGTGCCAGTACTTCAAGAACGACAAAGCCATTGCAGAGGCCATGGAAAAAGTGTTTCGGAAACGAGGGTGGGCTTGGGGTGACGAAGGAGCCTACAAGCAGATCATATCCGACGCGTAGTAAGTCATATGCCCATCTTCGTTGCAATAGCGATGTGCTGACACTGTTGTAGCGGAAGTGACGTTATTGATGATGAGATTGAGACGAAGTTCGTGCACACTTTCGTGTCGTTCAACTACTCGAAAAAGAAAGGAGCATATATGACAACGTATTTGGCACCCTTCATCAGGTTCCCGTGATATCTTTCGCAAGCTCAAATGCTCGGTAGAATCGTGGAGGGACTCGTTATCTGGTAGCAAGTTGGAATGTTCCGGTGTCGTTGGGATATCTCCTGTCATAAGCGAGCCCCTGAAGAGATGTCTAAGACGTCACCAATTGACTTCGGAGCAACGTCCTGTCAATAGGAGCTGTTGGTTGAATCACAAATAAGGGACTGCTCCGTGTATGTAGGCCCTTCAATCTGAAAGCGATAAGTAGTGGTTTTGAGCTTCGTGCTAATTCTGCTGTGTTGCTAAATGATAAGGTCTATAAACATCCGTTCAACGAAATTTGGGACTTGAGCCCAAGGCAATTTGAAGGAAGAGTCAATGATACTGAACTATACCTAGGATACTCTGGACATTGTATTGTTTCATCCTTCGAGATAGGTGACATGCGGTATCAAATAGGAGTGCAACATCTTCCAATATATGGGACGATAGTCTTCAACTTGTTAGAGAAGGTGTGTTTGCTTGGAAGGAGATTCTGCAAAATATGACGAGGTTTGATGTTGTGCTCCAAGAGGTCTGAACGCCCCTGATCAGCAGCCAAAGCGCCTCTCTGCGGCCTGGAGCTTACCCCTGTAGGAGCTTGCGCAGGGGCAAGCCAATGCCCACCACGCTGTTTCAGCGCCTCGGCAAACGTCACACCCACATCTTCTCCAGATTCCCATATCAGAGTTCATCTCAACTCAGTTGTCTCAACACAATATCGCGACAATTGACTTGTGCGCCTGCGTCTCTCTCAGTCAACAACATTTCCTCCGGTACACAGAACGAGTAAGGAATAATGGCAGAAATTCTGGGACCGTGGGTGCGATTGGAGGGCATATCGATATCACAATTGCCATTGGGAGGCAAAGGCGTCGCGCCCAGCAATAGAGATCCGACGGAGAAGTACAACGACGGATCTGCAGCTACCGGAACGCCGCCGAATGTTCAAACTTTTGTTCAGAAGACGCTTGAGGAGTCAATACCATTCATCGACGGCGTTGCGCCAAAGTCTGGAGCACAATTAACATGGAAGGTCAAGGGATCGCCGAAGAAATACGCTGCATCTGAAGCGCCAGTACATCTGTATGAACGGATCGTGGCGGGGAAGGATTTGGATAAAGTCGAAGGGATGAGCCAATTCAGTGCAGATCGCAAGGACGAGACTTGGTATTGTAGAAGGAGCTGCCATCGCAATGCGCAACAGCAAGGGACGGCTAGCTGGGAGGAGTTCGTGCATTGCTTCAAGGATCATCACGCAGAATCGGAAGATGCATTTACGCCAACTGTTATCGGACAGAGACAAGCGCTGACCTGGGATACAACTGGGATCGAGATCAATGTGCGTGGGGAGCGGTGGACGAACATCAACGTTGTGGTCGAGGAGATGAAGCATAAAATAGATCCGAAACCTCTGAAGAACCGGTCTTTTCCTGTTATCCAGGTCACCGCTGCCCTCTCTGGAGCGTCCGAATTTCTAGTTATCTCAATACCCATCAACGATTTCGACAAGTCACCATATGCGGAATTCGCAAAGGACAAAAGTTTGGTTATGGCGGCGTACGCATCGGTTGAGCGCATACGGATTTTGCCAAGTAATGGAGACGTCGAGTGGATCATGGCTACAGCGTCTAATGCTGGCGGAGTTCTGCCTCAATGGATGCAGAATATGGCTGTTCCAGCCGCAATTGCCAAAGATGTCGAGATGTTTCTGTCTTGGATTCCAAGCCAGAGGTCAAACGCTGGTGCCAAACCAGCCCCCATTTCGAAGTCAAATCCGAATGATAAAGGGCTCCCAGCGGCTCCATACAATGGCAGCGAAGCTCCTTCTCCGATTTCAAAGACTGGAGATAAGGTTGCCGCAAATGGAAATTGAGTGTGCAGCCTCAGCTGCTCTTGTGCGCTAAGATTCGACAAGACTGATCATGAATGTATGAATATGAAACGACGATAGTGTAACGAACAGGTTTATGAAATGGGAAATAATGTAGCGGCTTGCCACATCTGAAAATGCTGACTGACCCTTTGACTTCACATATCAATTTCAATTGAATCATTCTGTCAGTCGACATCGTTCAAACCCTCAGGAACGTGGAACAAGACAATGTGCTGTTCTTGTGACAGGCAAGGCACGATTCTTGCAAGCACACTGGTAGAATCCTGGTATGATCCTGAAGCCTCTTCATCTAATTCTGAGTTCCACAAATCCTAAGGATGAATGCAGAAGGCTGGTGGGTAAAACCTTCAATCGACCCTGACTGTAAGTTATACGCCGCTTCTAGACCAATTGCACGCGAGGGCTGTCCCCAGAAAGCATTAAAACTAGATCAGATTGGATAAGATAATACAACCAAATGGTCTCGGGTCCTTGGCATATTTGTGGACAGCCGCGATTCAATTGCTCTTTTCGGTAAGACGTAAGGCCTAGACAGCGAGCTTCTAGTACTTTGCTGAAGAAGAAAACTTTTATAGCCTCGGATTACCCCTTCTATATATTGCCCTCATCGACCGATATAGGTTATAGATATAGCTAGGTTTCAATACAGGAGTTCCTTGCTATGTTGTCGGTATTGAAGAGGAATATATGAGATCGCACTCTACTATAAATACAGTGGGTGAGGTATAGTCCACTTTTCAGCATACAGAAGAGTGGAAACGCTTAGGATGGATCTGAAATCACACAAAAAGGCACAATCCAGCCAGCACGAGGCTGTCAACACCAATGGAAGCAATCAACTGGACAAAGAACCAACTAGACGTAGTTGAAATGCCGTGTTGCAGATGCTATTACTGTACACACCATTCAGCAGAATGGTGTATATTGCATCGAAGCCTTATCGGGACCGTTCAGTCGCACACATCCCACGGCAACCACTCTTTATGTTTGCGTCTTGGCTGTCTCGATGGAACTTGCTTTGGACCGATTCAACACCGCTGCGTACAATGTGTATAGCGAGCTCTGACTGGAAATAATACATATTTCCCTCATGTCCTCGGTTGGCAGGTTGGTGACCCTCAAACATCAACAATTAAATTACCGCTAGTGCTCAAGTCACTATGGGGAACTTCTGATCGAGCAAAAGATTAGGCTCAACGATGAACCACAAGGAATACTCAGTCTCTTACACACATTCCAAACAACCGTTTCTGCACTGACTTGTTTCCGGTGTTGGGTTTGGCAGCGTTCATGGACAAGGAGATGAGACCGTGGACTACCATCATAGATCGCTACATATGTAACTAAGTTCAAGCTTGAATCTTCGTCATGTCCAGGTAATACTCGGAGCTATCGCTTTCCCTCTGACTACAACGCCCCTCACGCCGTGAAAGCAAAAGTAGCAGTGGCAACAGCGGTCGTACTTGCAGTGACCGACACGCTCTCCCCCTCACCCTTCACTCCTTCAAGTTCCTCCGCACCAACGCCCTCCACTCTTCCCGTAGGCCACGAGCAGCCAACCTCGTCCCAATAGATATAGTAACAACTCGCGATCCCGCAGTCATACCACTCATCACTAGTGATTCTCATGCAGCGCTTGTTCTGATGGCTGTACTTGAAGTGGCCGCGAGAATTGCGCCAGTCGATACAGAACTCGGTCATGCCGGGCACGGAAGTGCCGCGGCAGCCGTCGGCGGCATCGACGTCGTAGGTTCCAGCGCTGGTTCTGAATGTTGCTGGATAGGTGCAGCTGAGGTAGCAGTACTGATAGACGATCATGCTGTCTGCTAGGGCGGTGGTAGAGAGCCCGAGGGCTAGGAGGGAGGAGAAGGTAGAGAAACGCATTTTGTAGATGGCGGCGGCGAAGATACGATGGAAGTGATTTGTACTGGTTGATAAGTTATCATGGATAGAGGAAATTGTATGGTCGCTGGCTGGAGCGTATTTGATACTCGTTTGCTTTCGTTGGGGATTGGGTAAAGATTTGTATGTCTTACCCTTCGAGGCCTTATCATTAGGAACACTACGACGGTTAAATATTTGCAGTGTTGTCTTGCGTTGGGTACAATATCTCTGGGCTTGCTGGCCCCAGATCTTAGCAATGCATATCCTAAGTCTCAATTCAGAAGGTAAGAACTCTGATCTGGATTGAAATGACGTAGTTTCCTGTATACAGGGTCGATCAGTCCCATGAGAGAATACGATTCGGTCTGTCCTACACCATGATTGCAGGTACACATTGGAGACTCCATTTCAAAGCAGGCACAACATTCGCTGGCTCTGTTGTATTCACAACGCGGGAGCATACACGAATTGACACAATTCATTCGCTCGAAACATGGAACTTTCTATACGCCAAGAAATGCCTAGTACGGGGCAAGTAAACAATTTAGCGAGCCCTCGCTACTAGGCTACTAACTACACGAATTCTACATTTCCATTCGTCAGATCCTCTAAAGAGAGGCGTGCCTAGGCTTGCCTAGACATTGAGATCGGATGAGCGGTAGCCAAGTAAACAAGTAAGCGAGGAGGATTCCATAATAGACGAGCGCAGGGCTATAATTCGTTATCATATGGTCCCCTCCCGGTTCAATTGTCTAGCGCTGTCGATGATACAAAGTTTACATTTATGAAACCTCCAGAACTTATAAGGCATTATTCCAATTGGAAGGCGTGCCTTCAAAGTTCTGATCTATTGATTAGACGCGTGATATTAAAGGATAGGGTTTTACAGAAACAGTAATGTCCTCAAAACCAGCTAGACAATCAAACCGGGAAAGGGACTATAGAGAGAGGTGGGTCCAGCAAGTGTAAGATCCCTCCAAGATATCAGGGTGACAAGAAACGAGACTTCTGAAGTTCTTTTTCAAAAACTTTATGTGGAGCAAAGTAAGAAGTAAATAGCGGAAGCCGCGCATAATTCGTCTCCAGCTGGCGGTGAAGAAGTATTTTTTAACGAGTACAATTTTTTTGCCTACATAGCTCAACCTCTATAAACCACACATATCAACACTTGGGGCTCATTCAAGTACTCCAATGATACAGAGCATCTTCGACTGTGGAAATAAATTTGTATGGCTCCTTCTACTTTGGGAAATCACTGCTAGCGAGTGATGTGGGAGCTTTACTCACACCGTATGCCCCGAAAGGATTACTGTATGTTCCAGCAGGGAAAGGGAACTTGTGCGACTTGTCGAAGATCGTGTCGACTACAGTGTCATAGTAGATGTGTGGGGGATGGAGCTTACATATTCATGAAATAATCACAGACCAAAAGAAGCCGAGATGACAAGATATGCTGTGGGAGCGTAGTATGGCATGACTTATGTTTTATGGACTTGCTTCTAATGTGCTCTCGATCCAGCACCCCTCATGTTGAGCTGTCGCCCGTTGATCAATTAGAATAAATTGGCAGTTTATGGAGAGAGATGAAAATCAGACCTCTTGAGATTGATTGTTCGTATTCATTCAAACAAGTACTGCCTGTCACAGATGCGAACAGGATTATCTGGATATGATTACCATGCCATTTCTTGTCACTTTCCTGATTTATTCCAAGTATATCTTATTGAAGTCAGCCAGCGAAGTCATCCCAAATGTACTAATAACACGCTTAATTCCGGTCAGAATCAGATCTTGAGCTTCGATCAGGAAGCTGTTTAATAGCTGCGAATTCTGTTGTAGATTGGTCAGAGAGCAACCCAAAGCGAGGAGCTTTAAACACATCGTTTTCCAATCAGAGCGTGATCTCTGACGAATCACCTCATTTTGAAGGCTATCGAGTAAGTTTCTATACAAGTAGAAATGTTCTAAGAATAGAAGAATACAAGTCATCTTGTGGCTTGGCATTAAAAGGTTCGACTGCGTGAGGCGAGCGAAAGTAAACAGAGCAATCCCATCCCTGTGGAGCAGAAATTTGATTGGTGGAACACAAACTCCAGCAAGACCAGCAAAGCAAAACATGGGCATGTCCCGAAGCTTTGGAGAATGCGGCATGGATTAGCTTTGATGGTGCTTTGGCATTTAACAGGTCAGGCAAGTTCGAGAAATCATGCAGAGTCAGCTACGAGCTCGAGACCTCTCCAGAGAAGAGGCCCAGCTCATGCTTTCCATCCACCCAAAGCTTTCTCGATTACCTCATGACCCAAGGACTCAGTCGCCCTATTCATGCGAACCTGTGAAGCTTCAAAGAATCCCTCGGCCGTCGCCACATCGAGGGGTCGAATGTCTTGGTTCAGCATCTCTTTGGGGCCTAGCTGATGAGCGTACCGTGCCGAGTTGGTTTCAGGGTGCTGCAGGGAAGCCTGAATGCGGCCAATCTGCGGCACCCTTGCGCCATCTCTCACTGCTGACAAGTCGAGAACCAACCGAGAACCCCGCTACAAACAGGCTGCATGAGCTTCTGCTTCCTTCAGCTTCACTTCACCTCACTTCATCCTGCGTTGTTCCTTTCTTGCTTCTTCTTCTTCTCCCATTCTTCCCCAGCAATCTGAAAGTACACTTGAAAAATTCCATTCCATCGCATCACACGATTCGGATAGTCTTGCTGAAATACTGCGAGGATCCGAACAAAGCCAGCCTGTCTCTCTCCCCACCACCCAGTACCCCGCCTTCCTCTCTCAGACCATTAACCAACACTCCACCACCGCACAACCACAAACCAACAACCGCCAACACCACACCCTCAATCACGATGGTCGACCGCCCAAAGAAGCCCACTGCTCTCGCCACGACTCCAGGTCTGCCACCGCAAGCACAGGTCAATATCACGCATTCGCACTCGCGCGTTTCAGCCGTCCTGCCAACAGGCGAGAGCGTCGAGATCTTGCTCTACGGAGCGACAATTATCAGCTGGAAAGATGGTTCTGGCGAGGAGAGATTGTGGTTGAGCGAGGCCGCAAAGTTGGATGGGAGTAAAGCCGTTAGAGGTGGTGTGCCATTGGTATTTCCGGTACGTTCGTTCTTCTCGAGGAGGGTGCAGGTTTCTTGTGGGAGAGTCAGGGGAAATTCTCCAGCTAAGCTCCTACGTTTTGAACTTGAGGACTCGAGGGACAAGCTCTACAAGATTGGCAGGAATTTAGTTAGAAGCACGTACTGCTCTTATTCGAAGTGAAATTAACGTCAAGTACAGGTCTTCGGAACAGCTCCCGACCATGCCGCAACCGCCTCCCTCCCTCAACACGGATTTGCACGAACCTCACGATGGGAATTCCTCGGAAAGAGTACTTCTGAATCAGCCAGCTTGTCCTCCTCTTCCGCAGGCGACGACAGCGTAAAGCTCGATTTCGGACTCAGCGCCAGCAACCTCAGCGAAGAGAGCAAGAAGGCATGGCCGTACGCATTTGGGCTGATCTACAGCGTCACGCTGAGTCGGGAGGGTTTGACTACCAGTCTGGTAGTCCGCAATGAGGGCGAGACGGCTTGGGATTTCCAGACTTTGATGCATACTTACTTCAGAGTCAAGGTACGTAAATCGATCGATATCTCTGAAGGATACCACAAGCTAATTCCATATTCAGGATATCTCCACCGTCTCCGTAACAGGTCTTGAATCTTCTCCCTACAGCGACAAAGTCACACCCCGCGCCGAACCGTACACCTCCCCCTCATCCGCCATCACTGTCTCGTCCAAGATTGACCGAGTGTACACCCCAGCGAAGGGTCCCTCATCCGCAGTCGTCGTCTCCGAGGCCGGCAAGAAGAAGTACAGTATTGTGCGGGACAATCTGAACGAGGTTGTGGTCTGGAACCCATGGAAGGAAGATGCGGCGAATATTGGAGACTTTGCGCCCAAGGATGGGTATAAGGAGATGATCTGTGTGGAGGCTGGTGCAGTTAAGGGGTGGTTGACTCTTGAGCAGGGCGAGACGTGGGAGGGTGGGCAGGTTATATTGGCTGCCAATTAAGTGTCGATAGAACGAGGGCCGTCTAGGAGCAGAGGAGCGTCGGAAATCACGGTCGAGGTGGTAGAATGCAGCATGGCGTGTGGAGGAGTAACTTGCAAGGTCTGGGACGGACATAAAGGGCTTTGGTACAGCGAACGAGGCATGACAGGACGATTGGATGGGATTGGGACATGGAATAAATGACAGATGAACAGTTTCCTGGATATGGGTTAGACATCTCAATATGAATGTAGAAGATTCCCCTCGTCCTTTCAATCCCGCCTTGCAGTGCGGCAGGCCATCGGCTGTCAGGGCTACTACACCCAGGAACCCGAGCACACAGCTACGTAGGTATTGGGCTCAGAAATGGCCTCTTACTATTCACACCCAGGTTGTTTTGTGTTGGCTAGTATATTCTTGAAATGGATAAATGCGAGCGAGAGGACCAAGTGGTAAATTAAGTATTCCGAATCTACTTCTGCTTCTATCCTCGCTTGGATGTCACTAAAACCAACGCCGATTCAAGACGAATCACTTGCCTGCTTCAATCCAGGTGTATATCGAACCATGGCAAGACCACACAAGGTACCAACGTTCCATGAGTATAACCAGGCAGTTGATGGAGCAAGCAATGTGTTCGCAAAGTCCTTAACGCCAGATCAGCAATCCTGTCCCTGCTTATGGCGCTGCATATTGGCTCGTCATGATCCAGTCTTTGGCATCATCCGTGATACGTAGTGGCTCTTTCCAAGCATCCCATGCATAATTTGTACCTCCCCTCAACGATATATCCATTCCATGCGTCCCGGTATCACAACCCCAGCATCCTCCTACACCCCTCCCTCACCCTCTTCTCATACTCCGGCCTCTGCTCCCTCCACATCTTCGCCGCCTCCACATTCGCAGGACTCTCGTCATTCGGCTCTGCTAGCATACTCATGACCGAGATGAGAATCTTCTCGACGCTTTGGATAGGCGACCACCGCTCGGAGGCGTGCTCATAGTGGTTTGGGTCGTCTCCCGGTGGGTGGAGGATACTGATACAGACGAGGCCGCTGGGATAGACTGGAGGTTGAATATTCAGTATACTCCTCTACTTTTCTCTACTCCCACAAAGGGAAGGAGGAGAGCGACCAGGGGAAAGCCAGCTTACCATTTGGATGCCACACCTCCCCTAGAAACCGCATGCTCGGCGGCGCAAGCGGATAGTCTTTTGGGAACTTCAGCTCAGCGGGGAAGACTCCTCCCTCAAATGGTGTGCCTTCTGGTCCTTGGATCAGTGCTTCCCAGTAGAGCAAGTCGTCTTCTGAGACTGGGCCGGCTGTGATGCCTTCTGGTGGGTTGTTGGTGAGGGCGCGGTATTCTTGGAGGAGTCTGCGTTGGGCTGTGGTTGACGCCATAGCTGATAATTCCAAGTCGAACGATAGGATGGTGATAGAGGAATACTGTGATATATCGCAGTGAGTGTCCTAGTAGTGGTACTTCAATGTTTTCTTTCAGAGAGTGGACGATGTTGAGCGAGGCTCGGTCAGTCAGCTTTTGATGGGCCGACCCCAGACTTGGCTCGGGCCGCACCTTCCCCCGCGTTTTCTTGGCACGAATTTGAAATGACCCCTCCTTCCGTTTTGGACTCAAGCTTGTCATTACAAAAGTCCCAGATCAACAAACGACATTCGCGACTGTCAAAGTCCACGACATTTAGTCTACATTCGTCCTCCTTCATAGCCATCAACCGAACCCATAACATAGGCATCGAGATCTGCGAAAAGCTTCAGAACATGGCAGACAGACCCTCTCTTCGAATCGGCTTCGTACCCGAACACTTCTCTACACCTCTACATTATGCGAAGAAATACTTTGGACTCAATGCGGAACTCATACCTTTCCCATCTGGTACAGGACACATGATCACATCTTTGAGAAGCGGAGAAATAGATGTCGGAATCGGACTCACGGAAGGATGGGTTGCGGGACTGGGAAAGGAGGACGTTGAGGGTGATGGAGGATACAGGATCGTAGGAACATATGTCGAGACACCACTATGTACGCCCAACTTCTTCTATACAATACATATCAGACGTAAGATGCCAATTCTAACAGAATGCTTTAGGCTGGGCTATCTCGACAGGCGCAAAACGCGACATCAACTCTGTCGTAGACCTCAAGAATGGCAAAATAGGAGTTTCACGTATAGGCAGCGGCTCCTATGTAATGGGATTCGTGCTTGCTGACCAAAACAACTGGCTCTCCCCCTCCTCACCAAATCCCTTCGAAGTCATTCCCCTCCAGACCTTCGAGAAACTCCGAAACGGCGTGAATGACTCTACAGCGGACTTCTTCATGTGGGAACACTTTACCTCAAAACGATACTACGATAACGGTGAGATCAAACGAATCGGCGAGATCTATACTCCGTGGTCGAGTTGGAAGATAGTTGCGTCAACGAGTATTGAGAAGGGAGATTCGAGGTTGGAGGCGCTATTTGAGAAGTTGGATCAGGGAGTGAAGCATTTTGAGGAGCATCAGGAAGAGAGTGTAAAGTATATTAGCACAGAGTTGGATTATAGTGAGGAGGATGCGAGGGAGTGGCTGAAGACTGTGGAATTTACGAAGAGGACGAAGGGTGTGGATCGGGGGGTGATCAAGAAGACGGTGGATATTTTGAAGAAAGCAGGTGTGCTGAATGAGAAGGGGATGACTGCTGAGACCATGGTTACTCATCACAGATAAGCAGATATGAGAAGAGTTAAGGAAGTGTTCTGGCCGGGACAATTGATTCTCAAGCGTACTGTTTATTCTGATGAAGACAACCTCGCTTATATCCATATCAATAACATCTTCGACCGAACGGGTATGCCTTATGAGTATTCGCAAGCATCTCGATTCCACCCATCATATAGCAATACGGATAGATGGAGGCGATGAAAGTCGTCACGTCAATACTAAAGAGCGAAATTATGATGATGTTGTAAGAGCGCTTAGAAGGCGCCACATGTAGGGAGAATGTATTGTAAGAAGGTAATCTGTGGTAGAATAACATATGATTTTCGATCGATCGTCTAAGGCAGTTTTCTAGTGACTCGACTTCATTCGGTCTGTTTGTCACGAAGGAAGAGATCATCAAAGGGTCAGTGTTGACTTTCAGCGCTTAGCCGCCTAATATTTAGCAACCGCTCACTGCAAATCGGTGGACCTACCCCTGTACCGCGCTAACAAATCCCCGAGCTCCAGATCATTTTCGCGACATTCAGGTCCGCTCGCTATTCGCAACCACTGCATATTCAACATTCAACCACAACAATCGCAACAATGGGCTGGTTCTGGGGTTCCTCCGCGTCTGATGGCGACGACAAATCGAACGACCCCCTCCGCAACCTCGATCCCAGCCTCCGGGAGTTCCTGAAGAAAGAATCGCCTGTGAAATACGATGCCTCAAACCCCCCAGCTCCAACACCAGCACCCGTCACATCAACACCACAACCCACCGAACGACTCCTCTCCAAACCTCCGACCACCTCATCATCCCCCCCAGAAACATCAAGCGAAAACACAAGCTCCGAGCCTAAAGTGCCCCCTCAAAGTCTCTACAAGGACGGACGGTACGCACACCTCTGGAAGACCTACCAATCGCAACACGATGTCGAATCCTCTAGTAAATCCGACCAGGAGAAGATAGACGATGTTTTGGAAGGTTATAAATATAGGAAAGCGGAGATCGGGCGTGCGGCGCTGGAAAATTGCGCGCTGGAGCAGTGGGAGGTCAACGATTGTTTTCGGAATGGAGGGTGGGCGAGTAGGTTGACGATGTGTAGGAAGGAAAATAGGGAGTTGGAGAGGTGTTATACTATGCAGGGGGTATGTTGGATTCCTTAAAACCCCCTCCTTCTGCAGGCCTAGTTGTGGCTACTGTGATGGACTGGCTTGGTGTTGAGTACTGGTTTTGGGTTCGAGACTGACAGTGCCTGCACAGAAATTCCTTAAAGCATTAGGCTACCTCTCGACCTTCGACCGCCCCCCAGAAGTAGACGAGCAAATCCAAATGCACGCCGACACGCTCTACCACCGCATGCTCGACCAAGAAGCCGCCATCGAAGCGGCCAAAACCTCGGGGAAACCCATCCCGGAATTCCCACCTCTCTTGTCCTCATCCACTCCCTCTACCTCCGCATCCACCACCAACAAGACTTCCTCCACCCCACCCGGCGCCGCGCACGCAAATCTCGACGAGAACAAGCTCAAGCCTTCGGATCTACCTCCCAAAGTACAGGCGGCGTTTAAGAAACGGTTGGATGGACTGAGTGATGAGGAGAGAGAGGTGGAGGAGAGGGCTATCAAGGCGGAGATTCAGGCTGGTGAGCAGGTTGCGCAGAGCTTGGGCAATATTTATGAGAGACAGGCGGAGGAGAAGAGGTTGAGGAAGGAGCAGGGGAAGGAGACTATTGGGGATAGGATATCATCGATTTTTGGCTTTCGGTGACACAAAGTGGAGAGATAGCGAGGGATGTATCGGTATTGTAAGGAGATAGGAAGGACGGTATATTGATCTTAAATACCAGTGTGCAAGGAGCACAAGGAAAGCTAGCGAGGTATATCCCAAGATCTTGTATTGCTCAAGAGTATGTGCCTCCATACATGGCTATGTAGTATATAGAACTATCTTCTGGGTATGTAGTTTGAGATGCGTACATATGCATCCATCAGCTCATGCTGAAGTGCAAAGTCTCTTCTCCCAATGCCTTTTCCAGCCTATGAAGTAGCTTCCATACTCAATCATAAGCGACCTACCCCCTATTTCTCTCGCTTCCTATAAACAACACTAGGTCAACAGGCCCAGCCCATCATGACGACCTCGCCTTCACCTTTTTGATATGACTCGAATGCAACGCTTCCACAGCAGGAATAATCAGACTCTCAATCTCCATTTCCGGCTCTCCCTCTGGCAAATCCCTCGGATCCAACGGTCTGTCCACAACCTCCCCTCCATTCGCCGCAACACCAACCAGATTCTCAACCCCCGAAATAGTCTTCTTCCTCCTATGTCTCGGTACACGAATCCACTGATCTTTCTGCCCCGGCGCGACAAACACAACCTCCCACTTCCGCGTCGACAGTAAATTCCCTATCACCAAGTGATGCTGATACCTATCAAGCGAATACTGCGCTTTATGCACCAAGATCTCCGGATCCGTCTCCAACTTGAACGAAACAATCATCCCCTCAGGCGCCCACCCATCGACCAGATTCTTCAAGAATTTAGGCACAGGGTCCAAATCCACAATCAAGCGTTTACTCCTCGGCACTTTCGGCGACGAATCGAAATTATCAAACGTCTCCTCCTCTTCCACATCTTTCATAGCCTTTTCCTTCTGCGCCTGTGCGTCCGTCGCATTCGTAGACTGTATCTTATGCTCGACCATCCGTTCCGGCGGGACGAAGAAATCGGATACCGCAGCCGCGAGATACAGCAAACCATTCGGCCCAAGCGGACGCATTAATTGCGCAATGGCGCGCAGAACAAATAGGTAGTCGTTAATCGTCGTGAACGGCAGCGTAAGAAGCAGGTTCTTCTCCTTCGCAGAATTATACTTCCTCAGCACACCCAGCATCTTCTCGCGATACTCCTCATTCGCAACGACATTCCCGTCCGGTCCTTCATGCAGGAAGTCTAGGAAACAGTCTGTGGCGTGGCTGTAGTGCCGTGAGTACGGCAGCAGAGAGAATTGTCTGTGGAGGAAGATGACGGCGTAGCCGCTTTCCAGGAAGTATTCTGCGGAGGTGGCGCCTCGCGTGCCGGCGCTGAAGTTGTCGATGAAGCGGACCGTTTGCCGCTCGAGGGGGACGGTTGTCCCACCGGATGTTACGAGGACGACGCGTCGGCCGGCGACGGCGTGTGTGTTTATGAAGGATTCGGCGAGGGAGGTGTGTAATTCGAGGGCTTTTGGAGGAGGGTTCTCGCCGAAGTAGTCGCGCTCTGCTATGTCTGCCGTGGTTTCGCGTGCGAGATCTGGTCGTAGGGAATTGGAATTCGACATGCTGCTGTGCGAGGAATGGGTAGAGGAGGAGCTGGAGAAGATAGAGGAGGTCGGTGAGGGAGGTCGTGAGGAGGGAAGGTTGAAGGAGAGTGTGAATGTTGAGCTGGAATGCGATTGCGATGTTGGAGGTGAGGGGGGAGTTGAGGTTGCAGTTGAAAATGAAGGCGGGGTCGTTGAAGTGGGGTGATGCTGTGCTCGCATCAGGCCAGGGGCTTCATAGGCCGTGCCTGGGCATGCGACGGGGTTCTTGTAAGGACTTGTGTATGGCATTATGGCTCAGAAACAAAACAACAGGCGTTACTTGTTTCTAACAGAATCACAACTTACGAGGTTTAGGGACTTTAGAACGGGAGGAGTCATATCTTTATGGTTTATGTGATCACCTCGGTGCATTCAGTCGGGCATCTCCCTCGGGCAACGGGGTCGGTGACTTTCGTGATGACCTCGGGCGATCGGTAATATGACAAGACTGCGCTTCAAACCTTCGCGCCTGAATGTCATACATATTTTGTATGGCTCGGGCGCCATTCTCGTGTGGATGGGTGGTCAGCAGGGCAGCATCAACTTGTTGACGCTGCAGCTCGGTCTATCACTTTCGTGGTGATGATCGGAGGAAGAAGTGCTGTTGAAAGAGGGGAAATTAAGAGCTTAGCGACAGCAATGATCCTAGAGTCTGGTGAAAAGGGGGCTTAAGCGAGCTGGATGTTTTGATAGTGTTCTTCGCTCTGTCAAAGGAGTGGTATTGCAATGTTTGCTTTCCTGAGTACGTCAATTGGACGTCCGATAGACGAAACACTGGTTCAGATGTGATCCATTCGTATTGACATAATCGTATTCTTTGTCAACACCAACCGTAGCAAGCAGTATATTATAGCAACATGAAAACTTTAAGACATCTCCACCATCCTCTACCAAATGACCGTAGATTCATCTCCAAGAACAGAAGTTCTGTTTTACGCAATGTGATCGCCTGAAGCAACAAGACCCTCACGTCTAGCCTGCTTGATGGCCTTGCGCTTCGCCGTTCCAACGCCAGCAACGCCTTGCTCCTGGTTCTTTCCCAACCAAGGCTTCTTGCTGTCACCCAGAATACTTCCAGCCAAGAAATAAGTAACGAGACCCAGAATGATAAGGACGAAAGCAATGGGGTAAAGGTAGTGAATAGCGTAATGGAAGACCTTGATGCCAATAATGACACCCCAGAAGTTACCAGTAAGAAGTGAAATGTCGAAGAATGCCGCTGATGCCATTCGCAGAATGATCGGGGCAAGAGAATAGAATAGCGCAAGAATGAGAGTATAGCCGACGAGATAGCCTCCGACTTGGCCGTCCCAGGTCGCAGAAGCGAATTGGCCTCGGTCGAAAATGGCGGCAGTGATACCGTTGATTATGATGCCGAAGAGACCGAGCATGCCCAGGACTTCGTACATAGGACGCTTGGAAACGAACCATTCTTCGTAGACGTTGGAGATACCGTAAAATGTTGCACCTGCGAGTCCGAAGAGATCGCCCTTGAGCATGGTTGGAGGGCTTCCGCCATTTGCGCCAGTGATATGATCAGATGCGAGGAGCAAGCCCATTCCACCGCAGCAGACGAGGATACCGATGATCTGAGCCCACTTGTAGCGCACACGGAGGATGAAGAACGAGATGAGGACGACGCAGACGATTGACCAGAAATTGAGAAGTTGAGCCTGTGTTCGTTAGCTGTTGAGTTTCAGAGCAACATCAATCGAGGATTCTTACCGACAGAAGGTTGGTATATCGATATGCCAACACAGTGAAGTAATTTCCCTCCACATCCAAAAAACTCAGAATAACATATCGCCACCCATCAACCCACAGGAGCTTGAAGTACTTCTTAGGTCCATATTTGAAAATCGTGTATGTGGTGTAGATGAGGGTGAGCAAGATGTAGTTGAAAAGTGTCTGGAAAGCGGGAATGGAAGTGCCCTTCATCACGAGCAAGGTCGAGAAGGTATTTGTACCAGTAATGCAAAGGGCAAGGATTTGTCTAGGTGTGTGTCAGTGAAAGCGAAGGCCAAGATGATGGAAGTACACATACCCAATAAGCAAGACGATCCAGAAATCCCTGGTGAGCAAGTACGAATACCAAGCCTTCTTCTTCCCCTCCAGCGACTCGAGCGCATGTTCCAAAACCTCTGGGTTCACATCGTTGTCGTCAACTCTCCTCTCTCCACCCATCTCCAAGCTGCTGACAGGCTGCGCATTGGTCTCCAGTCCATCGCTAGACTTGCGATAGGTTTCACCCATAGGGCCCCTCTCGTTCGTCTCGACGAAAGCCGATTTGGTTGCCATCGCGCCGGAGCTGCTATTCTCTCCTCTCGAATTAGAATTAGAAATTCCCTGGGCAGAATTTGGACGCTCGTCGTCCGAAGTATATACAAGAAGTGGTTGAGACTCGTCCAAAGCCGTTTTGTTTGCGTGCGGAGGAATTGTAGATAGGTGATAACCAAAAAATCGAAGAAAATTGTAGTGTGATGTTGAGCTTGTCGCTGGCCAAACGTCACGGCGAAGTCTTTCTCCCCAAAGACAGTAAGCGCAAAGACTTCAAGTCGCTTACTGGTAGAGTTATGATTCTCTGCTGTACATTGACGATTCGTCAATGTTTGTGCGACAAGAGATTGAGGGATGGGTTATGTAGGAAAAAAGAGGAAGGGAAGAAGAAGATCGTAGTGGTGGGGTGGGATTTTGCTTTTTCTGCCACTACCCTAGCTCCTCGGTGTAGCTCCCAGTTAGCTGCTTTACAGCGGGGCAACCCGCATGCCCAGAGCTAGGCCTCGCCGGTAAGACCCTGAGATTGGATGAATGCTCCCCGTCGGACGGGTTACAGTGGAACAGACCGGGGCCTGGCCTTTCAAGGATGATCATCTGGACTCGGAGAAGACAAAAGGAAAGTCAAAACTTTAAACCATCGCGAAGATCGCTTATGAGAAATACCATACGCTGTTGAGATCGAGTCAGCTCTTGAGTCTTGTATTGCAACAGCATCTTCTTTACTTCAAGATAAATGTCAAGTCGATGGCGCAGATAGTTTTGAGATGGGGCTATCTCTCGAACCGAGGTTTGTTGTCCAGCAAGACCCATTGCAGCCGAGACTGGGCAGCAATTTTTGGTTGACCTGCAAGTATACAGCCATGGCGAACGTATGTGGTCTTTCCAAGCCCATACGAAGGTTTCCCGGCCCTTCGTGTCCATAGGGTCAACCAGCAATAGAAAAAGTGACCTTTCCCACGCCAAGCTCGGCTCTCAGCCTCAAACCAAAACAAATCCTGCGATACGGCTACCTATAGGCTGAATAAGAGGAGCGCCCAGCTGATCTTCGTATCAAAGCCTCAAAATAATTCGACCTCGTGCTGAGAAGTAGCATTTCATCTCTGAACTGCTTTCAGCTGTACCCACAACTCCAGCTTTGTCATACTATGAAACACCTTCATAGTCTTCATATTCCCATCCAAGCCCCAAACCTCATTCTTCTCCTTAAACTCTCCTTTGTCAAGCTCTAGGTCAAAGTTCCACAAAATATGTGCAGTTATGAGTCTCATCTCCATGTAAGCCAGGTTCCTCCCTATGCACACTCTAGGTCCCGTTCCAAACGGCAGAGAAGCATCCAAGTGGTCGTCTTTGAACTTCGGATCTTCGCCTAGCCATCGCTCGGGACGGAACGAATCTGGTAAGTAGAAATTTAGGCGTGAGCGCGTGGATGCCCAGGGTGAGACTGCAACAGTCTTGCCGCCTGGTATGAAGATGCCATCGATTGTGGCGCCTCCAGAGGGGACAATCCGCTGCTGACTCGCTGCCGACTATGAACGTGTAAGTATTGTAAGTTGCTCGTGGACTCAGAACCTTACGACTTACGGGTGGAAATAATCTCAGCGCCTCATATATAGTGGCTTCCAGATACCTTAGCTTCCTCACATTCTCCCATTTGATATCCTCATCTCCTTCAAATGCATCTCTCACCTCCCTGACAACCCGTTCATAAACTTCCGGATGCGTACAGACAAAATACGTCCACCCCGTCAGCGTCGTAGCAGTCGTATCAGTCCCAGCACTAATAAACAGCGCCATATTCAGCTCAATCTCCGTCTCTGTCAACGCCTTCTTCGAGTCACTGTTTTTCAGAATCTGAGATATGAAGTCCGGGTGATCACGCGCTCCATCTTTGAGACGCTGAATCGTCTTATCTCGAGAATTAGAGAGATGGATAGTTCGCCATTCGGCTGCTTTGGGAGGGACGAGGAGCTTCATCATGATAGATTCAAGAAGGGTGCCGACTCCACTGAGGCGTCGAATACCTTGGATCCAGGTTGCGGCAATGAAGACGTTGATGACAGAAGTTGACCATTCTGTTGAGGAAGCTTGGTCGAGACATCCGAAGGGCTCGGAGAAGCAGAGGTCTCCCATGATGTCGAAGGCGAGATATGTGTCTATGGTTGAATCTGTCAATGTGCTCGAGTAAAAACAAGGAACGAGCACTTACACCAGCTCGAAAAGTCAACAGCCGTCTTCTCAACGGCCATAGCCTTCAAAACTCTAATCAACTTCTCCACGTGGACTTGCAGTATGTCCTGTTCCTGCAATAGCGCCGTATTCGTAAAGAGGTGACCCAGCGCTCTCCTCTGCCGCGAGTGCTCCGTGTCGAGAGCAAGACTTACGCCAGTCTGCCCATTGACACCGCCTACAGCACCGAGGAAAATAGGGCTCTTCTCCATGAGAAGCCCTCTTTTCTATCATAATGTCAGCAAAGACACAAAATTATCGGCAGTAAATGGAGGACTCATCGCCGGGATTTAATTACTCGATAAAAACACATACCCTGTACCCATAAATTTCCTCTCTCGCAGTCACAGTCACAAAACCTATCTCATCCGGCGAGACTCGTACCACGGGACCATATTTTTCATGTAGGGATCGATAGTAAGTATGCTGATTACCCGATACCAGAGCTATTGTTGCTGGGAGCTCGGAGATGCTATTACTCAGCGGTCCGGGGATGGAGCGGAAGGGATGGAAGAAGCGGCGAGTGATGGCTTGGATGATGAGATGAATGAAGAGCTATGGTAAGAGCTGTGAGTTGGAGCAGGAGGTTTGGAAAGTCGAGGTGAGGGGAGGTGGTGACTTACAAGGAGGATTATCGTTGTGGCGATTGAGGAGGGGGAGAGTTGGGTGAGTAGACTCATAGCGAAATCAGGAGAGTTTCATTCGTGGACGACCAATATTGATTATCTTTGTCTATTTTTGAATGTAGAATGAAGCTTCTCCAAGCCAGAAAAGTATACGTGGTGTTGGTTGAAAGCTAGAAAGCTAAGCCAATGACACGCCTGCATACATCAGCTTTTTCAAAGTGGCCCACCAGGTTATGAGCGCATTACGAGCACTTTTCTTCAACTCGGTCTAAGCAAGGCTAGGATGGAATGCAGGAACAGCTTAAAGTCCGTTTGTGACGGCGTGTAATGGAGGAAAGGACGGTGTTTACCCCACGGCGAGAGGCTTCTAGCCGAAAGCTTGGCATGCATTGCATCAATAATGTGCTCAAACCGGCTCACCTGTTTCGTGAACGAAAAAGGCCGTAGATCACGCTTTTTAGTCATCTCATTGCTTATTTGTGACTTTTTGATGAAATGAAGCTATTCTATTATCATTTCCTCGTTAGATTCCTTATATGTTGGTTCGGTACGCAACCGGGCTGTGTTAGAAAGAATGGGAACACAACGGGTAGCAGGGACAATCCCTTTTCGCTTTTCGTCTCATGGACTCGTCAAAATCTCAAAACCCTCGAGACAATCAAAGTTGATATTTGTAGTAAAATCCTACGGCTTTACATGAAATATTACCAAAATACAGAAACACAAACTCGGAATAGTCGCTCTCAATTTCTTGTTGCCGCCTCGCCTCACGATACTTTCACGACTTCAGACGAAGCGAGAAAACCTTGACCAAACAAATAATCCCCACATCAGAAAAATAACGGAACATCAATGACCCATGCTTAGATCAAAAGAAATTGCGTTCTACCTCAAATGGACCGACACTTACCATTTCGAATTGGCAAAAACGCTTACCTTATAACGTCCGCCACCCATAAACAGCCGTCTTCTGAATACTCCTCTTCAATTTCCACCCTCTCAACTCCTCAGCAGCATCAGGAAGTTCTCCCGCAGTAGCAACCCAATCCTCATCAATGCGACCAAGCTCATTCCGATTACAGAATTTAATCTGCACCTTCGGCGGACCACCATGATTCCCCGGACCAGAGTCATTCTCGATCTCACGGACGATGACCACCTCTTTCAAGCCCTTCATAGCTTTCAGCGCTTTCCATAGACCTGCCCTCGTTGAGTTAGGATCGATGACTAGGTCTGGGTCCTGGCCGTCGAGGTACGCTTCATCGATTGCGACGTACTTTAGGCTGGAAAGCTCATCTTGTTTCAAGATGCCGAAGAGGCGATGAAGGCAATCTTCTTCTAAAGCTATGTCGAGGTAGAGTGTATCAATGCTGTAGTTGAAGTATGTCTTCTCGGCTTGGAGGAAGGACCCAAATCTGACTTGGTAGAATATCTCGGCTTCGACTCGTGACTCTTTGCAGACGTGGAGGGCAACTGGAAGCTCTGCCTGTGAATAAAAACCGCCGGTACAGTGTTCTGAGGCGAGAAGCTCAACAACACGTGGGAGGAATGTAAATTGCCAAATCATGATACGGAGTTCATCTGGGAGTTTGTTGAATTGTGGGAAGTGATCATGCCTGGCGAGCGAGACGATGGGGGCGGTTTATTCCATGATCTACGTACGGTACTTGTAAATGGCTCGATATGACTTGAAAAAGTGTTTCAAAGAAGTATGAAACGCAAGCTTATATACCTGGGGAATCCATCTACTACCAACAAAAGTGTGAACAGCGCTTCGTCAGCCAATGGATGCCAACCACTCACCTGTGCAGCATAACCGCTGGTATTCATGAACATCTATTTTTGACGCGCTTTGCCTCCAATCATATGGACAAGATTCATCTTGATATTTTTCGTTTCCCTGACATTGATTCGCCAGCCTGCAAGAGATACGCGGTGGCGCCGTGAAATTGGGTTTACGAGAGTCGGAAATCAGGGAATCGATGAGGGCGCCTTGAGCTGCTGTAAGCGAGGACGAGTGATGTGCCCAGACGACAACCAACATTCGACACAGGTCGTGGAGTACATATCGCGTGACTCTGATTCGGAATCCTGCAAATGGCACAGTTGTCCGGCTCATGCAGTACTGTGGACGGACTGCGTCAGGGTTTTCAATACCAAGGGTGGTGAATTAGAGCAAACGAGATTTGATATCAACATTATAGTTAATGTCGCGAAATCCTACACCTATATCAATCATCTTTTACAAATCTCCATCCCTCATCCGTTTTGCTCAGCCTGACCTGCATCCTCCTCGCCTCTTTCTTCATCTCATCCATCCCAAATCTTTCCTCACTCGCCCCACGCGTACGATCATTCGCGTCCAACCCTGAAAAAACCAGCGGCAGCGCAAAAGACTTGAAATCATGGCTGCCACTGGCCAATGCATACTTTGAACTCGTCTTTACCACTGTGGCAGCAAAAAATAGCATCGTAAACAAAAACAGCGCAACTGGAAACGTGAACCATTCCCATCTCACATGCACACAAGTTTCCGAGAGCAGAACGTCTCCAACAACACCTTCCTGTGCACTGGCTTTGGAGGCTATCAAGCCACCGTTCTGCCTGATGAAGTTCGTCATGGCAACGGAGACATTACGGAAGTTGGAGTCCAGAGTGGTAGTGCTGACATTGCCGGAATGGAAGAGAGCTGCGGAGATATCATCAGAACCTGCGTCGTATTCAGGTGCTGTGCCAGCATAGCCATCAAAATGGGATGCGAGGTAAAATCCAATGCTATTCATCGAGCCTGACATGGTCTGGTAGACGCAGGTGGCGTTGATACTTGGTATATCGGATTCCGATACGTTTTGAAACCCCATCTCAGTCAGCTGGGCTGCATCTGCACCCACGGGATAGATCGTGGAGTAGCCAAGCCATTTTGTGGTATCATTCCATGTGTACCCGGCATCTTCTAGCATCTTCTTCTCATTATTGTTTACACAGGACATGTCGATTGTGGAGAGATAGAAGCTAGATATCCCAGTTTTCGGATCGGTGGAGTTCCAATCTGGGAATTCAGAAGCCACTTCTGTTTCATTCAATTTGCCATTTTGAATGCTGGCATTGTAAGTCTTGATGCACATTTCCAACGAGCACTGCGCAGCGCCGTATCCTCGGCAGCCCCATTCGAGACCAGGGCCGCAATCATAATTTGTCCTACTAACGTTGCCGCCACCTACAAAGTACGGGCCATTGCTGTCGCCGAGAATTGCCTCGAACTTGCCTTCCGACGGACCAATCGCAAATTGGTGAGCTATCATCTGCGTACCGAAAATTCCAGACGGCAGCGTAAAGTTGAGGGGACCCTCATTTGTAGTCGTAGAGTTGTCGGACCAAATTATCGTCTCGTTCGATTGTGATATCGTTACGTTTGAGGAAATATCTATACAGCTGCCACAGTACGCGATACTGCGGTACTCTGGAAAAGTGCAGTTCCCAGTACTGCAGGTAAAGGGCGTTTGAATGGTGGACGGACTGAAGATGCCGACATTAACAGCAGATTGCATGCCGAGGTCGACTGAATTCAGATTGGCACCAATATGGATGCCCCTGTTGTTGAAGGAATTGGTGCGGGGAATGAAAGCCTGGGAAAGGGTGGAAACCTGATCACACGAGGTATACTTCACAATCTGCTGTGCAAATGGATCAATGGCAATTGCAATCACAGTTATGAGAGCTCCCAGTGTCACAAGCAGGTTCCTACAAAGCAATCAGTGATGGCCTTCCGATGATCGAGAAAGTCATACTTTCCACGCAGCGAGAATATGAGTTTTGCTGCACCCCACGCACCCCGAGATGCCTCATCAAATCTTTCAAGATCCTGAAGTGGCCGTGTCCTGGAGAACCAAGTCCACTTCAGTTGTCCGAGACCTGGGATGTGTCAGAATTCATCAGAAAAATGTCCATAATAGTGCTTACCTGAACATAGAATGACAAACATGGCTGTCTTCAGCATGATAACATACAGAGATATCAATGAGTTCAGAGATATCTCATACGGCAATTGAGGCAGTGGTCGGTTCTGAAATGGTGCCAACGTCGCCGCAATAGCACCCAAAGACACGAGCCCAAAGACGCAACAAAAACTTTCCACTTTCCAGTCTTTTACGGCTCCCAAAATCCTAGATTGAGACTGCTGCTCGACTTGAAACGACTGTGTCTTCGTAGATCCCTCATTGCCAGATACGGGATAATACTCAGTTTCTCTGATCAAGGGTTCTGCGCTCGAATGAAGATGATTCTTTCTAGAATTGTCTCCAATGTCTTGTGAGGATATGAGGGAATCATTTAAATGTTCTGAGGGGATATTGGAGAGTTGATAAACTTCATTGCTCGACGCAACAGGCTTCCTTGGGATACCTCCAGGACGATGTGGTGAGTTCTCCATTATGCTTCATACGGTGTCTACAATCGAATTGAAAGTCATCAATATCAAAATATTGAAGACAAGGGAGATTCAAAGCCCTTGGGGGCTGTGCTTGGTAGGACTGTAACATCTTCTCGCTTGAGCTAGCACGACAGGGTGCCACAGTGAGATTTTAGTTGTTGATCGACAAGATTCGTCCCCATCATCGCTGATTGAAGGCGGTCAAGGGGTCGAAGGATTGGGTTTCATTTGACAGAGCGTGGGTGCGGCTGAAGCTTATGCATCTCCAAATCAAAAGCAGGAATGATGTCGCGGAAAACTGCGCCGCAGGACGGCACAGCGTGTGAGTCGCAAATAACCTCCAATGACAGGCCCTGAAGAGTCCCATGGTTCGGGCCGAGGCACCTAAGACCCTCACTAAATGCGCCCAAGGATTCAAGCCATCAAGCCTGGAAGCTTATTTTCCCCAGCTTAATATTTGAGCCTTTCTTCATGCCTCCAACAGCCCGTCTCTCGCTACAGTAATTATTTACTTCAGACGATATCAGGCATCACTTCTTCATCGCGTCTTTCCTGGCTTTCACCAACTCGTTTGAAGGTAGAACTGTGGGAACGACCTAGACAAATAACACGGGAGAACAGCAGATGAACCAGAAAGCCTCGTGATATCCCTAGCAAGGTATCAATCACCAGCCTGCATCCTTTCCAGGAATTCCCATCACAATTCACCATGGTATCTGTCTCCATCTTAACCGCAGCCACTATCTTCGCCATCGCAGTATCAGGCACAATTCTCGATGCCCAGATTATGCCTCGTCAAGACACAGAATCCATCACTAGCACATCCACTTCCTCAGTGTCCAAAACATCCACACGTACAGCCTCATCGTCGTCGTCAAAGAAGAAATCAAAGTCGATGTACCCAACAGTGGTTGCCACGAGTATGACTTCGTGGACAATCGAACCTTACACATTTACATCGACCTTTCCTAGCTCTACTGCAGCACCAACGGGGACATCGGTGACGGCAACACCTACGAGTGGAGGGTCGAGAGCGAATCTTGATGGAATGATGCTTGGCTGTGCCGTTATAGGAGGTCTGATATTGGTCGCATGAAAACCACACAGCTTCTTTCAATCATGTCCGGAATCCAGACAGCAATGGACTCTGAAATTCTGAAGTGTGCATCACGCACTACGAGAGTTGGGAAGTGACCGTCCGAGGAGCTCATCAGTATGTCCGGGGAACGAGCGGGGCGTCATTTTGAGTACACGTGAAGCAGTTCGGAAGTGTCAATGTTGTTGACAGGTCCTGTAGAAACAGGCATGGATCGGTCTTTGGTTAGAAGGCACCAAGATGGGGACTTGGCATCATCACTGTATGAATTGAAGTGAAAGATCTTTCTGAAATGCTCCTCCTACGCAAGTCGGCACCTGAATGCAGTGCGAAATACGGACTCGACAAGTCAGTGCTCTGTGGAGATGTGAAGGTCGACCTTGAGACCAGGACGTAAGGCTCGGGGTATCAGGTGTTGAGATTGAGGATAGGCTTGGGGGCAGATTTGGATCGGAAATCGAGAGACTACTCAGGTGACCAATAAAGGTGTCAAATATAGTCAGACAACGATTCTTAGCTATCCTGATTGATAGATGATTATCACACGTTCGTGTACATTAGGCGAGTTCATTTTTTTCCGATGCTCTTACCATATACCATTGTGAACAGAGAAGAGTGAAGTGAATAATCTATCACATATAGAGAGAATGTTTGCTTTTGAGCTGCAGCTTCTTGAAATCACATTTCAACTGATTGGACGCCGGGAGTCATGGAAAGAACGGATCAAATATTGACATTGGCGAGTCGACTGGGCCGGATTAGTGTGTTCCTAGATTGAGTGGCAAGTCAATGGATTGTGGCACCCTTCGTATCTTGCTTATGTCACAACACCGAGGATGGAATTTGCGAGATGATTTGTGGTTTTTTGTTCATTGCGTTCCGTATATTCTAGTTTACAAAACTCCGCAATATAGGTACATTTTGGTAAGGACGGAAAGAGTACATGAAGTGTGTGTTACTAAAACAACGGTACAAGTACAACAGTCCCAAATATCTGCCAAAACTAGCTAATCATGGTCATGAGCCATTTACACTGGCTCGCTGCAGAGGATACCCTGCTCCAACTAGAAGATGCGTTAGTGGTCTTGGTCGGCAAGAGCGGAATGCTAGGGGGCTTACGATTGGGAGAATGCAGCACATGTCAATCTTGCCGATGTCAGCGCAGATAGCGTTGAAGTCGGTGACGTTGGTTGGGGATGCAGGTGCTAAACAGTTGTCAGTTGCGCTCGGAAGGGGTTGCTGATTGCCAGCCAGTGTCATGATAGGAACTTACGGGTAATGCAGTCAAGGTCCGCAACACCAAGAACATCGACGTCGCAGCATAGAGGGGAGCCGGAAGAGCAGACTGGCAATTGTCGCTCAGCGAGGAAAGCTGGGTGAGCAATGACACTGGCGACGAGGCCGCTGAGGGCGAAGATGGTGCTGAATGAAGTTCTCATATTGGCGGTTGAAGGACTTGAAAGCTTTGGAAGATTGGAAGATTGTGTTGGTTGTATGTGAAGGATGTTTGTTTGATTGTTGATGAGGATGAAGATGAGGTGATTTTTGGAGGGAATTCGTGCTCACTTTATACATTTCCATCTCTCTCCTGTTGACTTTGACCTCGCTTCTCCTGAGAAGATCGTCATCAGCTATACCAGCATGATGATGTTGATCGAGTTCATCTGGACGAATCTGTCAAGGGGAGGTGAGCCTGCTTGCTTGACAGTCGTCATTATGGTAGGGGTTCTCCGGGGCATGGGAATCATGATTTTGGCGAAATTCAGTGTAGATCCAAGATAGAGGCTTCTTCATGCGTCGTTTCTGAGCAACGCTCGGCTGCTTGCCGTGAGATGAGCTCGTCTCCTTCAAATCAGACGGTTCCTGGCATGATCGATCGTCACTGACGTTGCCACTCAAATGCAGGGCTCAGCTATTCTAGGATGGAGAACAAACAAGGGACGAGATCGACATTATCCAAAGTATCGCTTAAATGCCCCTTGATCTGGGGACCAAGAGGTGATGGAAAGCCACACACAAGGATCGGACGAAACGCCTCAACGGTCTTTACCGGCACCATAGAAGGCTGTCATATTCAATGGGCCCCTGAATTCTGATACGTTGGTATCTTTAATAGCCTTGGTCTTTTCCGTCATGACATATCCTTGACATATGCGACGTAGTATATCAAGCGTTCGCTTAAGGAGCTGTGCCTGAGCAGATGTCTCAAACAACCTGCTTGTTTCCGCAGTGAGACTCCCGCCTTCCAGCCTTACACATATAAATCTCCGACACGCGAAAGTATATTTGATAGATCAAGACTTCACTGCTACACAAACATGAAATTGAAAACCAACTGGTTAGCCATACCAATGACTTGCAAATGCTCCAACCGACCTGCTGATCTTTCAGCTATGGAAGGTACAATTTCCAAGAACACATGTGCCCTAAAGTAGGGCCCAGAGTTTCCAGAGCGCCACACACGCAGCTGTCAGGCTGTAGCAAATGGAATGTAGGACTTCAAACAAGGCTGGTATGCAGGACTCTTAGAGGACCAATCATACATGACTTGACCGTCTCGATATCCACAGACTATTCCATGTGGCGACCGTTTCCCGTGGCAGTGACCATCCGGCTCGGTTCGAGAAGACTTCCACGTTGCAGAGCAGCGGCTCGAGAATGTTGGACGTTGAAAAGACCCTTGCAGTTGAGCCGTCTTTTAAGCGGGGTAGCAAGTCGGAGGACCAGGTTCGAGGGTTGTTGACACGCATGCCAGGATCAAGAAGAGCGCCGATCTTGCTTTTGGGCATGGGTATTGGCTCATCTCGACCAAACTGGGCGACAGCCCCTTGAAATATTTGCTTCTGGAGCCGAAGTGGGTATAACACCCGCCATTAAGTCTCCGTCATCGTTCCAAAAAGGACGTCTCCATCTGCTCTGGCCTGCACTTGGCCCGGCAGTGAACTCGTGCCTTGCTCGAGCAAGCGAGGTGTCCTGCTGGGATGAGATACCGGTAGCCACGGAGCAGATTCTTGACTTGGTCGTGGACTTCTGATTGATTCCCATCCGTTTGCTACCGAGATTAATCTATGCAGATTGAAACATGCGGATTGTGATGCAATGCTCATTCTTGTCACTATTGCATTTGTTGGTAAATATTGGGACTATATTGGTATGACGATATCAACCTTGGAACAAATCTTGGAAGGGAATGTTGTCAATGCCAGTTTGCTGCTGAGGTAAGCCACCCCGCCAAGCTTTGGCGGTGGCTGGTGTTTTTCCCTGAAAGTCGGAGAGTTTCTGATAGCAACAAGATCATCCAAAATTGACGACGTTCATTTGACAGTCTATTTACTACACTGATATTTGCCACACTCATTCATCGAATCACAGTACTGTAATTATGCCATATACCCGACCCAAAAATAGACTCAACGCCAAACGAGCTAAACAGCAAAGGACAGCAATTGCAGAATAACAACAATCTTCAGGGCTTTTCTCTCCCACCACTCAACCCACTCCAGGCTCAGAATTGAATCGAGTTTTCCTCTCGGCAATGACTATACTGGAAATCTGTTTAGATGTGCTTGCATGGCACATACCTCTGTATACCGAACTGGCGATCCAAGAACTCAAACTGGCGTTGATTCATTATGCTCAACGACCCAATCTTCGCCTGCAACCCACCTTTCGCAGGAGCTTCACCGACCCAGAGCTGTTTATCGGCTTCATCCAAATGTCCGAGATTGTCCATGATTCGTTCAGCATTCATTCTAGGCTCGAAGTAGATGGCCTGCTCTGCTCCTGTCACCAGAACTGGGCATCGAACTCTGTCAAGATACTCGGTGCCTTCTGGGGACTGCAGAGTCATGGTCTGCATGAATCGCATCATCTCGGCTGGGCTCTGGACTCCATAACACCATTCGTTTTGAGCGAACTCCCAGGCGAGCTGGAAATTGAACTTGCTCATGAACCTGCTGACTGAGTTGAAGAGATTGTCGCTAATGGTTCCGCTGAGCCAGCCATTGATGAAGAATCCTGGCATTCGGCTCTTGACGATATCGAACATGTTGTAGAAGCCGTCACAGGAGATACACGCTTTGATCCTGGCGTCGGAAGCTGCACGAAGAGCAAAGTAGCCTCCCATAGTTGCTCCGAGGACTGCGATACGATCCAAGTCGAGTTCAAGTCTCTCGTTCTCAGGCTCAAGGACGTCGAACAGGTAGTCGAGAACCTTTCCTGTCACATACTCCCAGTCTGGACGGAGAGTTGTCCCATCACGTCTAATTGAGAGACCTTGTCCCGGTCCATCGAAAGACAGAACAGCATATCCGCGAGGAATTGCTCCTGCTGCACCATAGAAATATAACTCCTCTCCCGTCGAGTCCAATCCTCCAGTCTGTAAGATCACAGGAACACGACCCGGAACGCGACTCTCAGCCGTTGGCATATACAAACGAGCTGGAAGCTCAAGGCCCTTGTCGTATGGTATGCTGAATGAGATAACTTCCGAGTCGAGAAGAGCTACGCCACGGTCGTGGGCATAAGCACTTTTTTGTATGGATGCAAGAAGACGCGGATCTTGAGGGTTGAGATGCAAGAAGAACTCGCTGGATCGATAGTAATTGGATGCACGGAGGAAAGCCCATCTTCCTGCGACCTTGTCCCCAGAGGCAAGTGCCTCCTCTCCAAGCTTCGATGCCTCGTCACCCCAGGCGTTCCACGTCTCGTACCAAAGCTCAGGGTCGTCATCCTTCAGCTTCGAACGAGCATCAAGACACTCTCCGATCTCAGCCCCTTGGAAAGGAGCAGAGCCGAGAACACGGAGGAATTCGAAGTCGAAGAATCCGGATTTGAAAAACTTGAACATGTTGCTATCTTGTCGTTATTGTGTTACAATGAATTTTTGACGTTTGGCTCAACGTAACGAAGAATTAAAAGAGGCTGAGATACTTTAGATCTTCTTCGACTCCAAATATATCACAGAAATGTCCAGCTTTAAAGTCTTGAGAAGGTTTCGGCGCCGGTTCGAAGTTCGGAGTGGGTCACGTGCCGTCGGCGTGTTTTGTTCTGGATAGAGTTGTTGACCCATCGTAGAACAAGCTTTCACTCCCAAGAACATTATTCGCACGAGGAAATCTTCCACTGCCATCCTGAGTTCTAAGAAAAGATGCCGAGTTTGATATTTCATGTTGCCTGGTCGTCGTAAGGGTCCGAAACACACCGACCGCTTCCTATACTTCCTGATAACCCTTCTTGCTCCAAATTATTTCATCATCGTTGCTAGAATCTTCTTCAGGACTTTTTTATCACCTCGGAGCATCGTTGTATGGCAAATATTCCTTGATGGCGAAGATGTTGCAATCTGGCAGAAGTCTCACTCGAAATTTTCGCTTAGAATAGGACATTTCTCAAATCAACATTCAGCTCCAAGCCTCCGAAAATTGATGGAACCAGCCCAATAAATCAATGATGGAACTCAACACCATGCATTAATTACTGTCAGTGAGCGTCTCTATTCTTCGGGCCGCCGCTGGTCTGTTTTGAGCGACGACCAATCTGTCCGTTTCCATGACCTCAAGGATGTTTAGGACGACCCTGTCCTCGCTGGCCGATGAATGCTACTTGGACTGGCCAACGAGTATTCTTACCATGTACTCGAAGACGAGGTATCAAAGATATGCCCGGAGCACAAAATTTCCAAACTCGCAACACACTTACCGTGCATGCTCCATGCCTCGAGCCCAATTCCTGCAAGCTGGTTCGGCTCCAATCTATACACCCATGACCATAATGTTCAGAATTGGCGTCACTTCCACCTAAGTGCCATCTCATGATACCATGCCTTCATATAATCTTTCCGACACTGATACTTCTACAGGCATTCCCTTCCGCAAAGCCATCTCGATCATGCCTGACGATGGTTGAGTCTGGAGGATGCGTCATGATAGGACCATAGGTTTTCTGAGATTCTTCTGAGAACTTAAGCCCTGATCGTTTATCTGATCTTCCCACGGTAAGCGGAACTCCTTTCCCCAGGGTAAGTTGATCAACCACATGTCATTTCCTTGCTGTTGGTCAAAGGTACTGCATGGGAGGTGCATAGTGAGAGGGCGCCGATTGGTGTTCCTGGGATGTCGGTTATCTTGTCCCAGTATGGGCTGAAGATGTTGTGTGGGGGTTGTTTCGAAGGGAGATTGAAACGCTTGTCAAAATTGAGAGGGGAATCTGAAGGGATAGCCAATTGGTTTGAAATTACTTGTATTATAAGGAAGCTTGTATCTAAAGGAAGTTCTTTTTTCGTAGGGGTCTCGATCGCCCTGGCTTAAAACATACTGCGTTTCTCATATCTGATTATCATCACGTTTGCCGATTGTGAGTTCGCGGTATCTCGACCTCGCTCCGGTCAGAAGCTTCGCTCTAACCGAATCGTGAGTGTCATCGAATCTCGAAATTACCTTTTGTTTTTCTGTACCAACATGAAAGGTCGTCAGCTTGCTTGGGGCGTGTATGGAGAGCGCATTGTTTACGCAAGGGTCGCAATAATGTTTACCTGTCTTTCTTCGTGACACAGAGCTCAAAGTAGATACCATTGGCATCACTCTTGGCCGATACCCAAACACCTTTGAATTCTTGAATCGTTTCTTTTCTTCTCGTCTTGGCGGGTCTTGTCTCGCACCTTGTATAAAGGTGTGTAGGACTAAGGTCGGTCTGAGCCTGTATGCTACTTGCGAATTCCGGTTGTAATACTTATTTCGTTTCAGCAATGCTCCCCTACCGAATATTTCGAGATTCTAGGATCTCGAAATTTTCATCCTATCAATCAATAGGTGATCTGGAAATTACAAAAAAAAAGATTGTTGTCCAGGTAAAAAAACTCATAATGCCCGTGAAATCGCCTGTCCGCCTACAGTCCCTGGTGAGTCTGCCCCTCATTTTTACCCCACCAATCGATCGACGTCATCAGCAATTGGAACTCTGTGCAACCCATGGCCTGTCTTTCTGGTGCGTGGTGGAGCTCCAGGAACAACATATAGGCCGAGCATATAAAGCCCCCATTTCTGAAGCCCTTGGTATCAACCAGTTCAATCCGTCCTCGTCAAATGTCCCATACCATCTTCCGAACCCTCAAACCACGATACTTCACAACCAACTCCGCAACAAAAATGTCGCTCACCAGCCCCATCAAACTCAACAATGGCGTCCTCATGCCTCGAATCCACCTCGGCGTGTACATGACTTCTGGGCGCGAAACATCCAATGCTGTAACGCACGCCCTCACAGCCGGATACCGCGCCATCGACTCGGCGGAATGGTACGCCAATGAAGCCGAAGTCGGTACCTCGATCCTCAAATACCTCGAACAGAACCCCTCCGTCAAGAGAGACGATATCTGGTTTACTACCAAGCTGAAGGAGAATCGGGGGTATGATGAGACGAGGAAGAAGATTAAGGAGAGTGTGAAGAAGAGTGGGTTGGGGTATCTGGATCTGTATCTTTTGCATAGTCCATATGGGGGAAAGGGGAAGAGATTGGAGTGTTGGAGGGCGGTTGAGGATGCGGTTGAGGAGGGGGAGGTGAGGGCGGGTGGGGTGAGTAATTATGGTGTTAAGCATGTGAGTTGATTATTCCCCTTCCCTGCCTCTTTTAATCTTTGTCTTCAATTCGAAGGATTGAGTGCTGACGGAACCTTGTCGGATCGCAGCTCCAAGAACTCATCGATTCGAAACCCAAAACTATCCCTGCTGTCAACCAGATCGAAGTCCACCCTTTCAATACCCGCACAGATATCACGTCCTTCTGCCAGAAACATGGTATAGTAGTGGAGGCATATGCGCCTCTCGCGCGAGCTATGCGAATGAAAAATCCGAAGGTTGTGCAGTTGAGTAAGAAGTATGGGTGTACGCCTGCGCAATTGCTGGTGAGATGGAGCTTGCAACATGGATATGTGCCGCTGCCGAAGAGTGTGACGAAGGAGAGGATTGTGGCGAATAAGGAGGTTGAGGGGTTCGAGATCGATGAGGAGGGAATGAAGCTGCTCGATGGGTGTGACGAGTATCTGGTGACGGATTGGGATCCTACTGATTGCGATTAATGCATTAATGAGTAACTACGTTACCAATAAAGCAAGTTCTTTGAGGACTGAAATGACATTAATCTTTGTTCTCTACTATATTGAAATACCTTTGAGTCCTCCAACTCATGTTTCTGTTGTCTTGATAATTCTGGCTCCACATTCCGCCAGTATATCCTAGACATTTCGATTTCATCAGATCATTCCCCCGAGCAATATTCGAGTCTTTCTGAGAAGATCCGTCGAGGGGTTCAGTAATAGCAGAGTCTTCTCATCAAGGCCCAACTATTACCTATCGCAGCAGGAAATGCTTTTTCTTACGCTGCTGCGGATATACTTGCTCTTTCGCGCCGATGAGGGTCGCGCGAACATGATGACGGAGTGAAAGCCACCGAATTTTCAAACCCTCCGAGTTCGCATATATATGGCCTTTTGATGGATCCAACGATACTCATACATCGGCGCCGACCTGAAAACAGTGTGGATCGAGATATAAGTATCGTTGACGGAGACGAAGAATAACAGAGCTTAAAAATGTTTGACAGGCGAGGCTGACATATACAACTCGATGTCTCCGCCTTGTGCGACATCGCAGCCTCGTTCAATGCATTACCAAATAGAAACCCTTCTCGAGAAAGAACCGGAAGTGAAAGAATACGAAACACCTTCACAACTTCACACCAAAGTGCAATATACGTGTCTTGTGGAGTTGTTACCTAGACAAGGCTGAACCTCGCCATCGAAAAAGGATCTCCGCCTCGTCTGTCAGTCCGACACCGGATCTGATAAATACGCTCTGTGGAAAAAATTATGGACAAGTGACACCTGACAGGCGATCCCAGAATTGCTTCTTCGAAACCTTCCCACGCTCGACTTCTTGAATCCCCACTCGGCTGCAGTCTCGCTACTCCGTACCGTGAGCGATTTACAGCTGATCCTTGAAAATATTTTCAATGGGAATTCGATGGTGTGTGGAGATGCTGGAGTGGAGGAGGCTGGCTCGCAAAGGTGCAAAAATGTGTCGTGTGCTGTGGTGTGTCTGGGGAAAAGATTTTCTCCTTCAACCTTTGAAGATGCTCCGTTACAGGGGCATCTAAGCGAGCAGAGGTCCCTGAGATCAACAGAAATGCATGTTTTCCAGATCAAAATTCTTCAACTTGCAGGTTGCATGTTCTTCTGTCATTGGAGCATCTCAAAAACCCTCGCAGTTGCCGATGTCTCCCTCCGCGGGGTCCTCAAAGTGCCATGCACCTCATCCTCGATAGTGGACTTCATAGGTGGATCAGGGACCGATGAGCTAAATTTTTAGCAGCGCCTTCGCGCCCCAAGCTTCTGCACAAGTCTACAAGCGAGCCCCTGAGCCTATGGCAAGCTCGCGATAAGAATCGGTGACACCGGGGTTTTATCAACGAGCCTTGCAGGAACAGAACGAACGACCAAACTTTCATCTTTCAACTCTTTTCCCATGTGAGCCCCTGTTGAGAAACCCGACAGCTCCTTGCTGCTTCTGGTATGAAGCTGTAGATGAAGGTTGCACTTCCGTCAGGATTCCCCACGGAGCCATCTGGCATGATTCGATGGGCCGTCGTGGACTCATGGATAGACACACCGATCACGGCGTCTGGTCCTCGCGTCATCCCGGGAAAGAGCTTGAACGCCTCTCCCAAGATATGCTACTCTACATGCGTGTATCGAACATATCTGAGTCTAGTTCCAGGGCCCGCGGTACGTGAGTGGCTGAAAGTGCAGATTTACTCAATCTGCATAGTTATTGATACCAGCCTGCCCTCCTCTGACTGGCTCACCCATCCTAATCTGCTGGCGGCGGGAGAGAGCCCTCCATCCATAGCTTGACCCCCAAGCCACCAGATGTTATTTTTTCCCTTTCCTTTCTCTCCCGATACCTAGACCCAGTGGTCTTCGAGCTATCCAACTGGTTGATTCACCCTAGTCCGAGGTCGAGTTCAAGCTCCCCCACCAGCAGATAAAAAGCATCGACTCCCCAAGCTACCCTTCTTCCTCAACAACATCCAAAGTTTTTCGCTCCTCGACTTACTACTCACGAAACGAAGATACCCCCAATTGAAATTCAAAGATACCCAGAAGTTTGCAAATATGTCCAACCTTCCATCTGAGCCTGAGTTCGAGCAGGCCTACAAAGGTATATTGCTGCCCCTCCATTATGATCTCACCGCGCCTTATCACCCCGCCATGTCAACACGATATCGAAGATAACCACAACGCAAGTGATTGTGGTTCAATTCAGATGGACGATTCATTCTTATCGTCCGAGATTAGTATCATGCGATGGTTTTGCGTAGTGCGCAATTGTCGCATCTCCAATGAGGGCGGTGAAACATGGGACGGGATTGGCTTCTCAACAACATTTAGACCCAATTCTAACTTACCTTCTTAGAGCTGGCCTCAACCCTCGAAAACAGCACTCTTTTCCAACAGAAGCCCGAATACAAGACCGCCTTGAAGGTCGTCTCAGTCCCCGAGCGCGTCATCCAATTCCGTGTTGTCTGGGAAGATGACAAGGGACAACTCCAACTCAACCGCGGATACCGAGTCCAATTCAACTCTGCTTTGGGTCCATACAAGGGTGGTCTCCGTCTGCACCCAACAGTCAACTTGAGCATCCTCAAGTTCTTGGGTTTCGAGCAGATTTTCAAGAATGCTCTGACTGGACGTAAGTATCACCTACTTCACGTGATTGGCTATTTATTTGAGCATGAGCTGATGAGTTTGTCATACAGTGAACATTGGTGGTGGTAAGGGAGGAGCCGACTTCGACCCCAAGGGCAAGTCCGACAACGAGATCCGACGATTCTGCGTTTCCTTCATGCGCGAGCTGAGCAAGCATATCGGTGCCGACACCGACGTACCAGCAGGAGATATCGGTGTCGGAGGACGCGAGATCGGATACCTGTTCGGCGCATACAAGGCCGAGAAGAACAAGTGGGAGGGAATCCTCACTGGGAAGGGTGGAAGCTGGGGTGGATCTCTGATCAGACCTGAGGCTACTGGATTTGGTCTTGTATACGTGAGTCTCTACTTTCACCAACGATTCGAAACGCAAACACTAATGAATTTACAGTACGTCGGCCACATGATCGCCTACGCAGGACAAGGCTCCTTCAAGGGCAAGACCGTCGCCATCTCCGGCTCTGGAAACGTCGCCCAATACGCCGCCCTCAAAGCCATCGAGCTCGGCGCCACCGTCGTCTCCCTCTCCGACTCCAAGGGCTCCCTCATCGCCGCCGAGGGCGAGTCCTTCGCTCCAGAAGACATCTCCAAGATCGCCGAGCTCAAGCTCAAGCGCCAATCGCTGACCGAGTTCAGCACCAGCAAGTACAAGTACATCGACGGCGCCCGACCATGGACACACGTCAAGGTCGACGTCGCTCTCCCCTGCGCTACTCAGAATGAGGTTTCCAAGGAGGAGGCTGAGGCTCTTGTCGCTAGCGGCGCACGCTTCATCGCTGAGGGATCTAACATGGGATGCACACAAGACGCCATCGACGTCTTCGAGGCCGAGCGCAAGTCCAAGGGCGACAAGGCCATCTGGTACGCACCGGGCAAGGCCGCCAACGCCGGAGGTGTCGCCGTCTCCGGTCTCGAGATGGCGCAGAACTCGGCTAGAATCAGCTGGACGAGCGAGGAAGTCGATGAGAAGCTTAAGGGCATTATGGAGGCTGCTTTCAAGAATGGGCTGGAGACGGCTAAGAAGTATGTTGAGGCGAAGGATGGCGAGTTTCCATCGCTGGTTGCGGGAAGCAATATTGCTGGGTTCGTGAAGGTCGCTGCTGCTATGCACGATCAGGGTGATTGGTGGTAGATGCTGTGCGTCTGCTTGATTGGTGTTTTCTGTATTTGGTAGATAGGTTGGGTTGCTTTGGGTTGGATTAGCCTTGTTTGTTTTTGATGATAATTTATGAATAAATAAATGAATGAACTTGAACATATTGCATGATTGTGTCAATCGTGACCCTCTAGCTATCATAAACGGCCGTTAGCGTTCTTGCCTTCCTCGGCTGTTTGGCTTGTTTATAGGTGATAATTGCAGCATAGTTGTCGATCGTCAACGAGTTGGCGTTCTGTTGTGTATGAGTTTTCGGAAAATAGCAACGCTTCGCCATTCAATGTTCAGTCACTGGAGAATTGGGAAGGACACTAAGCAGCACATTGTTCAACTCTCGTCATCTACCCGGCGCCGGAGTCCGACTGCACTTTGTCTGAAATTGTAAAGCCTTAAAGCTCATGAGCCTCGTGGCTCGGTGTTTTTGTAGTTTTGCATCCGCTTAGAAATTGTCCTCATTGTTATCGTTTTGAATCATTGTGTAGATGACCTGGGTTTAAACACAGCAAACAGAACGAAAATCGGGAGATTTGTTTATATTCTTTTGGGGGGAGGGGGGTTTGAGGATGACAATGCAGCTCGGTGTAGTCATTCGGACGCATTCCACATGCGGGTGGTTGGAAGCTGAGATTGAGCTGTGTAATGAAATACTATCGAGGGCAATCGGGTGCAGATCGAGTTGCACGCCCATGTCTATTGTGAGGTCTAAAATCCATGTCCTCTATGATAGGAGTAGCCGCAACGGAGACCGAGTAAATACCCAAATCGTGACGAGCACAGCGAAGACAAGATGCTACAACCTCGCTGCTGGGGGAAGCAAATTGCGAGAATTGCAACAGAAGACATCATGAAATCGAAGAGCCGATAAGCCGATTAGGTTGTCAGTAGAAAATAAAAAGTAGCTGCATGCTCCTGGCATTCGATGCTTCCGTGAATATTGGTTCCTACATGGAAAGACGAAATTATGCTCCGGCTGGAAGGAGGAGCGGGGCGGGACATTCGAAGCTGTCCCTAGCGACACTAAAATCACACCTTTTTTCTAGTAGCTGGACTCCTCGCCTCGCAAACACCACTCGCACGAATGGCGGCGAGTGGCTGTATCAACTTTACGCAGCTCTTTATATCTTCCAACTTCTTGACCTAGGAAGTCCTGATTCGGTCTAGCCTTAGCGGAAGTACGTAACCTTCCGGGAAGAGATCTTCCGCGCGGAATCTTCATCGAACAATCATTCCTAACACCTGAGCGCGACGACGTGGGAACGTGAAGTGCTGACGCGGGAGCGATACAACAATTGCGGCTGCTCTCGAGAGACCTGGATGAGATAGAAGGACGATAAATTGATAGGAATCAGCGATCAGGTGGGTGCTGTGGCGAGGGAGGTTCGGAATTGAACCCCGCTCCGCGCCGCCATCATTCCTGTGACAATGGAAAGCTGACCAGCGACAGACACATTTGAAGTATCAATCAAAGCATGGCGTACCCAGAAGGAGCCGGCATGGAGAACTCGAACCCGAACTCGAATGCAGAATTCTCCGCCAGCGGACAGAAGCGCAAAAGAACTCCCATTGATGAGGGACGACAGTCCGCTCCTCCTCCCGCTCCCCATTCCGGCGGTGTCACTCAGATCAACTATTTGATGAGGGCGAAGGCTGAGAGGCTGAAGCTTATTGAAGGGGATAGCGAGACTTTCAGTGATGTCTTGGGCATGATCGATGATTACGAAGGTTAGTTTTACGCATGGGTGTCCTGGTCTGATCGCGAGACGTGGTTTCGGTCTCTTTGTTTGTCATTACACTGGCATCTAAAACGGACCATCAGGAGACAGCAATGGATTTTTTTGCAGTGGAAGAGTTGTTCCGGGTATGTAGAGGAACGTGACTGATCAATTTATCATTATAGGTGTTCTTCAACGTCACGAGTCACTCGCGGCCAACCTCGGAGCAAAGCTGGTTGGACCTCTACTCCTGAAATCCTTTGAGGTAAGCGAATTGTTTTCACGACTTCCTCCTTGCAAGTCAATGTCGCTTTCACCATGTCAATTTTCATAGAAGCACGATGTCATTTCACCATCCTCCTTGCTTGAAGGACCTCAAGTCTAGTAGACCAAAGTCCAACAATGGCCATGTATGACAGGGGCTGTTTCACGAGCTTGCACACTCTTCTGCATCTTACAATAGGTTCCCGAGACAATGCTAGATCCAAAGCACTGACAATTGGACTAGAAACTATTTGATGGTCCCATTAGAATCATCACAGCATCATTCGCTCTAGAACAATCGCCTGTGTCGTGGCTCGATGTTGTCACATTCGCTCGAACAAACCCATTGGAGTTTGTCCTTTCCGATAATAGCTCTGGAATTAAGGTCTGTCGATTCTGGATTAAGGGAGGCCAAATTGAGATATCAGAAGATGACTATCGACTCGTAATGTCTGGCGGTCCCGAGAGAATGATTCCGACCCAAGCCCTTCCGGAAGACGAGACTTCCGAACTGGAAACCTTGAACATTTTAGAGACCCGACTCACAATGCTCATCAAGAAAGCGGATGCTGTTGCAAGTAAGGCAAGACAATTGAACTATCATCTCAAAGGCCGCAAAACCGCAGTGTTGAGCAAGAAAGCTACCGAGCAGCCAGGAAGCCTAGATCCTGAGATCAGAAACTTTTCGCCTCAGCCATATGCTCACGCAGGTGCACGATCAAATGGGGAGAGCTTGAAAATCCAACAGCATCTCCTTGATCAATTCACAGCTGCTCGACGACACTCAATACCACATGGCCGACCCAAGGGAGGCAGTCGTGCACCTCTAATCGAAACTCCTGGCTTCCACACCTTCAATGGACAGGATGCAGACAACCGACGGCTCTCTCAGCCTCTGACGGCATCAGAAGACGGTAGCGAAGGCCAGTATCGCGTCCTCATGGCATCCAAGATCGAGAAGCTCAGCCGCGGCGACCCCATCTACCCACCCTGTGACCGATGTCGTCGTCTGAAGTTCGACTGTACGAAACACCTCACTGCTTGCCAGGCATGCACGAAAAAGCACGCTAAGTGCTCCTGGAAAGATATCAAGGAAGGGGAGCTCGATCACATGCCCCAGCTACCCATGGTGTCTCACCATCAAGAATCGGAAAGTAGGCAGGCTAGTGCGCCCTACGAAGGGAATTTGGACCCAGGCTTGAGAACGGGAGCGGCTGCGGGGGCGGGAACGGGAGCAGGCGGCCATCCGATGATGGCGCAGGGTTCGGATCAAGGGAGCGAGAGAGGGAGTGAGCATGCGATGTTGACGCAAATAGCTGCTGCGGCGGCGGGTCGATAAATGGTTATTACGGCACAGAGTAGGAAAGGAAACAGGTCGGATTTTCTTGTTGGAACAAGGGCAGAGAAACAAGGGAGAAGGGTGTTATGTGCTGTATCTTTTTCGAGATTGTGAGATAATGGTGTGTTGAATATTGAGGCTACGAGCAGTCATGTCCGTATACCATTTTGCCTCGAGCTCAAGCTCTGTAGCTCCTTTCTTCATGATTCAATCTATCCGCCGTCAAAATCAATACTCCTTCCTTGGGAAGTGAATGGTGTATCCGCCCACATCCAATAGGAATCGTTGCCCATGCCGCGAAAATGAAAAGAAACCATAACAAAGCCAACGATTCATGTACTCCCTTTCGAACGCCCTGCCGCCGTGTCCCAGTAGCACAATCTAGTTCCCAAGGTATCCAGACTGTTGGGATTTCGGAATTTTCAGCACAGACGGGGCCTCGAGAATCCAAATCCTCCATACCGCGACAAGCGATGTCAATATCCCTGCTGTGCTCCTGAACTTCCTCCCTAGATCGAGGCTCTCTGAGCGGGGAATCCTGCTATTGCAAAGCACAAGGCTCTTGACTGTGCATGTTGGGTATGACGAAATCCGCCTCAAGAATTCAATTCAATTCAAGCATGCGTCTCGAACATACACATGATATGATTGTGACCTGTAATTTTGTTAGCACTCCCGTCGTACATCATATCCTGGTTGACAGGTAGTGTTGCCGGTGCCGATCTTTAGCTTATCTGGGTAAGGAACAAGGAGGCGTATAATAGGTAGCACGGTAAAGTTCCGAGCCCGAGAAACAACAGAATAAAAAACAAAATGTACTTGTTGTTGGTGGAGGGAAAATGTGGGGGTTTCAAAAGCAATCTTTGAGGGTAGGAACCGAAAGGTTCTTTTGTTTTTGTTCGGCGGGCTGTACGTGATTAGTGATCGGCGTTTACGCCTAGAAAGCGGAGTTACTCGTATGTCGAACAATTCCAAATCATTGTTGGTGGACGAGACAGTGATTGAAAGTATTCAATTTTGCGGTTGAACGGTTTGATTCAGATGTTTCAATACTTCAGTGTACGGAGGCACTGTATCTCCGCGCTTTGACTCTGCAAGCGACGGGAGATCTGAGACCCTCCAGATCGCCGAAAACGGGGACCAGAATGAAACTTATCGGTCTAGCCAGCCAATAGACCCAATGACCTCGGCCAAGCCGATGGCAAAACAAGAAACAGATATGAGATGCAGAAGGGTGTCAACCTGCGACTCGTCGGAATAATTTCTTCATAATAAAGAAAAGGGAGATGGAATGGATTGTAATAAGGATAGGACCGATTTCCCAGATCTGTTGTGAAATCTTGAGGAATTCATTGGATACGACAGGTCGATGTCGGCAGTCAGAGCCGCTCGCAGATCATGTCTGAGTCTTTCGAAGCATCCGATAGGTTGGCTATTCAGCCATAAACTTTTCCCTTCAGCTCGGATGGGATGGGGCGTTGTCCTGAACACACGAAACCCCTTCACTCAACGTCAGAGTATGCGGAACGATGCCGAGGGTACTACGCTAATAGCAGAGCTCAAGATGCACGACATATATGGGCTGTCCCAGCGATGGGGGTCCTGGGTCGATATCCCTGTTACACTGCGCTGATGCTGGAAAGGGGGCTTGCTTTGCTAGCGCTTGTTCATTCATGTCTTCAGGATGGAGCGACCAGTCAGAGAAAAGGGCAATTTACACAGGAAGCCGTCCAGCCTTGCTTTTGTGTCTCCTTTGAGGTTATCTTGCGAAGGCCCAGACGGAAGACTGTTGTGCAAAAGGTCGTCTCCAAGTCGACGGGCCGAATGTGACAGGCTGACAGCTCTGGCAATGACGGAAAGATGCAGATGGGGCTTGCTGTAATAGTGGTTCACCAATTCGAGGGTCCATGACCCAGATGGAAATATGCAACTAGCTGTCCCCAGGACCTGGAAGAGAAGCGGGTGACCAGCGTCAACAGGGCGTCGCAATGCAGTGTATGTCGGCATGCGTCCCGAGAAAGTGGGGAGATGTATCTTGCAGATCATCAGATAGATCAGAATTGGACGAGGCTATCGACAGTTGAGGCTGCTGAACGAATACGTGAGAAGTGGATGTGGTGTCTCTGGTTCGTGAGATATTTGAAGTTACAAAAGTGCAGTTCGAGCTGGAAGAATGACGATCTCAATAGCCGAGCATGAATAGGGGAAGCTTTGACACCTTCCGACGGTCTGCAACAGTGAGAAAAGTGCAAAGAGAAGGCATGGAATGAGAACACACCTCGGAAGATTTTGAAGCGCTAAGAGACGGGTATGCGTGCTTAATACACTAACAGTCATGTATGGCTACAGCTAATATGGCAATGTAGATTGAGGGGTCAAGTAAATAGCTTCGGTACTCAGCTGGTGTGTCATGTTTTTCTGAAGACAGGTAGCAATAGTACTTTATGACACGCCGATGAGCATCGTGAAATCAGCTATCGTGCTTCTGGAGGCAAATCTCCACACGTAATCACCAGCTGGGCATCTCGAAAATGTGTTCTTCTTGCTGCAAAGAAGATGTGAAGTTCGTTATGGCCTCTGTAGGGCGGATTTAACCCCACTAACTATTGGTCAATGAGAGGTTCGTTGACTCGTTGATCTACTGCTCGAGCCACTGAGTGGTTGTGCCACAGTTCCTGGCTTCAGCAGTGCAGGGGCAGGGCAGGGTCCAGTGTGGTGTGTCTCAGCTGCAGGGTCTACCGTTCCCCTCTAGCTCGCGGTTCGGAGGAAAAGCATCCCCAAATTCCCCCTCCAAGTCGCTATTTGAGTTAAGTGGCCATCACGGCGGCCTCCTTTCTGAACCAACGCCGACACCCCACGCCTCGACTCTCCACTGCAGTGTGTAAATGCTTCTTACGTATCCCTGGACTCCTGGCTATCTGGACCGAACTCGGGATATGACAGGGGAGGGCATCACCAGCCTCAGCCTGTCCTCCACTCACTGTCCACGGTCCGGTGCCCTGGTGTCCCTTGCTGCGATCTCCATCTGCCATCTCGGACATCGTTCGTCCCAGTCTGGATGCAATCATGCCATGCCATGCATTGTGTTCGCATGCCAATCTGAGGAGAATTGACGTCCTCCTTTCCTCCACCACTCTCACCTCCAGTCCGCCCTGATGCCACATCGCTCTTGACTACTCACTCAATCGCAATCGCACCTTTCGCACTATATAAAGGACCCGCCCTGTCAATGAGACGCTGCGTTGCAATGGCTAAAAGACTTCGAGCCTCCAAAAGCAGCTGCATACCTATCTCTATGTCTCCTAGTTGTTGTCGCAAGCAACTACTTCAACGACTGTGGCCATCATCGTTCCTTTTCCAACAGTCAACATCAAGTGCATGAATCGTATTGTCGGAGACTTGGTCAAAGAGTCTCGTCTCCACTCCTTACAACCAACATCTCCTCTTTAAGAAGGGCAGTGCAGCGCGCCTACTGAGGGGTAACTAGTCCCGCCATCCAGACATACGGTACTGAAATCAACTCTTAATTCCTCCTTCCCTGCCCCTGTCCTCTTTTGCCTCGTCGAGTAGACCTCCTCTGACTGCTTGATGTCCTACGTACAGAAGGATGGCGTTCAATAGCCAAGCCGGATCTTCCTCCCAAGCAGTTCAGACCCCACCTTTCGCACAATACGGCAATACTTCTCGATCACAGCAGCAGAGCAATATTCCTCCTTTCGATGTGCTGGAATGGTATCCGAAATTCCAGAGCTGCCTGCGATTCTTCCTCGACCATGCGCAGCATGAGGGGACCGTGCAGGCCCTGGCAGCTTTCCTCAACATCCAACTCCCGTTCCAGAAACAACCGTTCCCCGTCATAAACTCCAACGCATCTTCACCGCGCGGCGCCGGACAAGACATGCCCCATATTCGACAACATAATCTATTTCCTCTGAACCAGCAACAAACGCAGGCGGTCTCGCTGCTTCCATATATCCGACGGCTGGTAGTGACTGGACACGATACGCCGGGCATATTGCATGGCTTCTTTGGGGATGACTGGCAAGTGGGTGTTGGATCTCTACACGAGATTGAACGTAGGAACTACATGTTTGCTGCGAAGAGCACGAACTGGTTGAAAGTGAAGCAGGCATATGATATGGGTCCGGATGAGACTGTACCATTTCTCAGTCCCTTGAAGGATGCTGGTGAGAAGGAGATACAACAGGCAGAAAGTACTTGGAGTGAGTGGCTGGCAATGCAAGACTGGATGTTAGGACCACGATCGCCCGAGATGAGGGGTTCCCCGAGGGTGAAGAGAGAAGCACATGATTGAGATGATGTTTGAACAAACTGGTTGCATACTGGTCATATACTCTGGTCAATTCGATAATTACTGTGGGTTGGATATCTGATGGAAACATACTTGACCGGATTTCATGAGCAACTACTGTACATCTATGAAATATATCTACACGTCGTATGGAGTGAATACTTCACATGTCAGCACCACGGACCACTTGGTCGCTTCATGCAGCAAAGTCAACAAAAAACTTTCGCCTCTGGGAAACATGCCTCCTCGAATCAAGCTGCCGCTCGTCGCAGGGCTGAAACTTGGAAACGCAAGGCTGCCAAAAAGACCCAATTCTCGGATCACCCGCCAAGAACAGCGCATCGACCATTCGCGAACATCCACGCCTACCACGCCCACAACAAAGTGGAGTGATATCCAGATCTGCCTCTCTCGTCTTCGCTTGGCATCTCACCCGCAGCGTACGGACCCCTCTTCAGCCTCTAGGCGCCTCGTATTGAAACGCAGTCCATGCCGTGTTTACGTGATCGTTCGATCTGATGTTCTATTTAAAAACCTGAAGACGAAAAGAAAATGTACTTCTCTATCCCGTTTCGATCATATTTGCTCTCTGTATATTCAAACAATTCGTGAAATCGTGAATTCATCGTTCGTTACTTACTCACTTGCTGTATCAACAAAACACGGACTGCTGAATAATTTCTTCATCGACTTTTCGTGTGACCAACGCTGTCATTCGTTCCACCGCTTTCTCTGCCAGCGAATCTCCTCCCTCACGGCAAAAAAGGAAAATCAATATTTCGAGAAATTCCTCGATTCAGCTCAGCTCGTCAGCCCTCCTCCACCCACCATTCCCATTCCATTCCACCCCGCTCGAACGACTCAGCCGCTCCCCTCGCTTCCCCACCCAGGAACAACTCACTCACCCCAATCCCTCAAAAAGCCCATCCCGACGACCCTTTTTTGAAAGGAAGAAAACTTTCACTTTCACTCAATGAAATCCTCTCCAGATCTCCATTCTTCGGAATATGAGAACTCGAAGCGGCCGCAGCGCAGGAATTGCAAGTCGAAATTTTGTGGTGTGCCTCTGTGGATCATCTCGATTCTGTTGCTCGTTGTTGTAATTGTTATTGTCGTGCCGATTGCGGTCATGTTTGGGAAGAAGAAGAATGGTGCACCCAGATCTGATGTCCTGGTTCCGCTTTATGTGTATCCCAATCCAGGAGCGTGGGATCCATTGTTTGAGGCGTGAGTATTTCCTTGATTCCATTCCCTGTGCATTTGAGCTGACTTATCACAGAGCTGAGAAGCACCCCAATTTGAATTTCACGGCGGTGGTGAACCCGGCTAGTGGTCCTGGAAATACCCCAGAGCCGGATGGAAACTATACGAGAGATATTCCTAGGCTCAACTCGTACCCGAATATCAGGACTGTAGGGTATGTTTCCACCAGCTGGACAAACAGGAATCTTTCGCTTGCCTTGGCGGATATTTCGACCTATTCGAAATGGGCTACCAATGCCACCATTCCCAATCTTGGCATGAGGGGGATCTTCCTAGATGAAACGCCTGCTACCTGGACTGCTGAGAGCCAGGAGTATTTGGAGAACATTGCTACTGCTATTCGGTCCGATGCCGGGCTTGGAAGCGATCCTCTGGTAAGTGATTCCGGACCAGATTCAAGCAGCTTGAACCTGCCTGGCTCGTCCTCAGACCAGAACGTAAACTGACTGCCCCAGATCATACAAAACCCTGGAACCATCCCAGACCAACGTTTCATGCCCTCCTGCAACCTCTCTGTTGTCTTCGAGGGAACATACGACACCTACCAAATTTATGGTTTCCACAAGACCATCTCAGCTTTCCAGTCGTCGTCCAACAATGAACGGTCGTCCATGGCAGCCGTTGTACACAATTTCCCCGCTTCGCTCTCTAGCAAGAAGGAGAATTCCCTGGTCAAGGATCTCAGGCATGTGGCTGGGAGTATCTTCCTGACTGGCTTGACAGTAGATTACTACTCCAGCTTTTGGGATGGCTGGGCTGGCTTTGCTGACGATATGGCTGCGAAGTAAAGCGCACCTTGCAGCTAGAATCCCCTCGCAGGACGCGAATTGTCGCTATTGGAATTATCATGAACCGCTACACTCCTTTTATTTGACGCGAAAAGGTGCATTTGGAGCATTGCTTTTGGGTTGCATGATGAAGAGAATGACTAAATGGACTTGAGGAGAAAAGGACGGACCAAAAATGGAAAAGGTATCAAGAACAGAATAATATAAAATGTAATGCCAGCAATTTGTCTGAGGAGTGCAAGCTACATTGCCCACTTGGACAAATGGGGTATGAACAGAAATGGGATGCCCTATACTTCACACTCAGCATCAATCGCAATAGTCCCTGCCAATGTAGAAATGTACCAACGAGTAAAGACTGTGGTGAGACCCATGGTAGACTGGCACTTGCCAGAAGCCTAAGAGCCAACCTACGAGCTCTCCAGAATCATAGTCCTGACATGCTTTTCCCAAGACACAGAACCACCATGTGCCTTGCCAGTGGAGCAAGCAACTGAATTGTTCCAGAGTGGAGTCATGTATGGTATCATTCAATATCACCTCCTCGTCGCAACATTCCCCGTCCACGCTTGAGGCTGCCATTCTTCACTCGGCCCACCTCTCGCATTCTTCCACGGATCCTCTTTCTTCTTGTTCTCGTCCTTCGGCCTCTTCTCCTCTTGCTCTGGCCGTTCGTTGAATGGATGTCTTCTCCCATCTGTAGTTTGCATCTCCTCTGCACTGTCACCTTGCCCTTCTATGATATTCGTCGTGGTCTGCTCTCGCGCTCCCAATGCCCCATTCACACCACCAGCGCCTCCTGAATCCTTACTTTCCAGTGCAGGCACTGGCTGACTCCTCTCTGGCGCATCGAGGAAACTCGGTTTCGCAGCCCGCCTCGCATCAGCCTGCGCAGCCAGTATCTTCAGATTCCTCTGCCGTACGAGGTCCTGCGACTGTTCTACTAGGGAAGGAGGTTCGCGACGGGTGTGCCGTAGCCACTGGTGCCATTGTGGCGAGATTTTGATTTCGCTGTATTGTGTTGAAGGTGGGTATTGTACGATTCGGCGCATGCGGTGTTTATCTGTCGAGAGCGCGTCGTGGAATTCCCAGAAGGAGTTGCCTTGAAGGTCGAGGCCTGGAATATACATTTGTTAGCAGGCAATCGTAGAATGGAGCTTCATTTGCAGTAAACAGGGGATTTGGAAATGCATACCGACGAGATACTTCTTCCGCCATGGTAATTTTAGGGACTTCCACCTGAACCATGCTTTTGTGAGTGTGCTGGGTGCTTTGGAAGACATTGTAGAAATTGTCAGGTTGATGACAATTTTATTGACATGGAATTGGTTCAAGTCTTGATGTCAAGCACACGCCTCTCAATGAACCGAGCTCTCCCATGACTTCGCGTGCTCTTGGCGAAACTCGGGGGATATTTGACGTCATGGTTTCGACGCGTTTTGATCGTGTAAATCATATTGAACTATACGGGAGAATTCTAATTATAGCCTTGTCTTTTGCATTCCTTAGATATATCAGACCTCCATAAATTGGAATGTGGTTCTGATGTAATCTGTAGAATCTCTATCTATCATGCCAAAGCAGACTTCCCCAAGTTCTGAGGCACGCTCTGAGCTTCAGTCGTAGCCCGCACCACAAGATGCATCTGTTCTTCCGCCGCCGTAATGGTCTTCTCCCATCTCCAAGCTGGAATTTTGCATTCATACAGCTCGTCGATTTCAGCTGCGGAACGGCTGTGCCGAACAAAGCAAGTCAGCAATGCAGTCAATCTCGCATCATTCCGGTTGGATGTGGTTTGTTTACTTGGAGCTTGTCTCGACTAGAGTGCATGAAGTTGACTTACCCTTTGGTTTCAGGCAGGTATAGCCACATGATGATGCAAAGTGGTATAGAGAATGCACCGTATACAAAGCCAGTTTTGAGACTTAATGAGAGGAGCATGGGCGGTGTTGCGTAGCTGTTGATAGTATGATCAGCGAGGGGTGCCATCGCAGGGGCAAAGGGAAGGTTTATCTACCATGTAGCGATACCCATGACGGAATTAGCAAAGAAGGTCACAGGTCCAGTTTTAACTATATATGTTTAGCTGCTTGAACGTATTTGCATGAAGGAAAGCCAAGGATAGGATGATGAAGTTACCACGGAGAAGGGCAGAGGGAAGCTCAGCCGAGTAGAGATAGTACGACATAGCGATGAGAGTGAACGAGAAAGTCCAGAGACAGCATATTACCAGCTACACAGTGTGTCAGTCTGATCCTTTGAGAGACAAATAGGAGCCAATGGGGAGTTAGTGAACGTACAAGAGCGGTGGCCGCGGCAGCATTACCGGTTGTTGCTCCTGTCCAGTAAAGCCCACCAACAATGAAAAGAACCACACAGACAGACGTCTGACAGCAGTTGAGGATAATTCGACGACCAAATTTGTCTGTAGTCAAGGACCAGAGCATGACTCCAAGGAGATTGCAGCAGCTGAAATAGTCTTAGCTCCTTCGTGTATAGATCAAGAGTATCTCGAAAAGCAGTGGACTCACGAGAGAATGACTGTGCCAAGGAAAGGGTCTTTGAGGCCGGCAAGAGAGAAGAAGTCTTTACAATAAGGTTAGTCAGGTATTTGGATGGGACCATAAGAAGGGCCAACCGTACACGTCGAGTAAGTACTAACAATCGCCAGACCAGCGAGCTGCTGACTGACCGCAAGGACCATGACAGTGAGTGTGCGTTTCTGATTTAGCAATTTTCAGCAGTCCCCTCTCTTCGCCGAAATAAAGGGACTCACAAGATCAAGACCCTGGAAGACGTGTATGAACCTCGGCTCATCCTCCAGCTGGGCCTTTTCATGCTCAATCGTCCTCGCAATAATGCCATACTCCTCTTCGAAGTCATACCCGTCAATACCACCATACAGCCGCCTCAAGCTCTTCATAGCCTTCTCCTTGTCGTTGCGTCGAGCATGAAACCAAGGAGATTCTGGGACGAAGATCCAGCATACGATCATGAGGCCGATGGGGATCCAGAGGATGCGCATTGAGAGGAGGTAATCGTTTGGGTGTTTCTGATTGAGTTGTTGCATCATTACAGAGCAGATGATGCTGCCAATGTTGGTCCGAGAGAGAAATCAGCTGGAGTAACTCAAGCAAGCTGGGACGACAGGAGGAACGTACCAAACAAACGCAAATGTGATCATACCGCCTCGGATCCTGTTTGGGCAGATCTCCATGATGTAGACTTGGCATGTTATCCTGCGAAGTCAGCAAAAGCATGAGAGATGTTCGGATGTGGTAAATGCATACTGGAGTACACCAATGCCTGCACCATTGCAAAGCTTTGCGAGAGCCTGTAGGATGTGTTAGTAGGGGTACTTGTCAGGGAAAAGATGCAAAGCTTAGCTCACCCAGACAGCCGAACTTTTAGCAGTGTTGAGAAATATGCACCCCTGATTGTGTTAGCGACCTTTATGATCCACGTTCAGCATCCTACCCATCACTTACAATGACGAGCCAAGCCCAAGCTGGGTAGAACGAGGGCTTACGTCCAAAGCGGTCGGCGAACCTACTATATATCAGCTACTGGTCTACAATCTTTGTATAGATGTATATGTACCAAGAGATATGGGTGAAGGTGATGAGCTGGCCGACATTCTGAACTTCTTAGCAGTGGTATCGGATATTGGAATGGTCATATTACCAAGAGAGCACTCCACGTGGACACTGATCGCAATTAACATCTAGAGAAATTATGGGATACAAGCTACTTACACCAAGTAGGGTCGAGAGCTCTAACGCCGGCCTTACCAGTAGTACCAAACTCCTCTGCTCACAGAGTCAGTATACTTGAATGGAAAAATCTCTAGATCTATGAACAGGGGTATATGTCTGGTTCGTAGACTTTCAAGTAGATGTGATGATAAGGGTGAGGGGACCATACTTATAAATCCTTTGTTCACAACGACACTTCCTCCGGCTCCCAGCTATTCCACACGAGACAGATCAGCATACTGGTGCATACACTGAATCAACGGCTTTCCCCCACCACTGCGCTTGTTGACCTACTTCAAAACCTTCGCACACGTAACCAGTGAAGACAGCGAGTGCGACCAAGACGACACGCCTAAAGACCCAGACAGTTCGAGGGATAGACAATTCGTCGAACCAAGACTTGAGGAGACCGTAAGTATCATGACCGACAGTTTTGGTGTCAACATCCTTCCGAAGCTCTTTGGCAACGGCTTGGAGGTGAGCCTGGGCTGGCTTCTCGAACTGGCTGGATGTTGGTTGGCTCATGATGAGATGGCTATCTCTATGGATATTGATAGTTTGACTTGGGTTGTCTCCTGATTTGTGGTAGTAACCCTGAGCTTTGAATGGATCGAGTCTAAGTAGGATTTGGTTTGTCTGAAGAGCAAAGTTGCAGTGTCACAAACGTGATAGGTATACCTGGATAACTGTTCCTCCCTCGCACGGGTTGATACTCGGTCTGAACAAACCCGGACACGAGTCACACGACATCGAAGGAGGTACAATAATAGTGGGAGTGAGAGGCAGTGAAAATGTGCAGCGGTAGATGTCAAGTGTGACTAGAGATATATTTGTGGTCAATGATATGGTGACAATCGACCTCTCACTCACTTTACACGGCATCATTGTGTGTTTGAGGGGTTGGCCGAGTAGAATATCATATCATATTTGGCTAAGAAACAACTTGTTGTCTCCCAGTCTGTTGCTCACCGTATTCTGTGGTTTCACCGTAGCTTACTCGTACTCTGCTTTTGTGCAACCACCACTGCTAATTAAGCGACTTGCAGTCCATCGAAGGCGCTCTTGTGGTTCATCTGGGGATATTGGGCCGCATCTGAAATATCTCGTGTCTTGAGGCATAAGCAATGAGATAGAATCATACCCTAAGGGTGCTCTTGCTTGCGGTCGGTACAGTAGGGCTTGAAAAGAGATTGTAACTTTTGTAATTACAGCCACGACAAGGAATGAAGAGGTTTAATGGTTGAAGTTGGTGCTGGAACGTCTGTCTTTTGGCAGCTTTATTTATATTTCCATCAAAGTCCTGGTAGAGGGAGGACATGCCTGGGCATTCATGCTTTTGATGGAGCTCCACCAATACCTCTGCCGGAGTACTGATGACGTCGTTTACCTCTCGCGGGGTTGAAATGAGGGGCAGATTGAGAGCTTTCAGCTTCCATATTTCTGCTTGGCAATAACATTTTCCACTGAACCTTTCACTTGATAGAAGGTACAATATCATATTCTTCCAAATCAATTGCCAAGCCAGATCTATCAAACCTCGAAATATCAAAATGCCGGAACCAGCACAAATCAATCGCTCACTCTCCACAATCCGAACCGAACTCGAGTTCCTTCAAGCCTCAAATGTGCTTTCAGGACCGCAATTCCAGTCTATTATGGCTCAACTGCCGGTAATGTTCTCATTCTGCCTTCTGTCTTATCATTGCATTGCCACATGCTTCGAATCGTGCTTCTAGGGTTTCCTATTAACACTCATTTCAGCAAAACGGACAATCTTCAGGTTACATCGATCCGCGATACAACCCCAATCCGAACCAGCAGTTCAATCCCAGTCAGGTAGCACAGCAAGCTCAAGATCCGAGTCATCCTGCCAATCCTAGTAATCCAAAGGTACGAATTCCGGGCATTTGATGATAATTCTCTCCAACTTCACCTTCGCTTGAATCGCTTCTATACTTTTACTGTGTTTGTGGCCAGCATGTCGAGTACTTGTAGTCAGGCTCGAAATATATATGGACGGTATGAGTGAGAAAGTCTGACTGACGGTACTTAGCATCACGAGTGGGCCAAGAACATGGCGAGTAGATTCGGGAACGCCGCGATGTTTGGTGCGGGGGCGACCTTTGGTGGGGATCTGGTGAACGATGTTATGAGGAAGTTCTGATTCTTGAAACCGTATTGTGCTTAGCTGGGCCATCCAATCATATAGTCAGGAATCCGGAATATTGTTTGAGTATAACCTATTGTCCTGTGTCGCTGGCATGGTTCTCGGTCTCCTCGGTGTTCTGGACGATCCTTAGTCCCGAATGTAAAGTACTAAGCGAATCACAACAATATATAGTCCTATGCCAAGCAAGCTCAGAAGAAATAAGCACGAAGCATCTGCGTCTTTCTGCATCGTAGAGATAATTCCGTATACCCGTTATCGCCGTGGCAAATAGCAATTCTCCTCTCAAGTGGCAGCTGACGGCTGACAGGAACAAGATCCAGAAGCTTGGCGAGAAAGACATAAGCCAGCATGTCGATCTTCCAGAGTCGTTCCGGACATCCAATTAGAGTCGCTTCGAGCATCGAATTAGTGTATAGTATTGCTTACATGGATAGTGGTCTTCAAAGTGATACAAGACAGCCTATAAAGGTTGAAGAACTGTCCCGCTCCTGCACTTACCTTCCTCTTTGCCAGATGTTGATCGTCGATTTAGACGTATTACTCGGTTATACTCAAAGGTAAACGAGCACAGAAGATCGAAGATCCCACCACCTCCTCCTCCTCCAGGCGACCTTCCTAAGATGCAAATCAAGATGGTAGAGCTATCCACAGCTCTACTAGCTCTCTTGACACCCAAGATCCGCCTCAAGGAAAGTCCTCCGTCCATCTCCAGATACCACGAAGCGATCACCAGCAACGCAGCAACGCTAGATAGCATCGCCCAACAAACGGTACCCAAAAAACAGACCCAGCGCGCAAGCTTGGTGTGTAAGGCCAGCGAGATTGTCCTAGGACGGGAGACAGTAGTCTCGAAAAATGATGCTTCATACCAGGAGGAGAAAAGTCAGCCTTGGTACGCCCTCACCAAGGACAAGATTCGAAGCGAACAGGAGAGTAGTAGCCTGACAAAATAGGTCCACAACGTGCTGGCTCCCCGCAGCATGCTTCATCAAGCCGAAGAATACATTTGAAGTCCGAATAACACTCAAGATCATCACAAGCCTTCAATCCAGATTCGCAGTCAGAACAGTCGGACATAATGCTAACCCCGGATTCAGCAGCGTCGGTGAGTCCGGTGTGGTGATAGATCTCAGGGAATTGAGAAGTGTGGCGCTGGCGCCTGAACGAGACGTTGTCTCTGTTGGACCAGGGGCGATGTGGGGAGAAGTGTATGATATGCTTGAGAAAGATGAGTTGACTGTGGTTGGCGGTCGGGTATCGGAGGTAGGCGTTGGAGGATTGCTGTTGGGTGGTGGGATGTCGCATTTTTCGAATCGGTGGGGAATGGCTTGTGATAATGTGAAGAACTTTGAGGTGAGTAGTCGAAGGATGATAATACAGATACCGTTGTGTTCGAAAAGAATTGATGAAATCGTGCAGGTGGTTCTCGCGAACTCGGAGGTCCTCAATGCAAACGAGCATGAGAATCAGGGTCTCTTCCGGGTCTCTGAAAGGAGGTGGACCAAATTTTGGCATTGTAACAAGATTTGACTTGTACACATATCCCGACTACAAAGTCTGGTATGCATTCAAGATGTACAGCGCCAACGATACTAAGCGTATCATGAGAGCTGCTATTGATGTCCAAAAAGCCATGAACGTCGATGATCGGATTGGCTTCTTCCTCACTTGTACCGGGAGCTCATTTGTGGCAGGTATGCTGCACCTTGGATGGACGGATTCGCCAGTACCTGCATTTAAGGCATTCGATGAGATCACGCCGATGATGGTTACAGTTCCGGCAACGAATGGAACGGCATCTCCTGTCGCAGCAGCTGTGAGCATGAATGAGCCTGCAAAGTATGTCGCCCGCCTCCGAGGCGAACAAGCTGACAATGAGCGTAGACGCGAAAGCGGCACATTGACCGTGCTTCCCGATGTCGACATGTACGTTGAACTTCAGGATATTTTGCAGAAGATCAAAAGTTCCGCAACAACTGCTGAGTCTTACTCCCTTGTTTTCACATACCAGCCCGTTGCGAAAGCTTCTGTCAAGGAGGGTAGCTCGTTGAATGTCTCTCCAGTAAGTCAAGCGTGTAAGTTTGACCAATCCTTCTGTTGGGCGAGACATTGCTGATCTATTTAAAGGGCTAGCGATAGCAATAACATGGATAGAAGCCTCGGAAGATGAGTTGGCACGAAAACAGATAAGAGAGTTGATCTCAGGGATCGAAATTGCAGTACAAGCCCGTGGGCTACTTTCGGACTTCAAGTTCATGAACGATGCTTCTTACATCCAGTCCCCGTTGGGAAGCTATGGTAATGAGAGTTTGGTGCTGCTTAACGCAGCTAGGCAGAGATGGGATGCAGAAGGCGTCTTCCAAGGACTTCAAAATGGAGGTTTCTTGCTCTCCAGGGCATAACTTCGCTGCCCATGGAAGCTCAGATTTTACTCCTCGCCAAAAATCGGAACTTCGGTCATTCTACTCGCAGCTGATTGAACTTGGTAGGAATGACACACCTACAACTTCCCAATGTAGGACGACATTCTTTGGCAGCAAAGTTGAAAAGTGATACATTCAGCAATCAAATCAGCCGAAGCAAGTTGCTGGCACTCGTCCAGAGCTGGAAGATGATGCATAATCTCCTCATCGTTGCGAGAACATAGGAAACAATTCTTTGAGAAGAGAATGTACAAATAATAGTGCGCAAAGGTCACGATTTTCCCTCGAGCTCGCACCTCATCAGTGCGGACCCGAGTTAAAAGACTAGGTAAGATTAGGGGCTGGAGCCACGAGCTCGTGTAGAGAAGATCCAAATGAAGAGCACTAGCTGCTCAAGATCCTAAGAAAGTAAGACAGAAAGGATGGAGCGACGCATACGTGTTCCTGTCGTAAATGCAAAAGATTCCTAACACCTTTCGTGGGATGCCCATGAGCTTCAGGAACAATCTCCTAAAACCCAGCCTCCCGTCTGGGCAACCTGCGGTGATCCCTGGGCGGTGAGGCGGGCAGAATGGTCGTAGCGAAGATCGCCAAACCTTCACGGGCGCATTGTTGACCTTCGAAAAAACAAACGATACCGAGCACTCTTCAACGAATTGATGACGCCGCAGGCCAAGTGGAACTCAAACTTGTAAGTTACGAGACACATCCAATTTCCAAGGTCTCCGCTGTCCTTGGAATCTGCCAGCGCGACCTTGGAAGCTGGGTGATGTCGTGTTGGTCCCACCCCAGCCACCCCGCTTGATTTCTTCCCAACCTCCTGCACCTCATCTGCGGGAGGTACTTCTAGTCCTGCGGGCAGATGCATTTGAAAAATTCTAGACCATATTCAAACGCCTCTTTTGTACATTACTCACTACTCTCCATTCCCGCATCCCTCGACCCCTATCGCATTGTTCCTTTACTCACTCCCGGACAATCGAAGCACGTACCAAGGACTGGCGAGACTACAGTCAACCGCCTTCCTGTACATTTGAGCGATTTCCTTTCTTTTCTGTACAATACACTTCTTCATTTACATAATGTTTTCGAAATCAATCTTTGTTCTTGCGGCAACAATCTGTGAGCTAGCTGCTGCTCAAACATACTCCTCTTGCAATCCTCTCTACACATGTAAGTTATTCTTCCAAGACCACGCTTACCGAGTCCTATCCTAATTACCAAACAGCTGGATGTCCTGCAAATACAGCGCTTGGAAAAGCGATCAGCGTCGACTTCACGAAAGGCGAGGTCAACTCTTTCACAGCCAGCGGCAACCCTACCTACGATTCGAGCGGTGTTCACTTCACAGTCTCAGGCAGCGGAGATGCCCCTCAACTCGCCAGCGTATTCTACATAATGTTTGGGAAGGTTCAGATCACAATGAAGTCTGCCCCTGGAGCAGGTATTGTTAGCACGCTGGTGCTGCAATCGGATACCCTCGACGAGATCGATATGGAATGGCTGGGAGCAGACGATTCGGAGGTCCAAACGAACTACTTCGGGAAGGGAGATGTCACGACTTACAATCGAGGAGCTTTCAATCCTGCACCAAACAACCAGGGAGAGTTCATCACATACACGATCGATTGGACAGAGGAACAAATCAAATGGTCTGTTGGCGATACTGTGGTTCGAGTCCTTACTCCAGCCACAGCAGATACCAACCAATATCCACAATCTCCCATGCAGATCAAGTTTGGATCATGGTCAGGAGGAGATTCATCAAACCCGTCCGGAACGATTTCTTGGGCTCGTGGACCGACGGATTATTCTCAAGGGCCATTCACAATGACTGTCCAGTCCATCGCAGTGACCGACTACTCGACAGGAACACAATATAAGTATGGTGACACCAGCGGCAACTGGGAGTCCATCGAGGCTGTTGGTGGCAAGGTCAATGGCAATGCTGGCGCAGCAGGATCCCCAGTAGCTACAGCAGATGTCCCGGCTGTCACATCAGCATCACCATCCATTCCAGCCGGACTTGGAGACAATCACGGCTCCACAGCGCACCAAACCGGCTGGCCTTGGGTCGCAACAACAACACTCTCGACCGTAACATCCGTGCCCACCGTAGCCGGAATACCAGATGGATGGATCATCACCTCATCCGGAAAAATACAGCCTGCAAGTTCTGCGGCAGTACGTATGTCCTAGCCCTTCCCCTTGTCTCGCGTATCCGAGCTTTCTATGATCACAGACTAACAATCTGCAGATATTACCACAATCAACCCCTTTCTCTTCAGCGGGCCTCTCGCCCTCGCCATTATATCCGCCTATTGGAGGTGGCCTTGATGTATCAACGGGTTTCGATGATCGTGGATTTCCTACTACATACACTCGAGAGTATGGCTGGCAGACGATGCCGAAAAGCTACGATGAGCAGGGCTTTTTGATCACGGACGCTCCGACGGCAACGGCTGTAGGCCAGGGAGAGGAGACGCCTTGTTTTGGGCCGAATTGTGGAAATGCTGGGAAGGTCGTGGGCACGAGTAGTTCGAAAGCAGGCGGTGTACAGCGAAGTCCAGCGTGGGGAAGTGCTGCTCTCTTAGGAGCGGCGGCTGCGCTGTTCGAAAGACTCCTACTTTGAATGGACTTCATTGTCATGGGCTGACGACTTTGCGATGGGGCTGGAGTATGGATCGGCGTGGGACACAGGAAATAGGACATTGGTCTGCAAACAGGGAATTGGGAACTGGGACTTGGACCATTGAATTGGTCAAAGATGATGAAAACTGATGATACATGATGGAAATGACCAATTAGAATATCCTGGGAATAGCTTACGCGACCCTTAATTCGAGCAACTCTTTTTACAAACCTTGAAACCTGCTCCAATTAATCCGTGAAAAGGCCTCGTCGCTTTCAGTGCTGGGAGATATGCCAGAGTACAGTAGATGAGATAGGAATTCACACAGGGGAAGAAAGCATTAGCCATGTTCTTGTAGTCTTAAGGAGAAAAGTCAAGCGAATAAAAGGCGATGTAGAATACAAGGGGCAAGACAACTTTACCAGCAAGTAGAAGCGCGCAAAATATGAGATAACACCAAGAGAGTTATTACCTCTGCTTATACGATTATACAGGTATCCAAGAATGTCCACAAACCATTCGGGAGAAAAGGAGATTGCAAATGCGTTACTCAGGCCCACATTGTGTTTGTTTACAGCTCCGAACTCTCTTTCTCCTTAGGCTGAAGGCTCGAAAGATATACACGAGGCCACGCACTTTCCCTGCTTTCCCGACATCCGACATAGTACTGCCTCTCCTTTTGAAGTCGAGCTAGTAACCCTGACCAGGTCCGGAATCTATTAGACGAATCCATGAGCCTAGCCTGTTCATCATCTCTGCTGCGTCTGCATCGTAGACTCTCCTCACCCTCAAACGCATCACGGATCGAAGCCAGCTCTGATTGAACAGGTAATCGATCTTCAATCTCCTCCCTATAAACACCTCTCATACCAGCAAAAAGATCATGACTAGTGTACTTAGTCGACAACCGACTCCACCATTTCGGGTCCAGCACAGTCCGTCCTTCCCCAAGATCCAACCATTTAGTAGTCACAAGCGCGACCCCTAGATCCGCACAGTCTTGAAGCTCGATCTGGAACTCGGTCAGGCAGTATACACACTGCCTGATCCCGGAGCTACGAATGCATTGCTGGACTTCATGATCGTGATCGAGTGTGCACTGTGCGTGTTCTGGAAGACGAGCCTCGAACGTGAAGCCAGGGATGCCAACATGGTGGCATATGCCTACGCGGGCGGTGATCGGTATTTGTGGTTGATGACCTTTCGGGAATAAGAAAGACTCTTGGACACGGAGGAGCAAAGAGCCGTCGACAATTGTCGCTCGTGACAAGAATCGATAGGGGATACTTTCTCGGGTACCTGTGAATGTGCAGGTGAGTCGCTCCAACGGTCGACTGTAGTCGAGTCCTTGACGGTAGAGTTTCATTATAGCTGCGACAGAAAGGAACGTGATCTCTTTGTGGATGTAGATATAGACACCGGCGAATAGTTCTGATGGGTAGCATTCTTTGCTTCTGTGTGTGGAGCCCCCGATTTCATGGAGTACTGAGCAGTGAGAACAGAGCACATGGTTAGGAAGGTCGGTCTCCAGGAGGCGCAAGAATTGCACAAGTTCCTGACGCTGATCCGTGTCTCTAATCGCCTGCCAGTGTTTGGTCCCAATCGTAATAAGCACCGCATGGCAACAGTGTGTAAATGAGGCTGCAGAAGCAGGCAATAGAAATTGTGTGATATGGAGAATCATCTCACGTGGCAGGTGCAGCAGGCCGGTCATGGCTTCGTAGAGAAACGAGGGTGCTGCAGGAGTGGACCAAGTAACTTTCGATTGTGATAATTAATCCGAGGAAATATAGTCACAAAGTATTCGGTCATTGTGGTGACATCGATAGTAAGTCTGCACTAGCGATTGCTGGCGGCGGGAACTTTGTGGGTATTGCTATACTTGCTACCTTAATCAAGTGGATGGGCCTTATGTCTTCACCACCAGAATGTAGACTGAAGAAGTACTGCTTGAGAAAGTTTCTATGTCGTGAAACCTTATGGCACAATCAAAGACTCTGATTTGATCAACGAGACCCATCAGACCGCACTTCCAAGTGTCTCCTCTTGCTCTTTCTTAGGTGCCGCGGCGAATATGCCTCGTCCACCAGTTGGGTCATGGCCGTCTTGTTTGGTAGCAGCAGCCGACACAGCAGCATCAACCTCTTCTCGATGTTAGGAACTTCTTCTTAGAATACGTCGAGAGAAGTTGGAAAGTCACCTACCTTCATACTCCTCATTCGTACTCGCCCATCTCCACAATTTCTCTCTTCGAAATTCCTCATAATCCCACTCCGTCTTCTCCAAGCGCTCCTCCGGCGCCGTGAAGATGTACGTTTCCGTCTGCCTCTCATCGCCCTCTACCTCCTTCTCGCCATCTTGCACTAGTAGCTTCACCTTGACCTTTTCCCTCGTGTACTCGTCGCCCTCGAAGATGTCCAAGCGGAACATATCTGCATCCGACAGGCCGGTCACGTAAATGCCGCGGACGGAATGGCCTACTTCGGGTACGACGCCAGGGTAGTCGTCGCCCAGGACTTTGTGACGGCAGTGGTTGTAGAGGATGGCTGGTGTGCGAGTGAGATTGCCAGCAAGGATGATGGTTACTGGCGTGAGTTTTTCATCGCCATAGATGACGCGATAGAGGACTTCACGGGCCATCTATATATTCTTTGGTTAGCCATTCCTTATGTATATGCCAGCGAAGATGGTTCCGTACCAAGGTCCCATAGAAGAAAGCTGAGTTATCCCCCATTCTTGATGTCAAAGCACGATATTCAAAAAAAAAAATTGTTGGTCTGGAAAGGAGAGTAATTTCACTTCTGCTCAAATTACAGTCCCATCTGGGCAGAATCCAATCTAGATCATGATGGGAGTCTTTGTCGTGATATCAAAGAGGGGTGTTTCTTCCCAAGACAAGCCAACGGAAAGATAAAGTCGGTCATCAAATCCGATTGCTTCCAGCCAATCAGCTTTTAAAGACACGCACGCAGCCGTCAGCCAGACGGAACCTAAACCTACAATAATTTATGAAGACATCCTTTCAGAAGTCGGGTTCATTCTCAAATATTCCAGAAATCCAGGAAAAGATTTAAGAAAATCTTGTGACGTTCTCATATGGCGGGGGATACCAGAAAACATGGAGGCTAGGCTGGGGAACAAAAGATCCAGGCTTATCTTATCGGGACCGAGGTCAACAAATACTGTATCCAAACCTCTGAGAATGCCATCAAAGGCTGAGACCTCGCCTACCAGACCACTTGGCAAAAGCTTCTCTCCTTCCCAATCAATAACCCACGATATCCCACAATATGCACCGTTAGATCTTCGTATCTTGACCGAACTTTCCACACGTCGAATCCCAGGTCCAGGAAGCAGGTTTGCGGTACCTGACAGATCGCACTCATCTCAATGTGGAAGGTCAGACACGGCTTGGCGCTACACGTGCAGGCATCATGGCCATCAAATGGTGATAACGGATCAACGGTACTGCGGAGGTCGCCACTAATGAACCCTTGTAGGCGGCTGGTTCCTGGGAAAGAGCTGTGAAGTGATTCCCCTGCCCAGCATTGCTTATGCTTAAAAGAACTCTTGGAACCCCTTGGCTCTTGCTTTCAATGGTTCCCCATCAAGGTCCTTTGCTTGACCAAGAATCGCCTAGGATTTCTCCATAGACTTCTCTTCGAAAGAAGCCTTAGCCAAGATGAGGTCTTCAAGTCTCTTAGCCTTAGCTGCAGCTGTCGGCTCTGCTGTGGGATGCGATTCGTGCTATGGCCTCTCTTCTGAGGTCGTCCATGAACGACTCGTCCCCAGAATTCAGCCCGAGTCACAGGACAGTACAGTCAATCCTAAAGCACCTTTGGAATGGGGCCAATTGAACTTCTTGCACACTGTATGTCCATCTTCAAGCCAAAGCTTATGACCTCAAACTTTGTGTGTGTCTTTGAAGCTGACTTCTACTGCTAGACTGATACCCATGGTTGGCTTGAAGGTCATCTCAAGGAACAAAACTATGGTGCTGATGTAAGTCGAACAATTATATTCTCGAGGTGGTTTTAAAGTCCCGAATAAAGCCACAAGTCTCCCGGCAAGCAAAGTCCCGTGCTAAATTCATGTTTATAGTGGGGTGACTTTGTCTCTTTCCAGAGACACATGAAGCAGAAGGCTGGGAATCTTGCCGTTGATCTATTGGTCGTTGACACAGGTAGGAACTATGGCTGTGAAATCATTGACCTTGACTGACTTCTGGCCAAAGGTGACCTTCACGATGGTGCTGGGTTGAGCGATGCCGTATTGCCCAATGGCGTTCTCTCGAATCCCATTTTCGACGAGATTGACTATGATGTTCTTACAATTGGTAGGCCAGATATGATCAATCTTGAATACCACTAACATGGTCCCAGGAAACCACGAGTTGTATGTCTCTGAGATCGCATATGAACAGTAAGTCATTTGGGTGTTCTTTGAGGATTCCGAGCTAATTGTCAATGCCAGCTTCTACAATTTCAGCAAGGTATGGGGAGAAAAATATGTGACTAGCAACGTCCAAATCCTCAATCCAGCAACTGGAACCTTCGACTATATCGGAGCCAAGTATCGGTACTTCTCGACCGCTCATGGTAAGCACTGTTCATTCAGAAGCCCACGGGTTCGAAGCAGCATCTGACATACCATTCAGGTCTACGCATCATGACTTTCGGGGTTCTGTTTGATTTTACTGGAAACTCCAATGTTTCCAAGGTGATCAAAGCTGCGGACATGGTGAAGCAGCAATGGTTCCTTGATGCTGTCAACTACGACAAGCCGATCGACTTGTTCCTTCTAGTCGGCCACAACCCAGTTGACAGATCCGACTATGCGAACACTCTTGGACTCGTTCATTCAATTATCCGAGCTCTACGCCCAGATATACCAGTTCAAGCATTCGGAGGACATTCTCACATCCGAGACTTCAAGGTGTATGATGATAAGAGCACAGCACTCGAATCTGGTATGTGACCTTCTCAGCAGATATGAACTTTGACTGACGGCTTTAGGACGTTACTGTGAGACTCTTGGCTGGCTTTCAATCAGCGGTATCAAGTCCTCCAGCTACACAGGCTTGATGCAACCACGTGGTGTCGCCAATCCTTCGAGACCAGCCACCAATACATCAACTTCTGGCCTCGTCTACTCCCGCAGATACCTCGACTGGAACCGAAGAACCTTCGAATACCACGCCACCAATTCCCAAGCAAGCACTTTCGACTACCACAGTGGCTTAAGAGTATCAGGAGATATCACCGATGTCCGCAAGAAGCTTAATCTCACATCTCTTTACGGCTGTGCCCCAGCAACTTACTGCCAATCGTGCAAGCCCTTCGGTGCAGAAGGCAACATCTTCTCACTGATCCCTATTGCACTCGGCGCGACCGTAATCAACTCCTCCCGCTCTGACGTCGCCCGCTACATCATCGTCAACTCCGGCAGCATCAGATTCGACCTGGTCAAAGGGCCTTTCACCTACGATGACTCCTTCATCGTCAGCCCTTTCAACGACGCCTTCCAATACATCCCCAATGTTCCCTACGAAATGGCCCACAAAGTTCTCGCTGGACTCAATGGTGCCGTCCTGCCAGACAAGCGAGGCGAGGGTCTAGTCTACGGCTCCATACCACAAGTCAAAGACTCTTGCGTCGATCCAACGATAAGTCTCATCACCGGCACGGGCAGCGAGCTCAAGACTCGCGGAATACATCGCCGCCAGACTGTTGCTTCAACACCCGGCTACGTGACTACCGATGATTTCGGTACCGACGGCGACGATACACCACATACCAAGATCCCATCTTACACACAGCCAAATTACATCCAAGGCAACGCATCGTTCCCAGCCGACGGATCGAACCCTGATGTGGTGGATGTCGTCTTCTTCGACTACTTCGCGAGCGTGGTGGTGAATGTGCTCAATGGGTTTGGCGGTGCTTATACGATGGCTGATGTGGCGTATTATGTTGATAAGAGCTATACAGCGCAGAATTACCTGCCTGATTATGCGAAGTTGGAGTGGCAGGCGAATGTGCCGAATTGTCCTGTTGGTGAGGGAGTCGGGTATGATGAGTAGATTTGGGGATGGCGCGAGATGAATGCTAGATAAAATGTTGGTGCTGAGCTAGAGCAAATCTTCATAATTGCTATGAAAGGCTTGCCTGCCCATCTGCCTTCTCATGTAATGATAGTGCAATCATTTGACCCTACACTTAATCTGCACCGAGGCAATGATATCTCGGAGAGTAAAGGATATCATCATCCAGTGAAAGTTCACTTCCATTTCCGGATGCCAATATCGTTAATGGCTTTAGAGAGGCTTAGGTACATCTCGACTGAAGCATATTCCATAGGAAGGTTATACTGTTTAATCTCGATGCAAATGTCTTTTTTTCTTACTGACTACAAGTCTACTCATTACCTCCTTTTGGTGTGTTGAACACAACCACCATCCCAAACGCCAACAATCATCCAAGCCACAGTCGTAACACATATGTACATCATCATTCCCTGATCTAGACAGACATCTTCATCGCAATCGCCTTGTGAGGCTCATACCCCTTCACAATAAAGTCTTCGAGCTTCCAGCCATCGATACTACCGCCCTTCTCCCTCGTAATCTCCAATTCAGGGAACGCCCTCGGCTCCCTCGTCAGCTGCGTCTTGAGCGCATCCACATGATCAGCATAGACATGTGCATCTCCCAGCACATGCGTGAACGTCCCAGGCGTCAAATCGCAGACATGCGCAAGCATATGCGTCAGCAGCGCATAGCTAGCGATATTGAATGGCTCTCCGAGACCCAAATCCGAACTCCTCTGGTAGACCTGGCAGTCCAATTTCCCCTTTCCCTTCTCGCCATTCTCGCTTTTAGGATATGAAACGTAGAATTGTGCAAACATATGGCATGGAGGCAGAGCCATGAGCTTCATGTCCTTCGGGTTCCAAGCACTGAAGATGATCCTTCTGTCATAAGGATTATTCTTCAATTTATGGATCACCTCGGCCAATTGATCGACTCCTTGTCCGGTATAATCCGTCTCGGCATCAACATACTCTGCGCCAAAGTGTCTCCACTGAAAGCCATAGACGGGTCCTAAGTCCCCCACGGCGCGGTGTGAAAGTCCGACCGAGTCGAGGTATTCGCGCGATCCGTTGCCGTCCCAGATCTTGATCCCGGCTGCTGCGAGGGGCAGAGAGGATGTCGAGCCTGAGATGAACCAGAGGAGCTCGCCGATGACGGCGCGGAGGAAGACGCGTTTGGTGGTAAGGAGTGGGAGGATTGGCTTGCCTTCTGGAGAGGTGAGGGAGAATTTCATGGGGCGAGGGGCAAAGATGGAATAGGTTCCAGTGCCAGTTCTGCCAGGCGATGTAAGTATATATAACAGAATATCCGGAGCAGTGAGCATACCTATCTGGACGATGTTCACCCTTCTCGAGGCAGTCCCGGACCAGGTCGAGGTATTGGTATTCTTCGTGTCTTGGGAGGTTTGAAGTGCCATTTTGTGACGTTATCTTTACAGAGGATTGGGAAACAGTCTCTGGTTCCATGATTGATGGTGACATTTTCGTCGTGTGGAGTGTTGGTGTTATGTTATGTTGTGAAGTAAAGAATTGGATAGGAGGGGCCAGCTTTTGGCAGACGCGTACAGTGCATTTTCGACGCGACATGCCAAGGCTGGAAATAACCTTAATATTGAGCTAGCCAAAATTAGACTAGCGAGCAGAGAATCACCACTTTGCCTCGTTGGCTTAGCTATCTTGAGGCCATCCTTCTCTCGAGGCCATCCTTTCACATAATGGTCTTCTTTGAAGCAGTTTCTTGTCGTTGTTGTATAGAACAAATATGTTGGACCATCTCACATTCATTATTTCGCCCAATACCCATCTGTATACTTACCGACGAGGCCTTAATTTCTTACCAGGCTGATTGCTTGTTCGAGATGTATTCGATTCCCTATCCGTTCAAGAGCAAGTTGCTGAAGAGATGTAGGCGGTTGTTAGGTAGAATGCCTAGAGCCCTTTTTATAGTATTCCGAGAGTAAAGAAAACACGGGTGTCCCACTGGAGACCATATTTGCTTACGACACGGCTTGCCTTGGCACAAGAGCGACGGCTGAACAGAAATATAATCAGGACAAAATTCAATTCCCAAAGGACTTTTTCTTTCTTCAACTCATATGTATCTTCCTAAGAACTCCAAGATTGTCTGGTACCCGTTTCGGTAGTCCTCCAGCACGGCGCTATCCTCTAGATCTCCGCGGGCGGCCATGAACCCATGGATCTGTTTGTCAAACGTCGTGACAACCTTTGGCCCCCCAAGATTCTCGCTGAATTTCTGGACATCGGCAGCCACTTCATCTTTGGAGGCTAGTACGGCAAAGGGGATGGAAATGCCTTTTGCATCCGAGGGATCGAGCATTGCGGGGTGCGCGATACTCGCTGCTTTCCAAGGAGTGTTGTTCGATTTAGAGGTGAGCGAGATGATTTTGCCGCCCCAGCAGAACTACGAAAGTATCAGTGGATTTTGCCATTCCTTCGGACATCTGAAGCCAAATAAGAACGTTTGAGGAGCAAGGTAGAAGGACATACCCCTACAGCTCCCCATGTCGTGATATTGGGATATGCCTTCTCAAGAGTCGAGAGCAGTGCCGGGATCAACTCAACAGCTTTGACTGGAGATCCGACACCTTTGAAGAAGCCGCCCAGAGCTTGCTTTCTCTCATCTGTGTTCGGGGGAAACCTTTATTAAGACTGAGGTTAGCATGCTGCTCGACTCCTTCTCCCACTCGCTTGCAGCAGCATAAATTGCTTACCATGCCTTATCAGCTGGATTACCATCTAGAAAATCAGGCATGAAGACTTGGTACTGCTGGTTTTTGTCGCTGATCGACAGGATGTCGGCACCTTGCAAGATCTGCGGAGACCAGCTGAAAATATCATAAATGATGAAGATGCCTTTCGTGGCTGTTTCTGCTCCTGTCACATCTGATGTTAGTCGAGTGTTAGCGTACTGCGCTATCTTGGTGGGATGTCTAAGATCTCGTCAATTACTTACAGGTCTTGAGACCGTTGATTGTCGTGTAGTTCCCTTTGGGTACATAGTCCTTTGCGGCAATGGGTGGGATGCTGCAGCACGCAACGGAATGCTTCTTTATGGCCTCCATGATGATGTTCCTGGATCTTGTATTTGGGAGGCAAGCAACTCCGTGTTCATGAACGATGTTTCTTGGTTCTTCAACACCGCACATTTCTGGAGTGAGGACGGTCAAGGGGTCGATCGCGACTTCTGGAAGTCCCGATGGTTACCCGGATAACTCCAAGTGGGCACTGAGATGGAGATCCAATCACTTGCGACGTAGTGGAACACATTCTGTCGGCGACTGCAACAGCCTCTTCCCATCATCACACCAGGATTCACGGGAGGCATAGTCTGGCCTGAGAGGCTGACATTTACTTCGTTACTATTTCATTCCCTCTGAACACTTCTATCAAAGACTTCACTAGTGTCAAGTATGGTGATGCCAATCTTTACAGTTTCCCTGTCTTTGAGAATGAAAGCTTCTTGAGCGACATATTTCAGTGTACTTCTCGCTACAAGCCGCTTGGAAGTCTGTTTACACCGGGTTTCGCAAGATGCAAGGTAAAGCACTTAACGAAGTTACGGTCACGGCTATCGCTGGCGTCTCAATCCAACAATAAGAAAGACGTTTTGACTTGGATTTGCAGCTACGAACTACCATTTGTCCTGGAACCCTCTCGTAGCTTCTGCACGGCCTCTGGAGTCGCAATTTGTGCGGTCTTGACCACTTCTGTCTTCGCTGGAGCAGGATTTGAGGTCAGGATAGTGACATGAGTGCTTTCAGAAGACGTTACGTCAGTAAATGCAACGCCGTTGGGAATGCTGACGAAGTCCCCTGGCACAAGCTCGATGATACCATGCTGAGTGATGACCGTCCGCGAGCCCTTGATCTGGCATTGGATCTCCTGTGCTTTACGGTGACGGTGGTAGACGGTAGGGTCGTTAACCTTTACCAACGTGTTGCCCACCCAAACATCTTTAGACTTGTACATCCATTCTGTCTCACACTGCTTGCCCTCGGGTCGCAAGATCCGCAGAAGGGAGTCAGGGTCCACGCTCTTTGCATGCTCCAGAAGCAACGTCTCATCCGCTTCCGAGGCCGATATATCGCACTCTGGACCACCAAGACACTCCGTCATGACTTCGGCTACGAACTTCGCTTCCCACCCCTCGTATGGCGGGAGCAAAAACTGGGCAGTGCGTGAGAGAGGGCCAACATCACGCACTGGTGCTGGGATGTAGATGAGTAGGTGGATCTCGTCGCGGCCGAAGTTGTCATGGGCGACTCCAACTGGAATCCTGGAGAAATCTCCCTGGCGAAGTTCCACTGTACCGAACTCGGTCATCAGCGTGCGCTCGCCGCAAATCTGGTAAGAAAGCTCGTCCACATCGGCATTGCGGTGGTAGAATGGCTGGCGAAAAGTATTCATCTGCTGCCATTCAAGGCGAATATCATCGCACTCGTACACACCTCGAGGTGGCGAGAATTTTGCGGCCTTGAACTCGACGGGAAAGTGCACGGCACGCACCAGATCGTGCTCGAGAAGCTTCACCGGGCCCATCAACTTGGCTTTCCGGAAGAGAGCTTCTTCGTCACGCTTGATCTCATGGACGGTGTCTTCATGTGGAAACGAGTCCAGGAGTTCGGTAACAATGACCATGGTGAAATAAGGAGAGGTCTGGCTAGAAAGGAGGAGGACGATCAAGAGCAGGGAAGCGAGAATGCCGCGCAGAGTTGTATGCGATAAGTATTAACTTTCTCCAACATCATATGAGAGAAAGTTTATTCTAGTGGAGATCATGAAATCTATGGACTGGCGTGTGACCTTCATACGGCATCTTTGTGGCTTAATAATCTGCAGTAGGTAATTTACAGAGCTGAGGGACAATTGGCACGGCGGGGAAAGGAAGGGCGGGGAGTTAACGGGAGCAAAATGGGGTTTCACCCGAATATCTACAATGGTACGACCTTTCACTCCCGGTCCGAAGAAACATTTCGGCAGCAACTTATCACCATACCCATGGTCGCAATTGGGGCTGATACTAGGTACGACTCATAGTAAACACAAGAACTGACCCAACCAGAGGTCAAGTCCTAGCCTCACTATTCTCACGACTTTACCACAACCTCTTCGTAGAAATTGATTCACCGAAGCCTGTACTGCTTGATAATAATTCAACATGCCGGAGCACTCATTACCATCCACCCTTTCGCTTCGTACCGACGACCTTGAGACTGCCATAACACATTTCGCTGAACCACACATCGATCGCTCGATCACGCTCAACTTCATCGGAGATTGGGGACAGGCCAACTTCCACCGCATCTGCTCCTGGATCACGCAGGAATTTTGTGATCGCGCTGGGCCGAGAAGCAGGGTTGCAATATGGAATGTCCGAGGTGGGGGAATGGAAGCATTGCAGCAGGTTCACGATGGAGAAGCGCAGCTATGTATTGCAACCCCAGCGAAGCTGATGAAGTCAGCCTCTACCGGTGAAGGTATTTTCGTCGCCACAGGACCGATGCCAGGACTTAGATGTCTAGCGACACTGCCACAGCGTGATCGCATGATGCTGGCCATCGACCCTAAGTTTGGCATCAGCACGTTTGAGGAACTCCGCCAGGCTAAACTTCCCCTCCGCATCGCCACTTCGTCAGACGATGGTTCCAACTTCATCGGCCACGTAGCCATGAAGTTAATGGCGGCGCATGGAATTGATCAGCAGACCCTCGAGTCTTGGGGCGGTTCCTATATCTTCACTACACGACCGGAGCAGGCTATTGCGAACGTGGAGAATGGAAACGCGGATGCTGTTCTGCAGGAGGCGATCATGACTCCATGGTGGGCAGCAATCATGGAGCAGTGTAAATTCGTACCTATTCCCGCAGAGCCCGAGGCCGTGGCTAGTCTTTCGACCCAGGTTGGCTTCGAGCCAGCCACCATTCGTGCTGGGTTCTGGAAGGGTCATGACAATGAGATCCCTGTGGTGGACTTCTCAGACTTCATCGTCGTGGTGCGTGACGATCTGCCAGAGGATATCGCTTATCTCTTGACTTGGTGCATCACGGAGACCAAACACCAGATAGAGAGACAGTATATCCATTTAGATCCAGAGAGAAGCCCGCTCTCCTACCCGTTGGATCCCAAGAAAATGGCAGACACGCCATTGCCGCTACATCCTGGTGCAGAGCGATATTACAAAGGAGCAGGGCATCTGTGAAGAGATGAACGGGCTACAAGTTTAATTATAAAGCATTCGCAAAAAACATCCATCAATCATTCCATCATTGTATTCTCCGCTCAGAGCCGTGAAGATTCTGAAATGAACCAGTGCGCAAGATCATGTTCTATGCTCGATAAGCGAGGTACATTACCAGGCAACACGACACAACTTAAACCCCTCTTCTCTTCGATTCTGTTCGAATGCTAGAGCCTTGATAGAAGTAGATTTAAACTTAGTCCCAGTTTTAGCAACATTGTCCCAAGCCCTACACTGGCTTCCTAGCTATACCCTTACTTACCGGTCATAAGTAGCCAAGTACAGGTCCTTTGTGTGACATGAAGACGAACATCCAATAGGGTTGCTGACTTTGGACTCAGGGGATGATCGCTTATCAAGACTTGCTTCCGGAGGTTCCCCAGACGTCCCCAGATTTCCCCGACTTCCCCAGACTTTCAGTAATGCGCTGAGACTATCTGAACGCACGCGCCTCAACAATTAATCAATGACTCGGGAAATTTGTACAATCTCTTCAAAAGTACAAATAGACAGAGTGGCCGCCCACGTTATCCGTCTTTTCTCTACTCGTTCCAAGACCAACTTGGAACTTTGCATGATTTGCAGGACTCTTTCAACACTGCTAGTGGTTTGAACTCCGACACATATCACATCATGAAGCTTCACAGCCTCCACGAGCTAGAGAAGACGGCGGGAACATTTAATCTTTTTGGTGGTGAGTGTTAAAGCATCACCGATACAATTATGCGAACAACTGACACTATATCTCAGAGAATGATTCCAGCCAACTACATCATCAGAGTGGAACTCAGATTGTCCTCATTCCACAGCCACACCCCCGGAATCCCAATGATCCTCTCGTAAAGATCCAGCCGCCATCAACATCACCATGCCATTGCTAACTATCCCCCGTGTAGCGATGGCCACGAGCAAAACGACTTGCAGGATATTGGTCCTGTCTGATTCTGGCCGGTCTTGCAAACTTCTGCATAACCGGCTTGGGTCCAGCATTTGGGCCACTAGCTAGAGAGTTCCACTTAGACGTACACCAGTTGACGTGGCTGATCTCCATCGCTTCATTGGGCATGATCCTCGGTGTGTTCACAGTTGCCCCCTTCGCCACTAAATTTGGCAAGCGACCGGTGTGGTTAGGTGGTGCCGTGCTCTTCTTTGCGTGCAATGTATGGGCCGCTGCCAGTCCCTCATATACGTCGCTACTTCTTGCTCGCTTCTTTGCTATTTGGGCAGGTATGTGCACATGCTATTCCCATGTCTTCTTTTCTTAAAGTCACAAGTAATGAACAGAATCTAAAACAAGACACAGCTGGAGCTTCGGAACCACTGGCAATGGACACTGTCAAGGATCTCTTCTATCTCCATGAGCGTGGCTTTCAGTCGGGAGTCCTAGGCATGGTTTTCATCCTCTTCAGCACTCTCGCACCACTCATTACTGGGTTCCTCGTCAGTGCCCAGGGATGGCGATGGTATCACTGGTTGGTTTCGATACTGGCCGGCTTGGACATGATTCTGATCTATTTCTTCCTTCCGGAGACCAATTTCGAGCGCAATTTGCATCTCGCTTTAAATGGTGTCGGGGCAGTAGGTATAGATGATTCACATAAGGAGAAAAGTGTGGATGATTCTAAAGAATCTGCCGTGTCCCAAATCGAACAGGCTACCACTTCACCGATCTTCGTCAAGATCTCATATGCACAGCAATTAAAACCGTGGGCCACTCCGAGCGCAAAAACCTCTACTTTATGGCCTTTTGTTCGGCCATGGATCTCAGCCTCTTTTCCCGCCGTGGCCTGGTGTACCTTATCCTTTGCTGCCCACGTCTCATGGTAAGGTTCCCCACCAGTAGATGCCAAAAATGCAAGCGTAATTAAGAAGACTAACCGACTCATGCCCTATAGCTTCGTGGTCATCGTGACGATCACCCCAAGCTATCTCGCTCAACCACCCTATCTCTTCAACACCCGCCAACAAGGTCTGACCTTCATTGGACCCTTGATCGGCTCCCTCATCGGCGGGCTCCTCTGCGGACGTCTCACCGACTACCTTTCCTGCTACCTCTGCAAGCGAAACCAAGGCGTCTTCGAACCCGAGATGCGTCTTCCGATGACCACGCTTCCCATGCTAGTCACGGTTCCAGGTCTCATAATGTTTGGCGTTGGTCTCGATAACGGGTACCACTGGATTGTGATTGTCATTGGCAGCTCACTCGTCGCCACGGGTCTCTCAGCCATTCCGAGCACGCTGCAGTCGTATTTGCTTGATAGTTACTACGCCATCAGCTTGGATATCTTTACCGTGAGATGGTTCCTACTTCCAACCCTATTATCTCACTGTCGGATTGAATAGCTTGCTAATATTTATCACGATCGAAAGTTTTTCCATGGAGGCAAGAATCTCATAGTTTTCGCCTTCGCCTTCGGGATAGTCCCCTGGATTCACCACAGTGGGATTACTCTTGTCTTTGGGGTTTTAGCGGGTTTGGTAGCCTTTTTTGATCTCAGCTGGATCGTGTTCTATATTTTTGGGAAGCGCTTGAGGCAACGCGACAAACGGAGGGAGATGTTTCCCTTTTGAGTTGGATGATTACAGTACCACGGAAGTAAGGTCGAAAAGTGTCTGAAAGTCAAAAAAAGGAGTGTCTAGGAACATGGATTTTGAGGAAGTAAACTTGTCCGTTGTCCAGAGAAGCAGCTTTCTGGAAACTAGTTCACGTAACAGCGTTTTGTGCTATCGTGAGCCGTATGTTTGTACATTTCAATTCACTGATTAGGATAACCCACTATGTAAGTAGAAAGGTCACATATCAATTAGCTTATAAAGTGATGCCGGTAGCTTCGAAAAGCATACCTAGAGGAGTGTAAGTTGCTACTAAATCATATGCACTTGATCAGTCTGCATTTCACTGAAGAGGATGGGTGTTATGTAGGAATTTAAGTCTCCGAAAGCTAGGCTTCACTTTATAGTAATAGCACGTCTCCGCTACGAAGTCAAGATTCCACATATACCTTTCCATGAGCCTTCAAAGTTTCTCATAGACCTCAGTCTCAAAGAAAGTAGCACCCAAATTAGTACAAGGCTTCTGGAAACTGATTCAGATCATGCTTTCACATACCAGGAACCATGTTTCGAGATTCAGCCGTTTTCTTAAGTCTCGGTTAGCGTGTTTTATTTACATATCACTAAGCGAAATTAGAAGTTATAGATATCTTGTAGATGATATAATGCTACACTGTGAGCAAGGATCAATACGCAAAAAGAAAGACGAGTTTTGACAATGATATGGAACATCAAACTGCATTTCATGACCTAGGAAACGTCAATGAACAATTCCTCTAATGACAGCATCCTATCTATCATGCCCTGCTCCACCAAACACCTCACCAACATCTCCAAAGTCTTTCTGTTCTGCTCCAAGCCATACGGCCACGGATCGCCCGAAAATGTTTCTTCAATCTCATCCAAATCCGATGGCAACCAGGGTAGCATGTACCTCAATGCACTCAAGAATCGCATACGCTCCCTTGCAAGCTCCTTCGACTTATACAGCGCATCAAACAAGCTCTTTGCTACCCACGGCTCCCTTTCATATAGTGTTCTCCTGATAATAACCACATGCATGATGGGGAAGATTCCTGTTTTCCGGAAATACTTCTTTTCCTCCTCCTTGAAATCCGGAAACAAACGCTGAATATGCGATTCGCGATTCAATGACGCTGGTAACTCAGCGCCAAATACCGCATCAATCTCACCGGCAATCAGTAGCTCATCTAATGACTTCCCACTATCATTGATCGCGACCTGCACGCCCGGAAGCTCAGTTGGCTGGCCATACGCCGCGCTACTAGTGAGCGATCCTTCCACCCATTGGATGGCAGACACATCCACATCGTACTCATGCTGTAACAGACCTCGGATGTAAACGGCTGCTGTCATAGTGTAGAGCTGTACGCCTACGCGAGCCCCCGCCAGATCCCCGGGCTTTTTGATACGATTCGTGTTGACGACGATGAAGCCGTGGCGGAATAGGCGGGACGGGAAGACGGGGATCGCGACCCAGCTGCGATCACCGCGGCATACGCCTCGTATGTATTCGGAGGCCGAGAACTCCGAAGCGTCAAAATTCCCCGTTGTGGCTTGGAGGTCGAAAAGCACGCGCGGGTGATTGAAGGTGGTGAAGGTCAGGTCCAGCTGATTGGGTTGCACTTCGCCTGTCTGTAGGGCGAGCATGCGATCGTAGAGCCCCGAGGCGAAGGACATAGAAATAGGTTTAGCTTTGGATGGTAATTGTGTCATTTTACACTCAAAAGAATCTTGTGTTTTGTTAAGGACGTATACTCGATAGGTGTAAAGAAGTAAACGATTCAGATCTCGCCAATACGATCACACTTAAAAGAACGGAGCGTTTGGAAAACTTGTTAGCTGGCCCTGGGTAGTTGGATACCTCTGCTTCTTTGAAATCCTGCTGAAAACTCGGCTGATAAGATTGGTCGGGGGAAGCCCGGGGAGCGAATGCCGAAAGTGTGGGGTAATAATTGCTCCAGACCATCACAATTATGGACAAGCCATAGAATGTTTACCTAAGCTTCTGGTAAGGAATTCCCCAGGATTTACGAAGCTACCACTGGATACTGTTCAATGGTGGTAGATTCGGTTTCGTCAGCTGTGTTCATTGGTGATCACTACATGTCAACAAGGATTCGCTCCACCTCGCTTATGATGGTTATGCCGTTACGGTAACTCCGCTGTGTCTTCAGTAGAATATTGTGCGAGAGGGATAGAGAGAATCAGTTGGTTTCAGAATTGAAGGGAGCGGAGTTGCTCATATCTCTTCTTGTAATAAAGACTGCAGAAATTGTATTCATGTTTGTTAAGCTTCAACGCGATTCCTGACTAAGTGTGATGACCAACCACCCAATAACTACGGATTCACCACACTCATCCATGTCGATTTGGACCGAGACTGTAGTGCTGTAACTCCTTCCTTAACATCAGATAATGGATACTTGTTCGTGATCAATTCATCCAGATTCAAACGACCATCTCCCAACCATTCAAGCACCAGGTCCGTATCACTCCGCGTGTTACCCCGAGTACCTACTACCTTCCAGCAATTATACATCATCACTGCCACGGGAAATGGTAATGTAGAATGGTTGCCTCCCATGTGTACCAACGTGCCGTCAGTCCCCAACGCCATAACCGTCTGCCAGCTATCCTGTCCCGCGGGAATGAAATCGATTACTGCGTCGGCTCCATCAGGCACCAACTCCTTCAACTTTTTAAGTAAGCCATTGGACGTGGCCCAGTCAGGCTTGAGCTCGTCGAGAGCGACGATGTCTGTGGAGATCTTGGTCAACCGCTGCACAGCCTCCAGACGTTCCCGTGAGCGCGCAACCAGGATAATGCGGCTGATGCCGAAGTGCTCTGCAAGTTTGATCGTCGACGTGCCCATCGCACCGGTTGCAGCAGTCAAGATGATCGTCGAACCCTTTTCCAGGTTCGCGCACTTCAGAGCACGCATAGCGCTGCCGACGTCGTGCACTTTGGCAGCCACATCGAACGAAACATTGTTGGGAATCTTGTCCACCAGCCAATGCGGGACGACAACGTACTCAGCCAGGCCTCCATCATGATACTGCTCGTACAGCGGCATCTTCCCTCTCCCAAAGCCGTTAAAGCCAATCATTGCGCCCTGGGCGCACATCTGCTCCCGGTCATTCAAGCAGTGCTTGCACTCCCGACAGGACAGATTGGCGTGCATTCGAACACGCTCGCCGACCTCGAAACTGGCTACATTGTCACCTAATGCGGAGATGGTACCTGCAACTTCGTGACCGAGAGTAGTTGGGAGGTGACGGAGAAGTCCTTGCTTGAGCATAGTGAAGACCCCTGGGGCCAGCCCGGCGGAGGCAACTTTGATGAGAACTTCTTGATTCGATGGAATTGGTATGGGTATTTCTTCCAGGTGAAGGTCGTGAGAGTCTTTGTGCACGCGCACTGCTAACATGGCATTGCTGCTCATTTTATGAGATGAAAATGTGCGCCTTAGAGTGTTTGTATGTGTGAGGAAACGATGTCGAGATGAGCTGCGTGCGGCGACACAATACTGTTGTTTCTTATATATCTGCGGAAGTTACAGATAAAACTCCGGAGGGAATCTAGACGAGCGAAGATGAGCATGAAAATGATGTCCAGAAGTTCCAGAACATATGGAAATCGGGCATCTGGGGGTGGGGGATTGCTTTATAAAAAGTCTGACCACAGAGAATGAGATAGTGCTCAATTTCGGCTTCCGAATCAAAGGACTTTGTAACTCATTCTCGTCGGACTCTGCTTCACCGCCGTCTGGGGCAGTGGGGTAGGCGGGGTATCGCGTGGCCATGTGAGTCCCTTTCCTAACTCCCCGGAGCTCTCCCCAATGAAGAGCATTATTCAGTTGCGCAGGCTACCGTTGCAAGCTATGTTAATCAAGCAGAAGGGTATAGTGTCTATGATCTTTTGTGATACTGTTTTGGCGGCATGAACGTCTGAAGCTTGCAAAACAGGACTTCGCCGTCAGTTTGCAAATTCGATGAGAGAATAGCATATTCAAGTGGAATTTGCGTAACCGGAACTTGACCAGGAAGCTCTTAGTTTTTACTTGCAAATTGAAGACACACATTGTAGGCAGTGCAACTGATTGCTGTATTTATGAAACTGGTCTAGAAGTCTCTGGGACCACCTCGAAAAGCAGTTCCAAGCCCACCTAATTCAGCAAGCAAGCTAGCGACGTTCTATTGACAAGATTAAATTGGCCGCTCATCCATTTTGCGTCGCCCTTGTCGCTGTACCCGTAGTTACAAGCTGGTTCAAAAATTCGAGGTCTCCTTCAAACATAAACTCCCCGAGGTCTATCCCCAGTGGTGAGGTGTTTGAATTGAGGTTTGGAGGGAAATCATGAAACATGTCACCGCTCATTGCATAGCCACCGTCATCGCTAATACCTGGCGGTAAATTGACCATCGAAGACATATCGGCATGTGAGATGAGAGTTATCGATGAAGGTGTCCCAGCTGTCGACAGTGTTAGTAAATCAACGTAAGTAATCACAGTGTCGAGGGCTTACATGACAAATCCAAAACCTCTATGATTTTCTCGACATACTCAGCGCATCTGTCAATCATTCTGTTTCCGGTATCAAGCTTTCTTAATGACATCGCCGCCGAGACCAAAGATTTCTGTAGATCATCTATAGAGATCGAAGATCGGAGAACACTCGGTCCACTTCGACTTTGGGATCGGACAACCAAAATGGTAGCAAATAGTACAAGAGCAGCATTAAACGTATAGTAGAGACTGAACCACCAAGCGCCTAGCCAGCTTCGTCGTTCATCCGTGGAGTTGACAATAGTGCTAATTACAGATATGATTTCTGTGGAGGAATGTGTACAAACTCTGAAAACCACGCCAAAGTCAGCTTCTGAAACCACGCCCGGAAAGCAACAGCCCCGAAACAGCAATGTTTCTGAGCCTGACCCTTACCATGGGCGGCTCATTCTTGACAAATTGTCACGGCATTGTGCCTGTACGGAATATAGAAATGTCTTTGCTTACAAAATACTGTTGCTACCTATCTGCTGTAAAAGACTCGAGTTTTGGGAACCATCGTTCAACGAGTCGTTTCCTTTGATGTCCAAGAAGCTTTCCAAGATTGGTCGATGTAGCAGGATGCGAAGATTATGATGACGTAGGGTTAAGATAATTCGAAACTTTTCGAAAGACGACACCGTATGATCCTCCACAGCTGGGGATGGGGGAATCTCAGCTGCAGGTCTCAGGATCAACGCCGGGGGAAGACCACGTTCCCAGCTGGCGAGCTCTTGTTCCAGTTGCAGGATGCGAGATATGTTGTCCATAATGCTCACTTGCCTGTCAGATCCAAGATTGCTATCGTAGGACGTCTTTATGATGTTCCACATGATCTTGTAAAGATTTCTGGTACGATAATTATCAGTGAGGGCAATTTAATGCACCTAATAAAGTGAAGCTCACATGGTTGCGTTAAAGAATCCAAGGCTGACTTCGTGATGTGGCATTACCGGAGCTGGCGAGTTTCCAAGGTCAACATGGCATGGAAGATCAGTCATCACATAATCCTCTGGAATTGCTGCCGGCCTGCCAAATGTCATACTGAGTGTTCGGTCAAGGATGACACAGCCGTACCACGTTCGTTTCCTATACTCTTGAATCAACGGAGAGAGATGTTTTGACGCTTTACTTGAATGTAGTCCGAGTTGCATGGCGGCCTTAACAGCAAGCCCATGGATGGTCCATGTCTCTACCGATCTTTGCGTACCTTGAAGATACTGTCCCATAAGCAGGAGGAATTGGACTACTTTCGTAAATAAGACATCGACCGCGGACGACATAGTGGCAATACTGACCAATCTCAAGACTGGTGCCCCGCATGACTTGCTTTTCACATATGGCCATCGCACGTTGGTAGTATACATTAGATTCCTGGGCACGTTTTTCTGCGCTGACTTCAATATTGATAGCCGTGCTTGTCGCCATGGCCATAACCATATTGAGCAGTCCGAGCCAGGACCTCCTCATGCGTGTGAAATTGCTACTTCTCATTGTCTCGTAAGTCTCCCAAAAGGACTCTTCGTGGATGTATGGAAACAACAAGCCAGTGTCCTGGAAGTACTGCGAAATCAGTTCGCAGGTCCGTTCTTCGGAAGGTAAAGCGTATGCGTTCATCGCTTGCTCATTGACAGATGCAATGCTTTTCCTGACATTTCGGTGGCCAAAAGGCGATGAATGCCTTGAGGCGTGCATCACACCGATTTTTGTCTGCAGTCTCTGGTTCTCGTTCTCGTTCTCATTATTGCTGGACTGGTAAAGCATTGTACAAGATTCTTGAGCTGCGGCGCGACATATATGGCGATTTAGGGCGATATTTGAGGAGGGGCCTGCAGATAGTCAGCGCATTCTTGTGTCACAGTCGCATCGATTCATGGTCACCAAAAAAGCCACAATCTTGTTCGACAGAGAACATAATGCCACCTATACCATCCGTCTCGTCCTCCAGAGTGACCGTTTGATGCACATTTGGTCTAGATACATTCGCGGGAGTTTCCTGCCTGGTTGAGGTCGCACCGTCTATGCCCTCAAGATAGCTTCCGTCGTTTTCGGTTTCGTCCCCAAGATCCACATGTCGCGTCGATCGTACTTCTTGAGATGCTTGGAGTGCAGATACATTCTGTTCTACAAGCTTAAGTCTCTCCTCGATAGAGTAGAGATAGTCCTTCCCAACGATAGCATTGACGGTCGATGCTGGCTGAACATACACACAATTGAAGTTCAGGTCACTACAGGCGGAACATTTTGGCCTCATGCCATCGCACTACGGATAGGTTATGGGTCAGCATGCTGTTCATCTGTGACAGGCTGAAATTAAGTCAAAAGCAGATAGACCTCAATCGTGATGCCAAATAACACTCCGAGACTGACGCAAGCTAAATAAGGCTGAAAAGCACATAAATAGTGCGAGATGTTCCTGAGCCTAATACTTAAAGCCTGAGACGTACAGTCTCAAGCCCTCGATGCCAGTGGGCCGTGATGAGGAGGAGACGGAACTAGAAGACAGGGAGACAATGTCGGCGTACACGTGACTTTCTGGTTCTGCATGCACTACAAGCGAGTGAAATCCGTCGGCGTTTGGCGCCAGCTGTCTCCATCATCGAATCGAAGCGAGAGGAGTGCTATCTTAGTAGGTAGGGGGGCCACGGAGGAAGAGGATAGAGCCCGAATATTGCACAATAATCCTTCGGGGCGCCGGGCCAATGCAAATCGGAGTCTCTTCGTTATGTGGCGGGCGATGGTCGGAAAGGAAAAAACGTGGTAGGTAATTGTAGGACGAGGGAGATAGAAAGAAAGTGAATACATCAATTGAAGCCAATGTCGAGGGGTTTGTGAGGAGACAAATAACGCTTCGTGGCCTCCAGGGCAGCCAGCATGAAAGAAAGCCCGTTGGTGTTGCGGGGTAAGAAGGATTGCAGGTGGGCTTTTGGGGTGGAACCTTACCTACTTTTCAGGGGAAGGGAACGGACCTGTAAGGTAAGGAAATTAATAGCCTGGCGAGCAGCTGACTTCTGACACAAGCACTGTGCTTTTCTTTACCCCATACGAGTAAAATGACTTATTGGCATTGGCACCGGCATTTTCGAAAGTCCGCAGTCCGCTTCACACCCACTTATGGATACCTACCTTAACGTAGGTAAAAGACAAAGTAAGATTACATAGGTAGAGGTTAGTAAGTAGTGAAAGAGACGAGGCACGAGTTGAATCCTGGGCTCAATTGTAGATGACGCAGCCATGAGAATGCAACAGCGGTAGGTACGGTTACACAGTCAAGGCATACGGCACCCCTCCGCGACCGACACTGCTGATTTCTCAACATCGGCATCTTCGAAGACCAAGACATAATTCCTGCCACCGAGCTCCATCAGACATGGCGTTAGTGCGAGCGCTGCCTTTCTCGCATTCACGCTGCCGACGGGTGTACTGGCTCTGAAATTACACTTTTGGACTTCGTGCCTCTGGATGAGCATCTCAAATTAAACACCTGACTTGCATCTGTTTCTCTGTGGAGTGGAGAAGGAAGTTGCATGCTCCTGGTGGAAACCCGCCATCTCGGAGGAGCGAAACAATGAAGTAGTGGGTGCGAGGAGATAGCTCACTTCCCTTCGAACTCGCAGTATTGCCTACCGCATTGACCGAATGAACGCTCCGGAAGCCATGTATGAGTGGTGAGTTCCCCAGTGCTATGCCGAGTACCACACCCAAAGTTTCCATCAGAACCAGGAATCGAGCTTTTGGCTACTGAGATGCTGAAAGGGTCCCGGAGAAAAGGGGCGAGGTGAAAAGAGAGGCCGCTTACTCAATCATGAGTGCGCTGTCCTCGACGTTGATCGTTATCCAGAACGGGGTGGCAAGGATTTCTTCTCGTATGATGGCCTTAATCTCGTCTTCTCACGATCTCAGGAGATGTACAAGACCGAGCAGCAGGTGTCGATGGTACTTTGTAGAGGTTTGCAGCATGACAATACTCGACATCACTACCTTGAGCTGTCACGCTCCGGTAGCCACCTCCACTCTCTACCATCGCACTTTGTGGTATGGAGGTGTTTGTATTGCCTGGCAAGATCACACCCTTTCCATTAACTATCAGCGGTACGAACGTTTTACTTATAGACGCCATAGCCAAGGTAGCGAGCAATAGGGAGCTGTGGGAAGGTCACAGTTGCGCCAAGTCAATCTCCTGTTGGCCGAACAACCTATTGAAGGCGCGTATTCATATGTGGAGAACTACAGAATCTATACCTCATGTCACCAGGTTACCGACAAGAATCTGGGAGTATGAGAAAGCCGGACTGCGAATTGTCTCACTGTCGGGTCGGCTCCGTCGGGGTTGTGGCAGACCGAATCTCCAGGTCCTTGTTTACATTTGTTTGGTGAGTGGTTCGTTCGATACCCCTCCCAAAAGTAACCTTACTGCCCGTAGCGGGGCCATGTCCATCTCCACATGCCGTTCTATCCCCGTCCGGCCCAGTACAGCCATCAATCAAGTCAAAAAGGTTAGGTTCAGTCATACAATGTTCCCAATAGTTTACCATTTGTTCTATTGCTCCACTCACCGTCAAGTCCTTACACCAGGATCTGACTTGGCCACACTTCACTCATGTCTATTGGTCAGAACGTTCAAACGGGCGCCTGGGTGGAAGCCCCTGGTCCCGGGGCTCGCATCGTGATGCGAGATGATCTTCCTATCCCAATACCATCAAGTGGAGAGGTTCTGATCAAGCTAGAATGTACCGGCGTATGGTAAGTCTACTGACACGGTACGCTGTGTTGCTCAGAGCTCTCCTGTACCACTCCATTGGCTGACTGGGTCCTGTTCCTTGAAAGCCACTCAGATGTCCATAGTTTATCGGGCCACACCCCGATGGAAGTTCACATCGCGGGCCACGAAGGCATTGGAAAGATTGTCTCATGTAAGTGGTCGCCGAACCTATCATATTCATGCTTCTCATGTAATAATTCGATCAAAGGTGGTCCAGGTGTTGCTCTCGATGCGCTCCATAAGCGAGTTGGAGTCAAGTAAGCGCAATCTCATGGATGATAAACGACCGTAGGACATTGATGAGAACATATCCAGATGGCTCTATAACTATTGTGGCAGCTGCGAAATATGTGCCAAAGATGTGACATACTGCCCAAAGCAGCAAAACCCTGGTAGGGTAAAGAATCCTGAATCCCATTCCGGAACGAGAATAAATGCTCATATGATATATAGAACGTACCAGGTACTTTCCAAGGTTAGTCACTTTTGCACCGTGTGATGAAGAAAAAGATTATGCCTGACCCAAACCAGAATACATTGTTTCTCCAATTAAGGCATTGACCTTCATTCCCACTGGTATCAGCTCCGACTTAGCAGCTCCTTTACTTTGCGGTAAGCGATTCGCCATGCCTAAGTCCTTTGTGATGACTGAGGATCTCAGCTGGAATCACAATATATTCTGCTATGGTAAAGCTCAATTTGAGTCCCGGAGAGTGGCTTTTATTACCCGGTGCAGGCGGTGGACTTGGGCACCTGTACGCTTCCCTTCAGTCTGACACTTCCTGCAATTATGTACTTCAATGCTGATATGTCGGGCCCAAAAGCGGTGTTCAGATTGCCCATAGCTTTGGCTTGAAAGTCATCGCCATTGACACAGGTACTGAGAAGAGGAAGTTATGCATGGATCTCGGTGCAACCAGATTTCTGGACTTCAAGATTGACGATGTCACGGCCACTGTCATGGAGTTGACTGATGGCTATGGGGTCCATGGCGCAGTATGCTTAGCGAGCACCACAGCAGGGTATGCGCAAGCACTATCGCTTCTGCGAAACCTTGGAACACTTGTCTGTGTTGGGCTCGCCACAGATAATCTGCCTATCAGTCCATTCATGACCATTGTTCGTGGTCTCAAGATTCTCGGATCATCAGTTGGGACCGAAAAGGAAATGGTCGAACTGTTGAAAATGGCAGCGGAGGGTAGGGTGAAGGCCATCGTCGAGGTCTTCGAGTTCAGCAAGCTGGACGATGTGCTACGGAAGTTGGAGAAGAATCAGATCTTTGGAAGGGCTGTGGTTATACATCCGAGTCGTGAAAAATAAACATGCTATCATCTTCTATGTCCTTGTTTCTTCCATGATCCAGACCAAGAATCCAACAAGATGGGCGCATATTTGCTCATATTTGCTCATCTCATGTGATCAGTCTTGAGTTGGCCTGTGGAATGCTTATCGCACTTCTTTGCCCCAGTAACAACCTGCGGCTCAGCAGTGTTGCTTTCTAAAATAATCTAACGATGGTGCATTGCCCTGACAATCCACTATTGGATCGTCCTGCTCAGCGCCCATGCTAAGAATGGGGTGCTGTATTGTTGACCCGATCACTCCCCGGCCAATCACGGAAGCGAGATTCTGACTGAAACCTGTCACCCCGAGGCTATGGCGACTTCCCAAAGCTCTATTCTCAGAGAGAGAAAAGAACCTTCGCTGTCATTGTCCACCATCAACTGAATCCAAGAAATACTTTTTTCCGCACAGATCTTCCAAAATGATTGTTTGGAAACGCCTGATCCGGTTCGTAGCTACTGACGGCCGCACCCTGCGAGGAGAGCCTGTCCTCCCCTCACCTGATTTTGATCTTGGTACCACCACAGCGGAAACAAAACTTCAGGCGAAGGTCATCACGGGGCATGACTTGTATGATACGACTGGAGCTACCAATGTCACTGACGAGGTCGTCACTGTGAAGGAGTTGCTAGGTCCGTTGACGAAATCAGACGTTCCCATCCTCAGATGTGTTGGCTTAAATTATGCAAAGCACAGTGAGTTACCCGTTTTCCAGTTTGACCTTGTTCAGGTTGCTCATGGAAAGTCCAGTCAAGGAAGCGGGCCGCTCGCCTCCTCCATTCCCATTCATCTTCTTCAAGCCCACGCCGTGCATCACGGACCACGGCGCAGATGTAATCATCCCGAAGATTTGTCAGGATGACCAGGCTGACTATGAAGGCGAGCTGGTCTGTCACCTCTCCAGAACCAACAACCCTAATTCTGTTTCTAATTCGCCCATAGTGTATCGTGATTGCCCGTGACTGCAAAGACGTCTCAGAGGCCGATGCGTTGTCCTATGTCGCCGCATACACCTGTGGCAACGACATCTCCTCTCGAAAGTTGCAAAGAGATCCAGCCTTTGCAGGAAAGATTCCCCAATGGGGTTTCAGCAAAGGATTTGACACGTTTGCACCATTAGGTCCAGTCTTGGTTAACGCCACTTTGATCGAGGACCCCTCCAAGCTGCACCTAAAAACGATCGTGGATGGGAATGTGAGGCAAAACGAGAGTGTTGCAGATTTGCTCTTCAATTGTGCGTATTTGATCTCATATTTAAGCAGTGGAACAACGCTGGAGAAGGGATCCGTCATCATGACCGGTACGCCTGGAGGCGTTGGGGCAGGTTTGACCCCTCCGCAGTACCTGGTTCCTGGAACGGTGATGGAAGTGAACATTTCAAAGATCGGCACCTTGAGGAATGGAGTCAAGTTTGTCTGATACATCTAGAATTAGCTTAAAGTTATTGCAACCACATTTTAGTATGCTCGCTTCAAACATGCACTCAACACGGTTGACACAACAGTGTGAGCAACCTGGTAGCGAATTCTTGAAGATTTCCCAGCATGTAATTATTGGCTTCAACTAAATTCGTAACGATCAACGAACATCAAAATCAAAAAGGTTACTCAAAATCGAGCAAGCAAATCCATAATATAGTCAAGAGCTGGAGTGCTTGAAATGGAGGGAAGCGAAGCAACCACATTTACAGATTACCGACATATTCGATGGGTCTACTAGAGCTCGCCTGCTCTGGTGTAACGAAGAGGGAACCTCCTCCATCTTCTGAATTCCACGCGGCAGTATATTCTGGAAATTACATAGCATACTTCTCGAGCGCCCAACGAGTGAGTATCTAGTGTGGGACACCTCGGTGGTTTAATAGTCTCATCTCGCACATTTAAAATGTCTACCTCAAAAGAAAATTAGACACAAATCAATCCACATTTTGGATATCAATTATATGTCTCGTTGCATGCCACCGAAGTTGTTATCCCGTCTCCGTGCAAGCCAGCCCACGATTTTTCTACCTCTTTCTCTGCATCATAGCCATATGCCCACCATTGAGTCACAGGATCACTCCACTGGTTCGCACTCCAGCTGAAACTCTTGCCTTCCACTTCTGGCCGCATCGATTCGTCCCTCAGTCTCTGCTCTTCTCCGTCCGGAAAATGCCACAGTTTACCATTCAGCAGACTCGCCTGCTGCATTTGACCGGACCGCTTCATCCTCTCCATCTCATAGACTTTCAATGCCGAAGGAACATGTTCTGGTGTATCGATGAGGGAGAGAACGGTAGCAAGTGCGGCGCCATCCTCCACCGCCATTGCTGCACCTTGAGACATATATGGTACCATGGCGTGCGCAGCGTCACCCATGATGACGACTTTATTGCTAGGCGCGATCCAGGTCTTGAGAGGGCTGGCGCTCAACAGGGGCCATTTGAGAGTGCTGTCGATCATGCCGATGACTTTCGTCAACTTTGGATCCCAGCCTACAAATTCTCGTCTCATTTCGCCAATGGCACCAGCTGATTTCCACGTGTTGAAATCCGAGTTATCCACATGCGAGAGAACCATGTTGAAAGATTTCCCGGCCGCAATAGTGTATGACATGACGTGTCTGTCTTCTCCAATCCAGATATTTAGCGAGGGTTTCTCGAGTAGCCAAGCAGTATCCGGATCAGCCTTCATCTTTTCTACGTCGACTGTTGCCCGGTAGGCAGCGAAGCCTGTCGGCTTGACCACATTATCAACACCTCCTAGCAGGAGCTTTCTAGCCTTGGACTTGATCCCTATTTGCAGATTAGCGATTTATTCTCGAAATTCTGGTGCATTGATAGCTCACCGTCTGCTGCCACGACCAAATCAGCAGACAAGACTTCCCCAGACTGAAGTTCAACACTTGGGGCGTCCAAGTCGTATTGTTCGACACGGCTGGCGACCCTCACGTCAACACCCAGTTCCAAAGCCCGCTTATACAATGCCATATGGAAATGAGCTCGATGTACGACATAGTATGGAGCGCCGAAATTCTGTTTGAAATCTGGGACTAGTTTTGTGTAGCCGATGGGGCTTCCATCTTGCCACCGCCGAAAAGTCATTCCAGTAGGCTCCACCACATAAGGATCAAGGAATGGTCCCAGACCCCAGGAGTGGAGAAGGCGTGCCGAGTTGGATGGAATCTGTATGCCGGCTCCGACCTGTGACAGTGTCAGATATAATTAAAATGCCACCAATCAGCGGACTTCACGTACTTCTCCTAACTCTGTAGCTTGCTCCAGGACAATCATTTCATGTCCACGTCGAGCGAGAGCAATCGCACAAGCCAGTCCGCCTAGACCTGCACCTACAACTATAATTCGAAGTTTCACTCTGGCTGGACGTGGAGGAACAGCTTTGCTCTCCTTCTTCCCCGTGAGATTGTTCAAGAATTGTAGAGATCGAGTTGGATGCATTGGAGTATCGGTGATGACATGCCGTCCTGCTCGAGTTTGGGTTTCAATTCGGTCTTTGTTGTCAGCGTCGGGAAAGGATGCTTGTAGACTTGGTGGCATTTTGTGCGGGGATCTAGAAGCAGGAGTGCTGGAAATTATCAGCAAATGATTAGCAACTGGATAGCAGCGGAGAGAACTGATGTTGCGATTGCCAAAACGCACTCATGGCCTCCTGCCCATGTTTTATTCGCACCAACAAGCTCGCAGCATGATATCCCCTGTAGTCACCAACATGTTCAGTGCACCTCGGGTGTTTACAGGATGCTAGTCCCCACCATCACGCAAGCGAGTCGGCACCTGACAAGACTTCCCGATGTATCCCCTAGGCTCCCGCTTCCCATTCTTTCTGTCTGCCATCATGGTACTAGGAAGGCAATCGGTGGATAGATTTGGAGTTCCGCAAAATGATACCTACCATCGGCAATATGGGCAATAACGCTCTATATAGCTCCATCCGACCTTGCCTAGCGATTCTGTCAGACTTCAAGCACAATACCACAATCCCATAACGCCAGAAAGTTACCGAGCCCTTCCAAGATCATATCCATCATTCGCATTGCATACCATGGCGTCGCAGAGCTTGACGACTGTTGTTTCCAGCAGTGCTCCGAATGGCACTGAGAACAGCCACAAGCTCTCCATCCCCACAGAGACTCTTCTCGCCGACCTTGAAGCCCAGAACACTAAGCCACTTTGGGCACAAATGAACAGACTCAATCCACCTTTGCCCAATCCGACCGCAGTTCCTCATCTATGGCAGTATGAGAGCATCAGGCCACATCTATTGCGTGCTGGCGAGTTAGTCAGTGAGAAGCAAGCTGAGAGACGTGTTGCTATGCTGGTGAATCCTGCTCGAGGTATGTCTCTCCCGGTTCGGATCCGCTCTGCTTTGTCAAAGCGCTGCAAGAACAACGTATCGAACTGACACTTGATGACCAGAGGCTCCTTACACGACCGATACTCTCTATGCTGGTCTCCAATTGGTCATGCCTAATGAGACAGCACCAGCACATCGTCACACTGCCTTCGCCATGCGCTTCATTATCGAAGGTACTGGTGGTTTCACTGCGGTCCATGGCCGCCGCATAGCAATGACACGGGGCGATGTCATTCTCACTCCAACCTGGAACTGGCACGATCATGGCAAAGATGGATCCGGACCCATGATATGGCTCGATGGTCTTGATCTCCCAAGTTTTGTCCACTTCCCAGTTCACTTTGTCGAGCACTACAAGGAAGCTAGATACCCAGCAAAGGATGTAGACACAAGTACGAGCCAGATCGTGTTCCCGTGGTCCCGGATGAAGAAGTCGCTCGATGAGGAAGCAGGCGATTGGGTGGCAAAGAGATACCTTCGTGCGGGTGGGCACGAGGTCTCCAAGTCGTTGGGCGGTGGTGCAGAGCGCCTGAATGCAGGCAGAAACTCACCAGCAACACAAGAGACCTCTTCGTCTGTCTACCATGTAATTGAAGGAAGCGGCTACAGCACCATCGACGGTGAGATCATTCGGTGGAAGAAGTCGGACACTTTCTGCATTCCTGCGTGGAAAGAATATCAGCACTTCGCCAACGATGGGGATACGGTTTACCTGTACCACTTTGATGACAAGCCTATGCTAAACGCTTTGGGCTTCTATCGAACCAAAGATACTGATATCGAGTCTCTGGCCACACCTCACTGAGGGAGTCCTGGCTGTGCACTGGCCTCGGTGTGGTCCGCGTGCCCAATATAAGGTCAAAAATCAAATGTACTTCCTACTTCTCGTGACAAGAAGTCTTTTCGTCCTCGTCCATGACTCGCATGACGAACTGTCTAGAATCAAATGTCTACCATATTTGTACATATGCCGATGAGTAAGGCTGTACCTTTACAGCTTCTCATCAAAGGATGGAAGAGATCCAAGTAGCTGCTTTGCACGCGGAAGAATAGTAGTCAAGGATGTGTCATTCAGGGATGGGGTAACAACGGCTCCTCGTCTGAACGAGTATATCGTGTCATTCCCCGTGATCTCGCATCCTCATAAAAAAAATCTTTGGCCTGCTACCTCGGTTGTGACAATCGAGAGCTGAAGTATTGTACAGTGATGAGAAATCGCAATGACAATCAAAATCTGGCGCCAATACGGTCAGTACAATGAATCTTGCGATGTGACAGCCCTTGTTGCTCTGGTGCAGTGGTGGGCTCCAAAATAACCTTAATTTTAACACTAACCTGGACCCGGCTAGCCGGGCTGCTTATTCCGATAAGAATGGATTACCTCCGTAAGCGAATGGCCCCTTCTCGACCGCAGGCGCCATTTTGCTAGAGCCCCTGAATTCTCCTGGGCGCTTCCTTCTCAAGATTTGCTTACCACAAAAAGATAGCAGAAATCAGCCACATCACTTTAATCCAGGGACCAGATCGCGGACGATGCAGACCCGTTTTAAAAATGTTGGCTGGCAGCCAAAAGGCGTCGACTGTGCCTGCTTGGCTACCTTGGCTCCTGCCCCTTAGAGCCATTTGTATGCAAGTCGTCTCTCAATCCTTGAGAAAATGAGATGATTCCACGATTTGCGCCTCAGCCTTATATGCAGGTCTGCCGTCCTACCCTTTCTGTAATTATGGACCCCTATTCCCCCATACTAAAAAAAACGACATCTCACATTTTGTAGTCAACCAAGTTCTTATTCACAATGGAGAATTCCGGACGATAGCCTTGGTGAATCACCACCACAATGTTTGCACCTCGCCGTGTCGGTTTTGCCTTGGTGGGCGCTCTGGTGTTTATCTTATACGGATTCTGGTTCACTTCTACAGGAGACCTTTTCGGTACTCCAGCACCTATCGATTCGAAACAGACAAGCCCCGCAGCTCCGATTCCCGATCAGCAATCTTCACCAAACATTACGAATGCGCTCCCGCTGGAAGAATGGGAAATAGAGGGACACAACGGTCTGTCACCTCTGTGTCGGCAGACGAAATGGACGGAGGGACTTTGGCTTCATTGTCATAATTACTGCGGACCGAACAAGACATCTGTATGTGGAGGGTTAAACAATGCCCGCAATCGGATTCAGACCTGTATACGACTGGCAATAGACGCAGGCGCTGGACTTATTCTTCCCTCTGCGACCGAAAGAGATGAGGATCACTTGGTTAAGACAAATGGTGCTGTGCACGTCTGTCCAGAAGTCTTCTTCAACACCGAATATCTACAGACTTCCATGCACGAGCAGTGCCCTCAATTCAAGTTACGAATGTGCGACGATCGGACGGGCATCAAGCACGTTCTCGAGACGCCCAAACGGCATTATCTGGATGCAGCACATAGCAATGGAACATTTCGTCAATATGTCGAGGAAGTATTCGAAAGAAGCCCTCTCAACTTAACGGATGTGAGCGCTACTAATCCCGCGGTGGTAAATTTTGGCGATTCATTCATTGGATGGGATTACAGAAAATCTGGCGAGGTTAGTGACCAATTGTCCCTTTTCTTTCTAAGACATTTCAAGCATTCCAAGGCTTGGTATCCTGGGACGTTCCGTTGGATTTAAACACAACCCATTCTTGGCAGAGTTGAACTAATTCCAAGCTCTCTGCAGCTGATGACTCTCCGGAAAGCATTATTCAAGGTGATCAAGTTCAACCAAGACTTGTTGAATTTGAGCTCGAAGATTGGCCAGCATCCGAAGTTGAACAATGGTGCATACATTGGTGTGCATCTCCGAGGAGAGAAAGACTGGCCTAATGAATTTGGTGTCGTCGCGGATCAGATGAGATTTTATGTGGCGGAAATTCAACGCATTCAGAAAACGGTATCATACAACCTCAAGACGATCTATGTCAGCGTAAGTTCTCCTACCTCTTCAACCGGCCTTACTTTGCTCACACCTCAAATAGTGCGGCGACGAAGGGGCTATCCAGCGATTCAGGGATATCCTCAAGCCACTAGGCTTTACTGTGGAATCAAAGTCCACCTTGCTAGCTTCCTCAAACAGCACACTCGCACAGGTCGAAGCGCTAGCATTCGACCAGAAAGCCATAGTTGAGTACCAAACTCTTGTCGACGCTCGATTCTGGATGGGAGTTGTTATGTCTTCGATGTCGTCTTTGGTCGCCTATACCAGGTCAATTAACAATGAAGAAGACTTCTTTGCGCAATATATCTTTCCAGGTAGTACTCGGAATGGCGCTGAGAGGGCGTATCCGGTAGCTCCCGATATGAAGGGAAATAGCAACACGAAGTTGATGGTTGTGAATGGTGTTGATATCATGGATTCATTTCCGTGATAAGTAGCGTTTGGACTTTCTGGGAATCTTGGGAAGTCATAGGATATACGGTCATCATGTAGCGCGGTGTTTGGCGTTTGGATCATGTCAGTGTAGAGAGAGGCATTAGACAGAGCATTTGAATATGTAGAATGAAGATATATTGTAGGCACAGAAACGTTCTCCTGGAGCGCGGCAATAGGATCTATGATTCGCAAAACCACGCTTCTCTCAACTTTCTATTCGATTGTGAGATATTGATCTGATCGTCTTCTCCACAAAGGGTCTCTAAAGTAAACAAGCCTAACTCTATTAAACGATGCAGATCACCCTTCTGCAGGTCAAGCAGGCATCAAGCATCTTGGGTTCGGGCTCGGTCCGGACATAACAAGAATACGGAGTTCGCTTCCCCTTGTTCCATTCCGCTGTACTGAAGACCCCTGCTAATGACGCGGACCGAGATCAGATAAGAATTTAAAGATCCCAAATACATCCCCGACATACAACACAATGGACAACGTTTCGATTCCTCTTCAGCGCCCATGTTCCTTCGACCCGTTGCCAGGTCATCATGGCGAGTCCGTCGCATATGTATTCGGCCCTTAACAGAGGCGCAAAGTCAAAGACACAGAGCGAGAAGCATACACAATAACACCCCGCCCTTCCCGACTGTCCCAACATGTCCCTCACCATCATGCACCTGTGCAGCCATGCCCACGATGCCGGAAGGTCTTCCAATCGATCATTCCAAATCACTGAATGGGACAATGGCGCCGTATGCAGAGCAAGTGCTGATTTGCACCGGCAAAGACGATTGGATGTCAAAGATTGAAGACGAGAATTCTGGGGACAATCTGGCAGCAGATATCAAGGAGTTAATGGGGCGAGGTGGGATGTTTTCCGACGTATGTTTCTCCACCCAACTATATCTATCAAAGAATCCATTTTTGACCGGGTATTGAATTGTCCGTATACTGACTGATTGTAAACAGCCCTACCACAACGTCTCCATCCTCAACTCCTCCTTCCCCTCCACCATCCCCGCCCGCTCCGAAATCCAAAGCACATCCGCCTACCTCGTCCCCAGCTTCAAATACATCCCTTTCCTCCCCCGTGTCTCGTTCGACTCTGTACAAGCACTCGTGAAAGGCTACCTCCTACCCACCAAACTGCACCCCGCGCACGACAACCTCTCGCCTATCCATAAAGACCGCTTATTGCGGAGTGAAGACCAGGGGAGGATGCTGTATGGCGTGCAAGATGTGGAGGATGTGTTGGTGCTGGTTTGTGGGCATGGCGGCAGGGATATGAGGTGTGGGGTGCTGGGACCGGTGTTGAGAGAGGAGTTTGAGAGGGAGCTTGGGAAGAGGGATTTTGCGGTGTTGAAAGATCCCGTGGAAACTCTTCATGAGACGCCAGATCAGCGTCAAGAAATTGGAACCCGAAGTGAGGACGGAGAAACCAAGTCTTCTGCGAGAGTTGGTTTGATAAGCCATATTGGAGGACACAAGTTTGCTGGGAATGTTATCTTGTATATACCAGCTGGAGCAAAGACTGCGGATGGGAAAACGCATGAGCTGGCGGGATGTGGGATTTGGTATGGGAGGGTGGAGCCGAAGCATGTGGAGGGTATTGTGAGGGAGACTGTGCTTGGGGGAAGGGTTATTGAGGATCTGTTCCGTGGGGGCATTAGACAAGGAGGAGAGATTTTGAGGCTTTGAGGAACGAGTAGCAAGGACATACTCAGAGATATGTGATGGAGATATTGAAAGATCATAGACGTTTGTTTAGGAGGCAAATCTAGTCTGTGTACATATTGCAGGTAATAGTAGGAATTTAGACTCGCCTCTTATATATCAAGGAGATCGATCTCACTTTTGGTACGAGGACAGATAAAGATTCCTCTATCCAAGGCCAGGCATAGATCAAGAGACCCTATGTGAATAGGGATATAGTCCAAATGATACCATCTAATAGACGTATAACAGAATCCAGCGATACGTTCTCTACCTTGTCTTTAAATATTGTTTCTGGATATATTGAAGCACCACTTTGAGCATTGCTCGATTCAGACCATAAAACGCTGTGTATAGTATAGAGAAGTGAAGAAGTGAAGAAGTGAAGAAGTGGAGAAGTGAAGAAGTGAAGAAGTGAAGAAGTTAAGAAGTGAAGAAGTGAAGAATTCAAGAGTGAGTAGCCTTTTGGCTTTGCAAAAAGAACAATAAGGAAATGGGATGTAAAATTATTGTCTTGACCAGAAGTGACGCTTTACGATTTGAAGTCTCCGTGTGAAGCCTTTGCTTGCGGATTGTCCAGCTTCTTACACCTGCTCCACGTACTTGATGTCCAATCGAGGGTGTGATTCTCTTTACATCGGAAGTTCCAGGCCAGTCTGAGGATATTGATCATTGCATTTCTGAGTTTGTTGGTAACGTGTACCGAGTATTCAAATTAGGGAATTAAATCTTCTCATTAATCCGGCTTTTCCGAAGTCCGTAAGTAGAGGCTCGTAACAATGATCAATGTACCATCAACCATACATAGCTAGGAGTTGATCCTAGATCTACGGATAATTGAAAAGAAGCAGGCAATAAATGAAATTGGAAGGAGAACGTAATTCCACTTTGTTGACAAACAAGACAGGGGCTTGCCAAGACGTCAAACATTCAAGCGAGGCGCCCCGCAAAGTCTTCCAACATCACTTCATATCTGTCTGGCCTTGTCTACGATTATTGTACGACTGTCTGGCCATGAGACACGCATACTCTGACTGAATTGCGGGGAGAGATCTAGATATGGTGTCTCGTCGGCAAAGTGCTCTTTCATGGCTATAGATCCTGCACAACTGAGACGTGCATATGGCAAGGCTGGGTGAAATTTACAGGTGAGCCCTTAAATGCCCGTGTATACAGTTGAAAAGGAATGGCTGACATTTGATCTTCTCTCATATGCAGATTATAGTTGTCCAATATACTTGAAGCCCCGTCGCAACTTCTCGCGGTCAGGAGAGACCTGACCAGCCAAATTATCGTGGTTAATTCATTCGAGCTCTAATCTTACCAACTACATATAGATACGTCCCGATTCGCTGGTTTCAGGCAGCATAGTGTAAGTACGTTCGCTGTGTCTTGATGAAGCCTTCCAGGCCAAATGTATTCTTCAATCTTTGAAGTTATTGACGATGTATCTTTTCTCGATTTTTCGCGCCTTTGCTGCTAAAACCTTCGTACTTGCTAATGATTTTTCCACAAGGAACTATTTCATGAGTCCAAAACTTACCTTTTCGTGTTCTTGAGTGGCTCATACTATAAATCTTAGATGGCAAGGCAAATTCCGTTAGTAACCCTGGCGCGGACCCATCTTCTGGAAAATAACGAGCTTCGGCGCGGAAAGTCGTCCTCATCACCAGAACACCAGCACATATAACTACGATCTCACGGCTCACAACGCATCCAATGGGACTGTAAATCATCAGAGCTTTGCAGCGCCTTAGCAGCTCAAATAATCGAGAACCTGATTTTCTTCAGCGAGCAACGTCACAGTCCAGGGATCTCGAGCACGACCTGACGCTCTGACGAGCACGAAGCCTTGCGACGTTACGAGTAGGAGGACGAGCACACCGGCAACCCTCCGTATATTCCAGGACAAATCTGTCTTTGTCCTTTAACCACATTGTAAGTAGAACTCCATTGTTCTCTGCGTGAACGCCTCGTCGTAGGCTCGCTTAGAGCACCATGTTCAGTCTCCGGACATGTTTCTTTGTTCCATTGTCACGAGGAGTTCACCTTCAAGATATTCACCACCCCAACCTCAAAATTTGATGAGTCAAGAGCCCCGCTTCAGAAATCAAGATGCTATTATCGGTCACGCACAATAGCAATGGCTTCGCGATGCCTTGCGAGCCTTGCTCACAAACATTTCGTCCGCGACTGCAATCTCTTCCTCTCCCGTTCTTCCCACACAACGTCAGTTCTGACCCCTATTCTCGCAGACCGTCGCACGACTTTGCTTCATTGCTACCAAGGCAATCTTTGCAGGAGAATCTCAAAATGGCTATTGTATCTAGCAGTACGATGAAGACACCAGGCCTCACTCCTCCAGACACGCCTCCTGCCCTTACCATGAAGGGCAAGAAGCAAGTTCCTGCGACACCTCCAAGTACACGTCGCCCTATTCGCACTTCTAAGCCTACCGGTAAGTTGTTCCGTTCAAATGCGCATTTTTGGTACATTTATGGTCACTACAAGGACTCAGCTAACCCGCCACCTTAGAGAAGGTTGCCGAGTTCAGCACCCCCAAGAAGGCCCAGAAGGCTCTAATCACTCCTTCACCAAGTCCTCCACAGGTCTTGGCTGTCAAGAAACTGGCCGCAAAAGAATCAACCAAGAAAGACGGCAAGAGCGACGAGGCTGAAAAGACAGCTCCTTCTTCATCCAATCTGAAGCTCCGATTTCCTCGAAATATCGTTCAGAACTGGCAGTCCTTCAGAAGTGACAGCACTGTCTCCCCCTCTCCACCACTTTCAACTGAAGGTGCAACCCTCACTTCAGCTTCGGCAGCAAAGACAGGCAGCAGTTCTAAACCAACCACCGGGCTCAATATCGCAAAGAGTTCGCAATCGAAGCCAGACGCAACAGCTGCTCCCATGAGCTCTTCCGATTCGGGTTCCACCGCCGTTTCCGACAATATCCTTCCCAGCATCGAGAATGCCCCAGAAGATGCAGTCGAACAGTTGGACACCCCAGTCGCTACTACGAAGAAGAACCCAGCCAGATCTGCAAAGAAGCCTGTCACTAAGCCTGCACCAAAGAAGAGCGCACCCAAGAAAGCCGTCAAGAAGCCCGAGTCCAAGACCGATACGCCGTCCCAAAAGAGCTCCCAAAGTTCGAACACACCTCCCAACAACGAGACTGCCAAGGAGGTCTCAGAGGCTGTTCCAGCATCAAAGAAGCGCGGACTTGGTGCTACGGAATCGACCAATGACAAGGATACTGCCAATGGCCGCCCGACGAAGGTTCAGAAGGTCTCTCCACCTGGTCGTAAGCAGAACGTAGTCGCTCCCGAGCCCGTCGTCGAAGTTGCTCCTCCCGGACCTGACGAGACAGAGTTGACCGCCTGGCTCTTCGCATATGGCAAGGAGGGCAGTGAGAAGTACTTGAAGGAGAAGTTTCCAAGATGCAACATTGCGGCGTAGTAAGTGTCTAACTTGTAGAATATATATGCCCTCGGTACTGACTCTTATGAAGCGGTTACGGGAAGGTCAAGAACTACAAGTTCGTCCTTCATTCGGACGGGTATGCTAAGGCTATCGAAGAAGATGGCAGCGAACTCTATGGTGCTATCTGGAAGATCCCCGAGAAAATCCGCGCAACTTTGGAGCAGAAGGCTGGCAAGCATGGCATGAAGTTCTCTCACGTCCACCATATTCAGCCTATGCGCAGACATCCTGACTTTGAGCAAAACTGCTGGTCTGCTCCTTGGGTATCTCACGCCGACCCTCTCAAGTGCTGGATGGGAGTCTGCGAGAAGTTGGACGGCAAGGAGGAGAAGGGCAAGGCAATTGTTGAGGATGACTTCTTCAAGCGTCGGGGTCTCAGTAGGGTCGTCATGGAGATGGAAATGGCTGGTGTTCCTGGTGAGTACTCGAGGAAGTACATTCGTCCTTGGGTTCCTGCTCCCAGGACTGCGTTCGATACTGGGTATTTTATCGACTCGAAGAGGGTCAAGCCACCGAAGAAGAAGTAGATGGCGTTATGCTGCATTCTTGGCCGTCAGTTGTCACAATTGTAGTCTACAGGACACAATTGGAACTGTATAGGAAGAATAGTGGTGAAGTGTAACACTCTTTGGCGTTGGGTTACGGATGGATATTCGAAGCAGGCTACTTGATAGCTTGCAGATAGACTTGGAGTCTTGATAGCATTGGTGCAAGCTTGTATTACATATAGAAATGGAATTAAACTTGTAACATATGGTTCTCCCGTTGCCTTTTCAACTTTGAGCCTAGTTTCAACACTGGACTTTCTCTCTTTACAATATCAGAACTCTCTACTTCCCACCCAAATACTCCCACGCAGCCAACGCATGCGTCCTCACCACATCCAGAAACTCTTGCACATCAACCGACTCATCCTTCGCCGCCATGCCCTCCCGCGAAACCCAAAAAAACATATGCCGGGATCCCCCTATACCGATAAAACTTGCAATGCGTCGCACCCAGCGACGGAATAGCAACTGGCTTCTCCACCTCCACCTCCTCATCCCCATCCCCATCTCTATTCTGACCCCTACTATTCCATGACAACCTTCGCATTCCTCGCCAATATCCCAACCATAGGATGATCATGCGCACATCTCGTCGTAGGATTACTAGCCGCCTCCAGCACTTCCATCTTCACATCCACATCCACACCCGCGTACTCTTTCTCCAATATCTCCTCAAGAACGGGTAAGACGTCCTCACGGGATATACCGATTGGTAGACGGATATCGGCTTCGAATACGCATTGCGAGGGGACCATGTTTGTTTCTAGGCCGCCGTGGAGGGTTCCGATGTTGACGGTTGGGGCGAGGGCGATGAGGGAGATGCCGGGGCCCATGGAGGTGTCGATTGCGGTGAGGATGGAAGGTTGGGATATGTAGACTACGGTGTCTGGTGGGATGTTCGGACGAGCGAGGAGGTGGTGGATTGGAGGACGAGAATCAGGTTGGCGGCGATCATAGTTGCGCTTGAGCCTGGGAATCGAAATTTTCGTAAGGAAACGGCCCTTGTATGAAGAAGATTCCAGGAAAGTGGTTCGAGAATAGCAGCAGAGTGATGAGCTAGGATCAACTCGCTCCTATGCGGATAAGCCCCATGTGTACCCTCCGTCCTCACCTCAAGCGTCAACCTCAACGTCTCCTTCTTTGTAAACTAATTGTGCCTGTTCCGCCAGGCTCGGGATTTATCATGCAGTCGCCGCGCCAGCGTGGGTCTTCGGGTAGGTACTTGGTTCCATATTTTCCGCCGGTTTCTTCGTCGGATACAGAGCAGAGAGTGATGCTGCAGTGAAGGTGGGAGCGGTATTTGTGCAGATAGGTGTAGGCGATTGTGGAGGCGACGAGGCCGGACTTCATGTCGACTGTTCCACGACCGTGGAGGCGACGGTTGGAGATGGTGCCGGAGTAGGGTGGGCTGAGGGGAGATGTGTAAGGGTGGTGGTAAGATTGGCGATTTGAGGATTAGGGGTGAGGATCGAAGCAGGCAGGAAGGAAGGATGAAATCCCAGGACTAGGACGGATATAGGTACGAGCGAACGCGAGATAGAATTTACTGCTCCCAGTCGGAGCTATCGTCACCGACAGGAAAGTGGTCAACTATGGAATAGCGATCCCGTATCAGCATGATAGTCATCTTAGGAAGTTAGGTTTCATCTCAATTCCCTCACCCGTTCTCTCTTCTTGCTTGCATCCACTCCGTACACTACGAGGGCACTTGCTGTAACCATTTAACACTAACCTTTTTCCCTCCCCACCACACTGCGCATCACACACTACATTCGGTGCTGTAGGATATGGATCAACGATATCAGGTGTGATGCCATTTGATTCCAGAGACGATATAATGACAGAAGCGGCTTGGACAGTATCATCTGGAGGATCTGTTGATGGCGTTTGCATGAGGAGTTGGAGAAATTTGACTTAGAATAGAATTCAATTAGTGATGAATCTTTCAAGAAAGTTTGTGGGAAGGAAAATTTGAGGTAGCAATTGGGGGGGGGCATAGATTGAGATATAAACATGGAGACTCGCTTATTTGGCTTGCCTACTGGATTGACGTTGAAGAATGGGATGTCGGTCTTCTCGGCGAGATGCATTGAGCGTCGGTAAAGAGCTTAGATCGACTGCAGTATTGACGTAAAGCTCCGAGCTCGCATCCATAGAGGCATCCGGGTCACCGGTATTGCTCAAAACGATATGATGGAAATCATGCTAAACAATCTTTCAAAGGAGAGGCGAATTCAAATTCTATTGCCTAAGGCGTTTGCATCGCACAGTGGGTATCTAGGAAGCGGTAAACCATAATGTACAAGTCTAAATGAGAACATATAATGAACAAATCATGCTCAACCCCAGGATCATCGAACACCAGAAACAGACATTGTTGAGGACTTGCTTTCCCTTCACCCATCTCGTGCGCTGGAGCATAACGATTGGAAGTTGGCTCATCTGAGCGATGAATCCATATCCGCGAATCTTCTTGGTGATGCAGGCCAGGACGATTTCATGACCGATGGCGCTGATGAGGAAAGTGATGAGCGTTGCTAGTGGTCGTCCGATGTGAGGACGTGATGCACTGTAGACGTGTCGTCGGAAGAAATGATGGACGGGGATGTTCCACTCGCGGGAGAATTCCAGCCAGTCTGTGCTGTTCCACCAGTCTGAGTAGAAGTGTCTGTCTGCGAAGCCTAGGTACGGCTGTTAGCTCTAGTATGCCAAGGCTCGAGGAAAGTACTTACAGGTAATTTCCGCACAAGCTCCGAGAACATACTCGAAGATGACAAGGAATACCAGAAGGAATGTGATCATGAACGGGAATAGAAGCATCGAAATGGATTCCGCAAGAATCAGAGCAGTTTCCGAGAAGGAATTGACAGTTTCGAGACGGACAGCTGATTCGGTCATCACGGGAAGGATAAACTCTTCGGATGTGATAGTGAGCAAGAAGATGACGCCAAAAACGGCAAGGACCTTGTATCCAAGTTGTGACCAAACGATGCCATCTGTTCGTGGATACTCTAATTCGTAGCAAAGTGTAGGGCAGCAGATGTAGTCGACATAGTTTCCCCAGGTCAAATTCTTCGGGTATGTAACCGAGCCCATAGGGGATGTGAGTTCTATGGCCAGGTCCTCTCGAAGGCGGGCGAGATCTGATTTCTCGTCGGCATCTTTCTGCAATTTCTCTTCAGAACTCGGCATATGACCAGCACTTGGATACTGGTATGCCGGCGCTTTCGAGGCTGTAGATGGCTCGTCGAGAGCTTGCAGTCGTCTTTCTGTTTCGCTCAGGTGACCATTGTAGAAGGCGTAAGAATGCATTTTCATGAGAAGCACGAATGTGTGCAAGATCAAGAAAACCTGCGCCGTCCAAGTCCATTCGCGAAGAAACGGTATCCTAGCAGCTGTTAGAAATAATCTGGTGCAGAAAAACGAGCACCTACGCCACCCAGACAGAGAACCAAGCAGCTTGATAGATACTTTGAACAGCCATTCCACCTCCCACCCATCCCAGTCCAAGGGCCTTTCCTGTCTTACTTCTAAAAAGCCTATGTAGCGGCAAGCTCAGCGCTGTGGTGAGCACCATCAATCCATCTGCCAAAGCCAGTTCCCAGACCTTGACTGTGAATAGCCCCCATATCTGCACTCTCATAGGATATCCGGTATCTTTTATGTTGCGCAACATCGTCGTAGTAGCCATGATTGTAAGTGCAATCCAGAACAGGATGTAGAAGCCTTGAAAGTCTCGATAATCGCTATTAGGATCGAAATGGGAAACTCGCGATGCATACTCGATTGTAGGGAATAGTCTGCGCCTTTGCTGGGCTCTGACCTGCTTGCGCGCGGATGAAATCGACTGTACTGAAGGAGGAGCATCTGCCGGTACGGGTGTCGACCGCCCACTAGTGATGTTAGAAGAAGCAGGAGAAGTGAGAGAGCATATTTACCTTGTCTGACCGGATGCGTTCTCGTTCTGTACAACATCCTTTGGTTTCGAAACAGTGAGGAGGCGCTCTTCACTGAGAGTTCTCAGAACAGCTGGGTGTCCTGGTTTCGTAGCCCGAGGCCGAAGTATATGATCATGGTGGCCATTGCCATTGCCCATGAAATCCGAGGAAGTGGACATCTCGGTCGCAACTGTTGATCTGCGGCAAGTTCGGAAGTCTGCGACTGATGGACTTGCTGTCTAAAAGTCGTGCCGAATTAAGATACTTCAAGTAAAACCCGCGATTCCTAGAAAACAAATTGGGCTTGACGAGTTGTTTGGTCCTTACGTGAAAGAAGAGGGCATCTATCGTGAGGAACAAGAAGACTGATTATGAATATATAGGACATTCGTGACAGGTGTTGACTTTGTAAAGAGGCCGATCAAATAGAGAAAAGACGATATGAAAATGCCGAAACCAATGCCAATGTGATCAACGCCATGCGTGCATGTTGCTTTCGGTGGTGGATGGATGTCAATACCAATGATGCGAGGCTGTCCAGGTATTTACTTGGAGCAAAAGGAGAGGCGCGGCTCGCAAGCCACTACATCATCGGCGACTTTCATTGGTTGCAGGCCAAGACCTCTGGGAGACATCGAAACCCTGTTTGGCCAAGTCGGGCAGGATGCGAGCCCCCCACTAAATGTGTCTAAATATTGCTGCAATTCATTCAAAGTAGTAAGTATTATAGGATTCCATCGAATCCGGATGGATTGGTGATAATTTATATGTGATATATTGAATGTTCTTGGAACATTTTGTGACATTGCAAGACATGGATGATTTGTCTCCATCTGGGCAGGGCAGGGCAGGTCCAAAGCACCTTCTGCCTCGTTATCGAGGCGCTAAGTCATTCCGAGCTAGGTAGGTAAGAACGGGGAAAGACCTCCTGGGCCAGATGCTTAACGATTGCTGTCAACAGACCAGAACAGAAGTTGCAACATCCAGATCCACGCAAAAGTAGCACAAATTTCTCCGCACTTTCGTTTTATAATCCAGTTCCACGACTTGGTAGACCCCGATCATCTGCCCCATCGCGGGCTTTAGACCGCCAATATGAGCTCCTGTGAGGCTTAAGCACCCCTCCAAAGTACTCAGAACTGACCACGACATAGTGAAGCAATTCATCCGTAATGTGCGGGCATCCAAGACCATTGCAGACGAACGAGCGGTTGTACAGAAGGAGAGCGCCGCAATTCGAGCCAGCTTCAGGGAAGAGAGTGGAGATTCCAATGTCAGGTAGGAGGACAGTTGCTATGGACGATGAAAGCAGCCGCTGATGTACACAGGCGGAACAATGTCGCAAAACTGCTATATCTGTTCACCCTCGGAGAGCGAACGCACTTTGGCCAGATAGAGTGTCTCAAGCTCCTGGCTTCACCTCGATTCGCCGACAAGCGGTTAGGATATTTAGGGACAATGTTGTTGTTGGACGAGAATCAGGAGGTCCTCACGCTGGTCACAAATTCCTTGAAGAAGTACATCTCACTCCCCTAATCCAGTAAAGGGCCCACTGACGGAAGTACAGTGATTTGAACCATTCTAACCAATACATTGTTGGGCTTGCTCTCTGCACTCTCGGAAACATTGCTTCAGTAGAAATGTCAAGAGATCTCTTCCCCGAAATCGAAACCCTCCTCTCTACTGCGAACCCATATATCCGAAGGAAAGCTGCCCTTTGCGCCATGCGAATATGTAGAAAGGTGCCAGATCTACAAGAGCATTTCCTGGAAAAGGCAGCAACCCTACTCTCCGATCGAAACCATGGTGTTTTGCTGTGCGGTTTGACATTGGTCACAAGTCTATGCGAGGCGGATGAAGCTGAAGGTGGAGAAGAAGGCATCGTGGAGAAATTCAGACCGTTTGTTGGAGGCCTGGTCCGGACTTTGAAGGCGCTTTCCAGCTCAGGATATGCCCCCGAACACGATGTGACTGGTATTACCGATCCTTTCCTCCAAGTCAGAATCTTGCAGTTGCTACGGGTCTTGGGCCGCGGAGACGCACATACCAGCGAACAGATCAACGATATTTTGGCCCAGGTTGCGACAAATACTGACTCGTCAAAGAATGTGGGAAATTCCATTCTCTACGAAGCTGTTCTTACTATTCTGGATATTGAGGCGGACTCGGGGCTCAGAGTCCTCGGGGTTAACATCCTGGGCAAGTTCCTCTCGAACCGGGATAACAACATTCGATATGTCGCCCTGAACACCCTCATCAAAGTTGTAGCGGTTGAGCCCAATGCAGTCCAAAGACACCGAAATACCATTCTCGAATGTCTGCGTGATCCTGATATTAGTATCAGGCGGCGAGCTCTCGATTTGAGCTTCACACTCATCAACGAAAGCAACGTTCGATTACTGATCCGAGAACTACTTGCCTTCCTGGAAGTCGCAGACAACGAGTTTAAGCCAATCATGACGAGTCAGATCGGTATTGCCGCGGACAGGTTCTCCCCAAACAAGCGATGGCACGTTGACACCATGTTGAGAGTCCTTTCTCTTGCAGGAAACTACGTAAAAGAGCAAATTTTGTCCTCCTTCATCAGACTCATTGCGACGACTCCAGAATTGCAGACGTATGCCGTGCAAAAGCTGTACGCCGGGTTGAAGAAAGACATCACCCAGGAGAGTTTGACACTGGCTGGTGCCTGGTGTATCGGAGAGTATGGCGATGCTCTGTTGCGAGGAGGGCAGTATGAGGAAGAAGAGCTGGTGCAGGAGGTCAAGCAAAATGAGGTTGTGGATTTGTTCTCGACGATCTTGAACAGCAGCTATGCCACCCAGATCGCCACGGAATATATTGTTACATCCTTGATGAAGCTGACAACCCGTTTCACGGATCCCGCACAGATCGACAGAATCAGGCGGATTCTGCAAAGCAATTCCGCAAGCCTAGATGTCGAAGTTCAACAGCGAGCTGTGGAGTATGGAAACTTGTTCGGCTACGATGCCATCAGGAAAGGTGTTCTAGAGAAAATGCCACCACCTCAAATCAAGGAAGAATCAAGAGTCTTGGGCGAGGCTACGAAGAAGCCAAGCAAAGCTACTAATAGGAAGTCCAAGGCAGTCAAACCTGCAGAGCAAGATCTACTGTTTGACCTGATGGGAGATGGGAGCCCACCTACCGATCTGGGGGCGAATGGCTCTCAAAATAATGCCGACCTCCTCGCCGATATCCTTGGCGGAAGTAATTCACCTCCCTCCAACTCACCAGCACCCCAACAGTCAAACATGAGCTCCATCATGGATCTCTTCGATAGCTCTGGCCCATCAAATCCCCAAGCCGCAGCTGCACCTACATCTAACGATCTCTTTTCCGGCATGTCATCACCTCCTCCACAAGCAGCACCAGCGAGCATCCCCGCACACCCGTGTTACGACAAGAACGATTTTAACATCACTTTGCAGCTGCAACGTAATGCGGAGGGTACGATACAGGTGATGGCACGGTTCAGGAACACATCCATGCATCAATCTGTCTCGAGTGTTGCTCTGCAAGCCGCAGTGCCAAAGACACAAAAGTTGCAGCTAAATGCGATGTCAAATGCAGAGTTAGCCCCAGGATCAGAAGCGACGCAGACCATGAGGATAACGGGTAGTAAAGGAGTAAGTAAATCACGGCACCGCTTATATGTCTCCGCACTAACCCTTCCTAGCCTCCACTGCGCTTGCGACTAAAAATTGGGTACTTGCATCCATCTTCGGGACAAGTCACAGATCAGGTGGACTGGTCCGAACCAAGATGATGATCATAAAGTAGCATAGCCTCGAAAAATTACGAAATCGAAGAATTTGCAATGCAGTCAGGTCGATATAGTTATGCTCGCTTGACCCCAGTTTGACCTTAGTGTGTCCCAAATCACCGGTAAGCTAACCGAATCATAACCAGCGTACTGGCTTTCGATGGTTCAAACAGACGCCGGCCATTAACACTATACATCTTATCAGATCAATGCCAGTAAGTTGTGTTCCCTTAGCTTCCACGTCGATGTGCGACCGACTTGTGATTTAGCCTAGGTGCTTGCAATATTTCACGCCCTCATTCCCTCTTCACACTCTTCCAAATGTCTTTTCACCCACAACCAGACTGAACCCCCTTCCCTTCAATATTTTGTCTTACTCCTGACCATCAGAGATCTTCTCTGGCATATTTTCAAGATGCGTATCTGCATGACCGCGGTCCTGGCGCAGCTCGTTCTAGCTTTTTGCGCAACAGCAGCGCCTTCTGAATTTCTAGATTCGGATGGCACAAATTTTTCCGATACAAGCATCACCGGGACCACAACCAACACAGCCCCCTATGCAAACAATACCAACGTCTTCTGCAAACGAGATGGCACGTCTTGCAATACTAGAATGCAGAGACCTCAAGTCAATGTCACAGGGAACTGGGATGACCTCGACCAGCCCGACATTGAGGACATTGACTATTTCCGCTTCTCATCAAAGAACATAGTTCTCTCGAGAGCCGATGATTGGTACGTGCAACAATTCCCAAGCGCGTCAGCTCGTTCGCAAAATCACAAATGATCTTCTAACACACAATTCATAAATAATTCTTGCGTGTCCGAACTGACTCTCGCACAGGTACGCAGCATGGACAGTCGCCCGACAAAACGACTCCGAATGGGCTGAACTGGGCGAGTGGAAACTCTTCGCCAGAGACTTCGCACAGACGTTTAATTTCGAATGTGATTTGACGTTTGGAGCTTGCGTTAATTATCCTTCTCTGGGTGATCTCCAGAGGATGTGGCCGGGTGCCGAAAACAGGCCGCTGGTGCGCAGGATCTTCTTTACGTTTCATAGGTATGCGATTGCGCATGATTATGTGAATGCTATTGATGTGAGTGTTTGATCTTCTTTGCTTGGAAATAGGGGGTTCGTTTGGGATGTGGGGATTGTGGCTGATAATATGTAGGAGGCCTATGATCGCACACATACGTACTTGATAGGTTTGGTTCCTGAGGTTATTTCGACCTTTACTTTGCAGGTCGATGCTGCGAAAAAGTTGAAGTGTGATCAATTGCATACGGTTGTCAATATTGTAGTTCAGATCGGAATCCAGCTGGCAACGATGGCATTCGCAGGACTGCTCGGTCCCGAGCTAGCGATGCTAGGTCCTGCTGCTGAAGCACTCGTGGAGAAGTCCAAAGGTTTAGAAGCAACGCTCGCAGATACAGTCGATGACGCAGCTCGTCAAGCTGTGTTGCAACAGATAGCTTCGGTAAAAGAAGAGCTCCAAAAGTCCAACGCGAAGGGAAAGCTTCGCTGGCTATCCACTACACTTCCGACGGATGCACGTTCCAAAGAGATGGGTGCAGGACGGACCATCGCTTGGAGCAACGTGGCTCTCTACAATTTTGGATATCTGGAAGGCCAGGCTTATGCAGACCTGAAGAAGGTATACCAGTCTAGAACCCAGTTCATCGGTCCTGGCATAGGTCACGGCACAATGTGCTCCGAGTTCGAAGGAGACTTTGTTGACAACAACGCCGGAAACAGAGACATGTTGGCTGCCAGGCTCAGTAGCATCTTTGAATCGTCTCGAAAGCAAAGACAGAACATGTTCAAGACTTTCTATCAAGGCTACATTTCGGAGCCGGGGCAAGCGTCGGGCACAGCCATGTGGCTTAAAAGTCGCGATTGGATCGGGCCAGGTTCTGTATTGGACGACATGAAAGACATCTCAAACATGGAGGAGTAAGTGTTGTTTAAATGATCTCATCTGTTTCAAGCTAATCAATACACAGGGAAGTGAAGACCGCTGTAATCAAAGGCCTAATTACAGATACTCTCACGTCAGACTTTAACTACATCAAATGCGGCTACAAAGACGATGCGGCAAAACACTGCGAGAAGGCTAAAACCGCTAATAAAGGGCAAGACTTGTCTGTCTTCTGTCCACATGCCGACACGGATCCACAGTTCATGTGTGACTCTAGAAGATGGTACTTCTCCGACCTCCATCAGCACGACATCCCAATGGTGGCAGCCAAAAAGTTTGAAACCTTCGCCGGCAACCGGTTCAATTTTACGCGACAGAAGTTCCTCTTGGAGTCTTTCCGCAACTACGAGCTTTACGCTCATGCCAATCCTACGGACTACGGCGGCTGGGGCTACGGAAACTCAAGTAGCAAAGGAATTGGCTTCAACCTTCCGGTGTGTGTCAGTGCAAAGCCGAGATTCTTCGAGAGAAAGGGTTATCCTTCAGTCTGTGGAGATTGGCATGCTAGCGAGACAGAAAGCTTTATCAACGCTATGAGCGCCGGTGTGAACTCCACCATCTATAAGTACAGGAAAGACAGTATGCCGATGTATCTCTACACTGAGATCATTCCCCAGGTAGGAGATTCACGCCATCATATATGACCTACTGACAGAACACCGCAGGCTCTTGATAGTTTCCAACCATTGAACCGCTACCTAGGCCTTTGCGCAAACTCCCTGCGTTTCCCCAATAAGGGCGAGACACCTGGAGTGGCAGTGAACTGGCTCAAGATCCAACTCAGCAAAGATAAAGACTGCGAGCTCGTTCAGATTGGTACCAAGGATATGACGAATGAAGAGGAGGCAAATCGCTGGTTCTGTACTAATGCTGGTGGTCATACGATCTTCAAGCGAGAGAAGCCTTATGTCGACTCGCCACATGCCAAGTATATGAAGAGCCACAAGAGGAAGTGCAAGAGTTGGTTGAAGAGTCATGGAACTTCTGTCAAGAATACCACCATGTCCGAGAACAATACCATGGGTGGGACTTGATTTAGTTTTGGAGACTGAGGCGTATTTAGGTTGAGTTTGGGTTAAATTTGGGTATCTAAGAGGAGTTGGCTTGGTAAGGTGTGGGAGTTTATTTGTCTTTCATGGTACCTGTTCTTCAAGCATTCAATAATCAAGATATTTTCGGGACTAGCACCAACTGTCAAATTTTCTGCACTTTTTCTTGGCCACACAGCATGCCTTCCACTGCACTGACCTTATACCGACGACAATCGGCGCCGAGGTGTGGTGTTCGTATGTCCGCACCACCAACACGCTTTCGCTTCGACCCGCAGCCGAAGGATCACAACATCACCTCACCTCGCCTCACCAACTTCCAAGCACACGCACAAGGCGCTAACAGCCTTGGACATAATGTAAGCTTGCCCCCTGCCACTCTGCCACTAATACATATCTCCATGAGGATAAGCTCTTCATATTACTAACCCCGATTTCCTAAACGGGTCACTTGTCGCGCGTTGTTTAAAATGTCGTGGCGTACATCTCGCAAACCCACGTTCCTGAATGGCGGGGATTATTTTTGGGGAGAAAGATCTGACAGCTGCGGCTACGTGCAGCATGTCGGTATGCGCTGCTATGACGGATGTGTTGTTCTTGGCGGTGAGGTTTACGTAGGTGAGAAGGTGAACTTGATATGCATGGGAATGAACTGGAATTTTTGAAGGAGTACAAATAGACGAGATTTCTGCTGATTCTGAACGCGAAGAAAAGTTTTCATCAGATGGAACAATACAAAGACACAAACACAGAAAGAAGAGCAAAACGAAGGGAATTTGAGAAGACATGGGTTTTGCATTTGCGTACGCTCTTGCCGCTTTGGTATTGACTACGATTGCAACGCCATCTGGAAACTCGAATTGGCAGGTCGGACGGAAAGTGCAGACTTCGAGTGGACTTGTGGAAGGTCACGCTGCAGAGACAGTGCCTTCTGTTTCAGAGTACTTAGGCATTCCATATGTTCGTGGATTTTCAAAATTTCTGTTCCAAAGCTGACAATATGGTAGGCAAAACCTCCCATTGGAGACTTGAGGTTCGCGGCGCCCGAATCACTTGACAGTTCTGAGGCAACTGTCAATGCAAGTAACTTTGTAAATGATCTATGCTCCGTGGAACGTTTAGATCGCTGATGAATTAGGGCTACTCATGTCCCTCAAATGGAGGAGCGTCGTACGCAGCTGTCGTTGCTAATGCTTCGAACCTTAATCTCGCTCCATCTGCACTTCAGGTTCTAGATGAAATGATAGGACAAACGGGCGACATATTCAATGAGGACTGTCTCACCCTCAATATCTGGACGAAACCGCAGACTGGAGAGAAGAAGAAGGCGGTCCTTCTGTGGATTCATGGCGGAGAATATGTTTCGGGATCTTCGAATATCCGTGCTCATAATGGAAAGTATCTTGCAGATTCTCAGGACATCATCGTAGTGTCAATAAAGTGAGCATATCGGGTGAGACAAAATACTGAAAATTGACTGACAGCATTGACCAGTTACCGCCTCAATATCTTCGGGTTCCCAGGAAATCCAGACAGCACCAACAATCTCGGTCTACTCGATCAACGGCTAGCAGTCGAATGGACCCGAGACAACATTCTAGCCTTCGGAGGAGATCCGAAACGAATAACTCTCGTTGGAGAGTCTTCAGGTGCAGGCTCGGTAGACTTCTACTCTTTCGCATGGACTCGCGACCCCATCGTCAACGGCTTCATCGCGCAATCCGGCATCGCCAACCCAGCATCTCCCACGGATTCGGCTGCGAACTGGGTCGCGGCAACCACACTTCTGGGTTGCTCATCCTCAAACTCTACAAACGCGACCGTCCTCTCCTGCATGCGGTCTCGAAATCAGACCTCGATACTAAAAGCTATCTCTGCTATACCAACCACCTTTGGACCAACGGTCGACAATATCGTCGCCTTCCCCGATAATCTCGAACGCGCAGCAGCAGGCAAAGTGATTCGCAAACCATATCTCCTCGGTAACAACGACAACGAAGCTGGTCTCTTCGAGGTCACATACGGCGCACGCGGAATAACCTACCCTGCCAGTTTCTGGAAACTGCAAAATCTATTCATATTCAACTGCGGGATTTCGCTCCGCGCCAAAGCCGCAGCTATGAAAGTCCCGACTTGGAGATACCACTATTTCGGCGATTTTCCAAACCTAGCGCTGTCGACGTCGCCGCCTTCGGGAGCATGGCATGGTTCAGAGATACCGATGGTATTTGGTGCCGATCTCGATGTGCAGAATATCACTGGGAGGACTACCAAGCAGCAGAGGATAGGAGATTATATGGAAGGTGCTTGGGCGGCCTTTGTGAAGGATCCTGCGAGAGGTCTGAAGAAGTAAGTTTTATTCTCCAAGTCACTATTTCTTCCCGTGAGAAAATGCTGACTGAAGCATGTCCAGATACGGATGGCCTAGATATAACCCCAACTCGAAAACGCTCGTGAGATTGGCATACGAGAATCGAACGGGTCCCAATCTGGGATCACCTGCAGACTACGACTTCAGTTGTCCGTGGGTGTTTCCGCTGGGAAATGCGTTGTTGTATTCGAACACCACGCAGACGGCTATTAATGCTATAGCGGGTCTGACGAGGCCGGCAGCTGAGCAGGTGCTGGATTTGTTTGATGTTTAAGGGAGGCCTTAGGTCGATTCTTTTCCTTGGAGTCAAGCATACTCGTATATATAAAAACACGGATTGTTGAGGTTCAGACTTTCATAATATACTTGCGAGTTGTACGTTTGTTAAGACTTGCATTATCATCGTTATACGCCTATTTCCCTTTGGCTTAGCAGAACAACAGAGTTGAAAGAAGTAAAAGAGATTTACTAAAAGGTATGTTATATATATTATTAATTATATTTAACGTATTGATAAAAGTAATGTATTTTGTATATTATTTCATTTTACTAAGATATATAAGAGAATTTACTACTATATTGTAAATAGCGGATTATGTTATCCACCACAATCGGTTACTGTGGATTAAGGGCGACCCTAGGAAAGGTAAGAAAACATCTTGTATACCAGCGATGTTGGGATGCCTTCATACTAGAGGTAAGAGAAGAGCTTCGCAACCGTCATCACAAAAAATTGACTTCCTTCATTGGCCTGCTTGAGGTCGCTTGCTTATCATTTTCGCCAGCGGGACCTTGCTTCTCGACATTTTGGTTCTTCTGAGTTTGATTTACAGGTCGAGGCTCAATGTTGTCCTCTTTTCCACCCCGGAGCTTCTCATGTTTTACCTCAATCTTCGTTAGAGGCTCGAAGAAGAGGCTCTCTCAGAACTTAATTGCCGGAGCCATGTAAGGGGATAATACTTTGCCCAGCACGAGCTCGTCTTGATGTGTGGCTTGTTTTGCACATTTTCGTGCCTGAACCTGAACAACTTGATGCTCTTGATTCCCCCAATCTTGATGGGTTTTGTGGCCTTTTGTGCTTCCATATGTCGGTAGTGCGAGTCGAGGACGGGATATGGGATACCTGAAAGTGCTGTATGTAGTTGCTGCTTGAAATCATGGACGCTGCACGATTCGTGGTTATGGCTGGTCCCATAGTAATCGTATCGGTAACCGGAATCGATATCGGGTAGGACAAAGATATCTAGGGAATCAAATGTGGATGCAAGTTTGTCGATGCTGATATTAATCTCTTCTGCATTCTTTCGGAGCCATGATCCAGCAATTTGGAGACCCATAATAAGCAAGCCAGAGACTAAAGCATCACAATTCTTTTGTTTGCTCTTCCGCAGGCAAATTATATCATTGGCATTCTTGACTATTCACTGAGATCGTGAAGTGCTTCGACCTATCTTCCTCTACAGAGCTTTATTTATCACGCTCTTAGCTGTCCATCACTCCTTTGCTTCCTTTCGCTCCACAACTTCCACAGACACTTTGCTCTCAGATTCCTCCTTTTCAATGACGATAGGTATTGCCTTAGCTACCGCGGCATTGCTACCCTCAAAGATTAACGAGATCTCCTCCAGACTATGGCCCCTCGTCTCTGGAAACACAAACCAGATGAGCATAAAGGCAAGCCCGTTGATGACAATGTAGAGGATATAATACTTCCACCCTATACTCTTCATTGCGATTGGATTGACGAATAGGTTGAACATCAGCGCCAAGTACGTCGAAAAATATGTTACAGAGATTCCCAAACTGCGGAGTTCGTATGGGAAAATCTCGGCGACATAAGCGTATGTGATCGGGTTGACAGCGATATCATAATGGAAGTAATAGACAAAGATCATAGGCACAACAGCAATACCGATAGCTGCATCTTTGGTCTGAACAAATTTCGCGTTGAGTGATGTCCAAACGACGTAAGAAAGGCACATGCCAGCGGCAGACCATAAGAACAACGTGCGCCGACCGAGTCGATCGATCATCAAGGCTCCGACAAAGACGGTGACAAATAAGTTGAAAACATTCAGGAGTCCGTTGATCAGGGCCTGGTCCTTCGAGTCGGTGATTCCGATAGTATTCAGGACGAGAGAGAGATAATAGGCTATCACGCCATTACCAGCCCATTGAGCAAAGAAGCCAAGGAACACAGCGATAGAGACACGCTTACGATTTGCAGGCGTAGCGATGAGTTTCTTGAAGGAGCTTTTCTTCTCCTTTTCTCGTTCTAGCGCGAGCGTCGTTTGAATCTCTTGTACTTCAAAGGCGACCAAGGGTGATGCTTCGTCACCGTCACCATGATGTCGTACCAGAATCGCACGAGCTTCTGCAACGCGACCCTTGGCTATGAGCCATCGAGGAGATTCCGGGAGTACCAAAGAGCCAAATAGTTGTATGACGGGGAAGAAACCCTGGAGAATGGATGGGATACGCCAGCTCCAATCGTTTTGAATTTGGACGGTTCCGTAGACAGACCAGGCGGCGAAGATGGCACCAAAGAACTGGTTCTTGTGTGTCAGTATTTGTGGCTTTCAATTTAGTAAGGAATGTAAACTCACATAGAAGGTGTTGTAAAGAGCTGTAGCCTTCGCGCGCAGAGTTGGATAAGAAAGCTCTGTGATGAGGACTGGAGCGGGGGTTGCCATGAAAGCTGCACCAAAGCCAATGATCCATCGAGATACAATGAACATGGCGAGGTTTTGTGCAGCACCTTGGAGTGCAGCTCCAAGTATACAGATTGCAGCGCCAACCTGTATTGGGAGCACTCGACCAAATCTATCCGAAAATGGCGTGGTAACAAGCACTCCAGCCATCTTACCGACGGGAAATATGGCATTGATGAGGCCTAGCATCCCACCTGCTGGATTATTGAAGAAGCTTCGCCAGAAAGGTGCGATGAGAAGGGCATTCATCATTGCGCCTGCAGAGAGGCAAATTAGTACCTTTCCTAACGGGACACAAGTTGAAAGAGATGTCGCATACCATCATAGCCAACAGTCGAGGATGTAAGGAGCGGTACCACCAGAAGGATAAGATTTAAGCGAATGAGGTACCATTTCTTGTACCATGGCCGATTATCGTTTGGAAGGACCTGAGCAATAATTCTTTCAACCAACGCACAGGAATGGGAAACACATGTTGACATACCTTTGCGAGCTCTGACCCAACAATCTTCGTGTTATCGCTGTGCCGCTTCTCCTGCCTTTCAGCAGTAGACGAAGAGCTTCGAAACACTACCATGATGGATTGAAGATATGTGTGAGGCATCTAAATAAATGCCAACAGGAAGAGATGATTTTGAATTGAAGAGAATGAGAGTAGGATGATGGGATCGATCTAATGGTTAAAAGTGACAGATTCGGAGCAGAAGCAGCGGTTCATGTAGTTTTTGGACAGGTGCTAGGATATACCGCCCAGACATTGGAGTGTGGATGCGGAGCAGATGCGGGATTCATCCTGGATGCGGAGGATACATGTGGAGGCGAGCGGAGTCCCCATTGTGTCGCAGTTCCAGGTATTCCTTTAGTTTTTTCCTAGTATTGGCAGACTCATGAAGTTTTCTCGCTCCAACACATAATAACATCCTTCTTCGGGCCTCGAAATAGATCCGGTGGAACAATCTCCGTGTGCACCATTTCGTGGTGCTATTTGATATTTTCGTGATAGGCTTAGGGTTGACACTGTCACGGTGGAATGAAATTGCTTCCGGTGGAGGTGTACTCGGGCCTTGGCATAGCTCTAGGCACGCCACGCCACGCCACGCCTCGCTTCATGTTCGGCAATGCAAAACAACAATCACACCTTTTTAACCCTGCTGGTCTCTGGCTTAAGTGAGCATGCATGCACGCTGCCTCACTCTTCACTGTTTCGCCGCAGCCAAAGCAGATCCCTATCGCGTTTCCAAAATACGAACTGTACAACTCGTTTCGTGACTCCCCTTGTCACGATACCTCTGCCACCCACCATATTGACCATTCTGTCCTCACGATGTTCGAGGTAGATGAAGTCCTCGAAAATTTGACATCCTCGGAGAAAACACTCCTACTATCCGGTACCCAGTGCTCTACCCTCGTATTCCTCAGCACGTGAAGCTTTGACGGGCTGACAGTAAACACAGGCTCCGACTTCTGGCACACTGTAGAACTACCGCACCACAACATCCCAAAAATTCGATTCAGCGACGGGCCAAATGGGATTCGCGGGACCAGATTCTTTGCTGGAGTGCCAGCGACGTGTATACCCTGTGGTACAGCCCTTGGAGCTACTTGGGACAAGGAACTCATACACGAAGCTGGGAAGCTTTTAGGCTTGGAGTGCCTTGCCAAAGGAGCACACGTGTGGTTAGGACCCACAATCAACATACAGCGTTCTCCCGTTGGTGGCAGAGGCTTCGAATCCTATTCAGAAGATCCTCATCTTGCAGGAATTCTTGCTAGTAGCATCATTCGCGGATGTGAGTCAACAGGTGTAATATCTGTGGTGAAGCATTTTGTCTGTAATGACCAAGAGGATGAAAGAAGAGCTGTTGATACCCTAGTCACCGAGCGCGCATTAAGAGAGATATATGCGCGGCCTTTCCAAATAGTTGCCAGAGAAGCAAGGCCAGGTGGGCTGATGACGGCCTACAATAAAGTCAACGGGTGCCATTGTGCTCAAGATGCGAAGCTTTTAGATGGTATGGTTCGCGAAGAGTGGAACTGGGATCCTTTGATAATAAGTGATTGGTTCGTCTCATCTGTGGCTATTCATACGTGGATCTTAGGATATCTGACCGAAGCAGGTTTGGGACATATTCCACAGAGACAGCGCTTAATGCCGGACTTGATCTTGAGATGCCCGGTAAAACTCGTTACAGAGGCTCTCTCATAGATTTTGCCGTTGGATCTAGGCTTGTGTCGCAATCTACGATCAACAAGCGGGTGCGAACCGTTCTGTCCTTTGTCAAACGTGCATGTGCTGCCCAGGTAGCCCCAGTCGAAGGAGTCCGAGATTTCCCTGAGGATAGAGCACTGAACCGTAAGCTCTGCGCCAACAGCGTCGTACTGCTCAAGAATGATGGAGATGTGCTTCCATTAGAGCCTAAACCACATTCGACCATCGCACTTATTGGTTCACACATCAAAAATCCATCTGCCAGCGGAGGTGGAAGTGCATCTCTCAACGCACATTACACTGTCAGCGTTTTTGATGCCATTAAGGCTAGAGTACCTCCATCTGTTCAGATTGCATATGAGATCGGAGCTTATGCGCACAAAATGCTCCCAATACTCAGCACGGGGTTGAAAGTCCTGAACAGCGAGACCCCAGGAGCTAAGATTCGGTTCTATAATGAGCCATATTCTGCTGTTCCGGATTCCAGAGACTGCATCTGTGAAGAGTCACTGCAAAACCTCCACTTCCAACTGATGGATTACAATCGCAACCCGAGACTCAATTACAATCTCTTTTATGCTACTGTCGACACGGATTTCACTCCTGATGTTGGTGGACTTTGGGACTTTGGGTTAACTGTCTGTGGGACTGCCGATTTATATATCGACGGGGAACTGGTGATTGAGAACTCGAAGGATCAGCAGCCTGGAGATGCATTCTTCAAAAAAGGAACTGCCGAGAAGATTGTGCAGGTGATGATGGAGGCCGGGAAATCCTACAGGCTCCGGATTGAGTTTGGAAGTGCCAATACATCCAACTTGATGGGCGTTGGTGTTGTAAGTTTCGGTGGTGGCGGAGCTCGTCTTGGTGCCTGCCCATCAACCAACACGGAAAACTGTATTGCTAGGGCTGTGGCGCTAGCCGCAAAATCCGACTATGTCATCTTGTGTACCGGTTTGAGTGTCAGTACTCCCTATATCCCTATGTTGGAAGAAGAAGACTATTCGCACAAGTCAAGATTGAAAACTAATGTACCGAATCAGGGAGAATGGGAATCTGAAGGATTCGACCGGCCACACATGGATCTCCCGGCTCATATCGACGAGCTCATAAGTCGGGTTGTAAGGGCTAATCCAAGAGCAATTATCATCAACCAGAGCGGAACGCCTGTGACTATGCCTTGGGCCCCTGCTGCCAAAACGATCATACAAGCCTGGTATGGCGGAAATGAAACTGGCAATGGGATCACAGATGTCGTGTTTGGAGATGTCAATCCAAGTGCCAAGCTTCCGTTGACTTGGCCTGTGAAGCTCAAGGATAACCCATCGTATGGTAACTTTGGCAGCTCGGGCGGGAGGGTGCTTTATGGCGAAGATATTTTCGTCGGATATAGACATTATGATCTGGTTGAAAGGAACCCCCTTTTCTGCTTCGGGTAGGCAATGGACCTTGACAAGAAAAAAAAAACTTGAAATTCATAGCTAATTCACACGGTTTAGTCACGGTCTTTCGTATACGGACTTCACTCTATCGAGCTTGAAAGCTACCCAGGATCATGTTTTCATGAATATCTCAAACACTGGACCACGAAATGGAGCATGCGTGATCCAAGTATACATCTCAGCATTAGGTTCAGGCGTGCGTCGAGCAGTCAAAGAGCTTCATGGTTTCGAAAAGGTAGACTTATCGGTCGGGCAGACCAAAGAGGTTGAGGTACAAATAGACACATATGCTGCATCGTTTTGGGATGAATTGGAAGGAAAGTGGCAGAAAGAAGTGGGAGAGTATGAAGTTCTTGTAGGATTTTCAAGCCGCGACATTAGGTGGACCGGAAAATTCAGCGTTGAGAAGACAATGTACTGGAGCGGGCTAGGTGAAGAACGACGGCATTGGTAGATTGGCCCCATGCTCGCAGCAAGCCCTGCGATCAGATTCTATAGACAATTTGTATGTACATGTTATTGAGACATCGTTTACTACACCGTAATCTTCTCTTCAGGACCACGCCATTTGATAGTTTGGAAGGGCACATTCCAAGCAACTACATAACAAGAGGGTAGTACTCAAGGCACGAGGTGTAGCTTGATACAGAGAGACGATTTGATCAAATCTATAGATATCACATATCTGGAGAAAGGAATGTATTAATTGTAGATATTTAAAGAATGATTTAGATAGAATTTCTATTAACTGTAGCATGAATAGTGTAAACAGAGATATGGAAGAATGCCGTCTCTTACACCTCAGCGAGCCCAGACAAGCCTGCATTTAGTAATATGACTTCATCGACTTAAATCAAATGGCCTTGCCATAATAGTACTTGGGTAGTGATTGTCAATTACTATGACTTATCATAGGCTATGAATCCTGACGCAGTGCAATTTCGCAACTTAGAAAGTCTTAGTCATTTGAGTTGTTTTATAACCATAGCGAGAGTTGATTGGGAGAAAGCTATATATATATAAGGACTTAGATACGCGTGATTACTTTTATGTATATCTAGTATTGCCTTTGTTGTATAGAAGACGTCAAATGCTACAGTTCAGTCTTCGAAGACCTACGAGCTGGAGGCGAGTCCTATGACATGCGCCAATTTGTGATCCTGATATCTAATGATGATCCCTACTAAGTCGTGTTACACTATGGTTCCCAAGGCCTGCGAAAACTTTCAGACCGTGGGGCATGATCCTTGACTGATGATTTGTTGTGGCTTAAGAGGTAGTATCTCAGAAAAGGCTGGAAGTTTTGTTGGTCAGTTTCTTTGCCTTGTATCATCTGTCTTAAATCAGCCCGAGTACGTAGAAATGACTATTATTAATTGTAAATGAAGAAGATCATTATAATACAAGGTCGGCTGTATCATTATTCAAATCTGTTTTTATTCTTGATGTAACGTCCCACCTCCTTATTCCGGCCACCTTTTACACCAAAAGTTACACTTTTAAACCTTTAATATCTTTATGATTAATTAATAAAAGCTTAAATTTTTATATTTAGTTTTGTTATATCTTATTTATTGAGTTAATCAAATAACGCTAATTGACTATTACGTAATATTATATATTAAGTATTTTAAGTTCAAAAACTTTCTCGTATATAAATTTAGTGTAAAAATGATTTTTCTTGTTTTCTTAATAACTTTGATAATTATTACACTAAAGTTATATGAGAGAAAGTTTTTGAAATTTAAATACTTAATATATAATATTACGTCATATTAAATACTTAAAATAACTAGGACTAAGAGACCTATTAATTATTTTTCTGAATCCGTAGTTTTAGCTTATTCTATTAATATATAATAAAGATATGACTTAATTAAAGTAGTGAGTTTTAATGTAAAAGATGGCCGGTGTAACGTATAGTCGGGCTAGTGTTACTCGAGAGTGCGAAAGTAAGTTAATTAGTAAGTAAGGACGTTATTATTAATTAAAACTAATAGCTTTTTATAAGTTATTAAGTATAATATAAAGATATTATATTTAAGTTAAATATGAAGCTTTTAACTAATAGTAAAAGTATTACTTTTATATAAAACTTTTATTCTTT